>CM022765.1:26884860-26904860 GCA_012411365.1 Ameiurus melas
GACTCAAATATCACAACCCTGGTTATGGTGGACAGGTGTTGGTGAAGGCAGAAGTGAGAAATCCTCCACAGCTCCAAAATCACTCTTCGCTGTTCCCCATACTTAGCTAGCTGTCTAGCCGACTCTTTATTTTGGGCCCGGAAAAGGGGTTTTTTTTTTTTTCCCTCCTTAAAAAAACAAACCAACCACCCCACAACCATTGTTCTAATTCTAAGGGGGAAGGGGGGGGGGAAAAAAACAACTTCCCTTTGCTTCAACAGGAAACGCACCAAGTTACAGAATCAAATTGTTTGACTCACGCCATTTAATGAGATATTTTGAAACACGAGGAAATGGGCAGGGCAACGAGCGATCACATGACCTTTCGTTCTTTATGACTGAAATTTGGTGACATACAAAAGAATCGTAGTCTTTAAGTTGTATGCAAGATTTCAACTAAAACTCCATTCCTCTAAGCTGAAGTCGGACTCTTTACTATGACAAGTCCGTAAGCTTGAACCTCTACGCGAGTTGCTTAAAACTTAAACAAGATTACGTTAATCATTTAGCTATGATTTATAAATATAAAAAAAAATTCCTGTGAAGGCTTTGTCTAATCAACGACATCTGGGTACTTATCGTTTCCCTATAACAGCATGTCCAGAAGTGTTTTTTCATTGTATGCCACAGCAATTTGCTGAAGATGACACTTTTTTTAATTGACTACACAATGATGTGCTGTACTTAAACACCCTGACTTGAAAAGCCCTATACAGTGACAAAGTCCAAAGATCTGGTGTTGTGGCCTGAGCATATCATTAGTCTGGTGCGTACCTGTCTGTTTTAACCGTCATGGTTATGGAGACGGATGAGAATGAGGATAAAACATAAAAAGACAATACATACAAGGCAAGAGATTGGGACCTGACAGCAGAGGAGAAACAAAGCAAGACAAAGAGTGTGGTGCAAACAGCGAGTATATACACACAGGTGCTAGTTAACAGGAATAAGGATCAGGTGCAGGTGGTCATGTGACTGTGATGCAGAGGCGCAATGGCTGCAGCTCCCGAAGCACGTGATAAGTTCAGGTGGGGTTCCTGAATACCTGTAGAGGTCTTCAAGTGTCCCAAAGTTCCCTTGAGTGTCATCTCGCAGGGCCACATCAAAGATGCTTGAGATGTTTTCTTGGGTATAGATGCACAGGCTCTGTTATAGCCCCCAGGGACAATTCCACCTTTGGCCACTGGAGAGCACACTGACTGCCATTGCAGAACGTCTTCCGCTGTTGTCGCCTTCCATTCTTTCCTTGGCTCACCATACTCATGTGTTTTTCATTTACCGTGAATAATTAGTACCCTATTTAATTTGCCTGTTTTTCCTCCTTAGTTGCTGGAGATTAATTCAAGTTAGGTCATGTTTGTGTTTGTGCCGCTAATGGTTGGGTTTGTTTTATTTGATTACTTAGTACTTTTTCTTAGGTTTTATTTTCTTCGTCCTCTGTTTGTGATAATGTTGGTTCCTAGTGTGTCTTGCCTCATGTGTATTTCCCCGAGGTTCTGCATTTGCACCCACTTCCATGGTCTCGCATCACGACAGGAACAAGGTCGAGTGTTTCCTGCCTGAGCATGTGCACGTGAGCGCTCATTTCATCAAGGTTTCTCTAGTTACGCAGCACCCACGTGACACTTGGATAAGCAGCGCTGCGTGACCACTCAGTCCTGAAGCCCATGGATTCTATTTTTCTCACCTTCATTACGGGTCAAAATTAGACACCGCTTTCGCCATTTTTAATACTTCTTCGGATAATTATCCTGCCACAGAGAGCGCGCGAGTGAGATATAAAATTGAGCAATACAGCCAATATAACATAGCCATTAGCTAATATTAGCTATAAATTATTTAATGGATGTGTATATTAGCTAATATATTTTTCTGTAATGATCATTTAAAATGTGATATAGTGACAAAGAGTGGAGAGAGAGAGAGAGAGAGAGAGAGAGAGAGAGAGAGAGAGAGAGAGAGAATGCACATTTTAAGCAGTGTGTGTGTTAGTCTGGGAGGTGGGCGCTTCATTACACAGAGCTCCCCACGGTGTGTGAGAGAGAAAAACAGCCATTAGCAAAACAAACTGCTGATTATTCTGATTATTCACACACAGGCACACACACACACACACACACACACACACACACATCAAATCCACTCTTCAATTGACTGGTCAGACTGTAGATCACTCATAGAGCCCAGTGTTCTCATAAGCAGGCCTTCAGTGTATCATGAGCGAGTCTGGTAATGTTTCATCCCTCAAACTGTTTCCGACTAACGACTAGCTCGCAATTACCTTGTGTAATAAAGGTTTGTGATGCTTGGGCTGTACAGTTGCACACTCTAGAAAGAAGTAGATCATCGATCAGATATTGTTCTACAGTAGATCGCACTTAATCTAGACTACTTCGGCAACTCTACAGCGCATTGCTCAGTCTAAAATTGATCACTAATGGAGATTAAGTTACAGAACACACACTCTTTAGCTTAGTCGAACAGATCACTTCGCCTTAGGTCATTCGTGTTCTACCGTCGTAAAAAGAAATCACTTCATGGTAGCCCACCCGTATACTCTAACTTACTGAACGAGTTCAATTTGCAGTAGATCACTCACATCTAGCTCAGAGAAAGAGATCACTTAATTGTAAATCACTCATTGTCTTACTGCAATAGGGCACTTGAAAAGATCACTCAGAAACTACTTTACTGATTTCCCCTTGGGGATCAATAAAGTACATCTATCCATCTATCTAAAACAGATCTCTTTACAATGGATCACTTGTAAATTGCTTCACAAAAAAAAAAGAGAGATCACTTTACAGTAGGTTGCATGTCCTTATACATACTGATCATATCTCATGAATGGAGACAACTTTACAGTGGATCACTCACATTTTCGAGTAGCTGCCTAATACAGAACACACGGAAGTAGATTAATCATACTCTAGACCGGAGGTTTTCAGATCATTTACATTTATGCTTTTGGCATTTGGCAGACGCCATTATCCAGAGCGACTTACATTTATCTCATTTATACAGCTGAGCAGGTGAGGATTAAGGGCCTTGCTCAAGGGCCCTGCAGTGGCAGTTTGGCAGTGCTGGGATTTGAACTCACGACCTTCTGAGCAGTAGTTGAAATCAATCCTCAGACTCACACGGATAGTCCATATTTTTGCTCCACACCTGTGTTTGCTGAGTGGGGATGAAGCAAAAATACAGGACATCTGCGGAGCTCTGAGGTCTAGTTTCTTAACCAATGGTCTAGGCTTCTTCTGTGATTACAGCAGATCCTGTACTTTATACTACTATGTGTCTTTGCAGTAGATCTCTCAGTTTCCCTATAAGGGCGCTAACACGGATCAATCTACAGTCCACCCACTTTACAGTAGGACACAAATACTCTATCTGACTAATGAAAATTATGCTACAGTAGATCACACATTCTCTACACTAGATCGCATGTTACAGTACGGTACATGTTACAGAATGAATGGCCTGAAAGGATGGGAGAAGGAAAGAGCATTGTTTTAAATTTTTTTAGACAGTAGAGGAGAAGAAAAGGAGGAATTTATACACGCTGCATAGAGAAAGAGAGGGGGGCGGGAGAGAGACTTTCCCATCTGTACTGCAGTAATGTGATGCATGGGAACATCTTCAATGAGATCAGGGTTTTCCCTCCTGCCACGTTCCCCCTGCACCCTGCTGACACCCTGGCATGTGGCCAGCTCCACCTGCTAAACACTCTGCAGCTACTACGTCTCGAAAACTACACGAATGGCAACACAGGCATCACTAAAGGGTTGTTTTTGCTAAAGAATAAAGTGGGTGGGACGTTTTATGAAGATTTGAGAGAAGTTCTCTGAGAATAACTGAAGTGAGTGAGAGAATGTTGAGAAAGCGAGAAAGCAATTGAGCAAGTGGGGAAAGAGAGTAGAGTCATGATAGCAATGAGCCTCACACCAACAGTACCACTGTCATTAAATCAATAAGTCATTATCTTTAATGGGATAAGCACTTTGAAAACTAATTGAAAACAGCTCCATTTACCCTGGCCAGCTCCTTAATGCAAACAATACTGCTGTTAAGGCTGAGCACAGCGGAAAAAAAAAAAAAAAAAAAAAGAAGAAGAAGAAAACACGTGGTAGGCGCTGGAGTTGGCAACCTGGTAATTTGGTAAACAGTTGGCGCTGTTCTGCCCACTTAAAAGATGACCTGGGGCCAGTAAAAAGGTCTTTATCCTGCAAATTAGCCATCACAAATGAAACAGTGAGCACATTAAACGATCAGTGAAGAAACACGATGGGGAAAACATTTCTTCAAGCACAATGCCTGAAAAAGAAACTCAACAAGGTGTGAACTTATCATACTAGTTATCAGGATTTCCACAAGGATGGAGAGAGCTGGTAGATTAGCAGTATTAGAGACCACCAACTTGTGGGTTGCCAGAGAGCCACTGTATGGTGGAGGAACGAATGTTACACTGGGCATGAAATGGGAACACACCCTGGATGGATGTCATAGCAGTCCATTGCACAACACCATTGGGTCATATAACATGGACAATCCACCTGCGTGCATGTTTTTTAGGAGGTGCGAGGGAAATGCAGAGCCTGGAAGGAACTCCATGAAGACATGTAGAGCACAAGCTCTACAGAACCGGTAACATGAGCTCAGAATCAAGCCAGAACCCGGGAAATATGAGGGCATGACATCATTGTTCCACTTTGCGCATTAAAAATGAAAAGCAAAAATCCAACATATTATGTTGTTGACATATTTTAAGCTACCGAACCTCAAAGGTCATACCATTATATTATTAGTGCATCAGGTGTGTAATGGTAAAAGTCAACAATTATTGATTGCGGTTTGCTTTAGTAATCTGTGCCCATGCTACAAGTAGTCCACATCCTGTTATTTGGCATGTCATGTTCCTTGCGTAGTGAAACAAAAGCGTCGCCTAAACAGTACCTCCAACAAAGCACCTGTTCACAATGCAATTTAGAAACAAATACCGCTATTGAAACACTCATTCTCCAAACAAGAGTGGAAAATTGTAGAGTGGCAATTGAGCCTACATGTTCCCTTAATCTGCGATTGTTTTACCCATTCTGCTTGACTTCTGGCGTCTCAAGTGTTTGGAGTTCTGGAGCCTAATGGTAAACATCGCGCACAATCACTGGAGCAGTTCAAATAACGTATTGACTTACCTTGGCCTAAATAGCTGAAAATCCAATCAAAGGTCTGGATGGCAATGAGCCAGTCAAATCAGTGAGAGCTGCATACACACGTCATGCCTCCTAAACCGCAATCCTGCACTGCAGTGTTCTGACTCAAACTTTAAAACTTATCAAGTCCATACACACTTTCTGAGATGTATACTTCATTTCTATGTCCAATGTATAGATGGATACATGGCCTCCTAGATTATTGAGTGTAGCTGTTGTTATTTGCATTATTGATTATGAGAGCTATTTGCTCGACTGCTAAAGGAGCGAAGAGTAAGCATCAGAGCGCAGTCGAACTGTTCAATGAGGGAAGAGAATCTTTGCAGGGTCAGTGTATAAACCCAATAGAAATCTGTTGAACGGCTAAACTATCAAGCTGTAAACCGAGTGTCTAAGGGTGCACTCGCATCAGCCGTGTTTAGTCAATTTGAATGGAACCTTGGCGTGTTCTCCTCCTCTGTCTGGTTCTCCGAACCAAGAGCAGCTGAGTGGGGTGGGTCTCGGTCTGCTAGCAAGTGAACGCTTTCGGAGTTCAATCAAGAAAGCGATTGAACTCTGAATCAATTCAACTGCAGGAAGTAAATGAAACATGCTGTGTGTTTTCGGGTCGGGGCATTTTATTTGAAGACGTGAGCTGCTAAACTAAGCCATGGGATGCAAATAGAGACAAAGCACAGGGCTGTCACGCTGTAGAAATGCCATGTTTCGAATAATAAAACACATATAAGGTTTTAAACTATTTATTTTTTTTGTGCAATGTGAAAACAAACTAAATAGCACAAACCAAAACTATAGGCTACATTTTAACTTTGGTTTATAGGGGTGAAAGTGCACTAAGGGAAGCTGTACAGTGGTCTTCAAAACAGCAGATGTAAAACTCAATCTTTACTCATGCCACTAAAGACATTTTCATTGTCGTTAGTTATCTGGGTGAGATCAACTAATCATAATGCTGGGTAATTCCACAATTGGGTGCCATTTGTTTCACACTGAAGTTTACAAATAATATGCTCGTATCCTGCCATTAACATGGACGTGAGTTAAACACGTTTGCTAATTCGAGGCTAAAATGTCAACCCTGGTACTCATTTAAGAACACTCAAATGCAGCAAGAAGAAACCAAATGCAATTGAATTGTAAATGATTAACGGTAATATATTGCTTGACTAGAGTGTTATACGAGGATTAAGACACAACGCCTCTGGGCTTTTCTGAGGCTTCCACAACTTAATTTCCAAGACTTTACCGCGGCCCATAAGCGCATTAGCAATTTGCGATGAAAGAGATCATGCCAGACGCCCAAGTCCATGGATTACCCAATCACTTCCACTAACATTAGCAGCAGAAAATTTGAGTTGCTTCCGAGTTACTCATGAGAATAAAAACATGTGTGTGTGTGTGTGTGTGTGTGTGTGTGTGTGTGTGTGTGGAATTAGCGGGTCAGGGCACCATCTGCTTGTTTGCTAATGCAGAAGCGTAATTACAGTTGACTTTCATCGGACATGCAGACAGTGCTAATGTAAAATGGCGTTAGGTCCACGCTCTGACTGTGCTTTATTTCTTTTCCAAAAGTAGCACGAAAGATGAAGTTCGACCTTCTAAGTACTGAAAAAAAAAGTTTCTTTAAGGTGTTTGTTCACAGCCTGAACTTATAAATGAATTTCCAAGTAGCACTGTTTTTCTATGTTTAGTTAAGCATTCCAAACATTTTCCACTTGAAGCCCTTCTATGAAATGGCAAAGCCCTCAGTTGTACAGTTCTATAGAAAACAGAGGTTAGAGTTCACCTTAAAGTTTCAGCAGTGAGTTTTACACCTTCAAAAAGAAACAATAAAAAGAGGATCCTTTATTTAGGTCTTTAAGAATGTTTCATTTTCTAAAAGATGCACTGTTGTAACCCTCCTGTGAAATGGGAAACCTTCGGTTGTATGGTATTAAATAGAGCATATAGGATCTCCATTAACGTTTCAGTGTAGAACGCAATTGTTCTATGCCTTGGCAAAGAAAAAGTTTCCTCAGAGGATCTTTAGGTAGGTTCCACTTATATATATATATATATAAAACTCTCAATAAAATGAGAAACCCTCAGTTAAGTGTTTGACAAAACAGAGAGGCTTTTGGGTTTCCCTTAAAGCTCCAATCTCAAACACAACAACTGCTCTATGTCTTAGAAAAGAAAACGGTCGTCAAAAATCTTTCATTTCCCAGACGTTACTACTTGTAACCTTCTACAAAATGGAAAACCCTCACTTGCAGGTTTTCTACACAAAGCCTTTAAGGTTTCTCTTAAAATGTGATCAAAAATCTCACAACCATCCATGTCCCTGGTCACAAGCCAGCGACTCTAACCATTCGGGGAGCCTGTGAGCTCATGTATACGAAAGAGGGCAGATAGCGGTTTCCTCGGTGTGTGTTACGCTGCTCTGTGATGCATGAGAAGCAGCTTGAAGATCGATATGGATGAATGGCCTCATGTGTATCAGAGGAAGAACACGTTAGGTTTAACCCTCCCCAGTTGTTTGCTGGCACAAGATTGGGCGAGAGCTGGCTAGTGGATGAGAATTGACAGGTGACCAAATCAGTGCATAATTATATAGGGGGGGGAAGCCACAAGGTTCTGCTTCTCTACGATACACCATATGGTCAACATCTTACAGGAAAAGTAAATATGGCATGTAAATATGAAATTGTGTGTGCATGTGTGTGTGTGTGTGTGTGCATGTGTCTGTGTCTGGGTGCAGTGTTGGTGTTTGTCACTTGTCATGTTGTATCCTTGAACATCACTCTTTGCCTAAATTGGTTCTGCAAACAGCTGATGTAAGTAATGGAATTGCGAAGTCGTGGCGCATTACAGAGCGGCGTCTGCTAAGCAAATAAATAATTGAATGCAAATCTCCTGGTGTTTGCAACTCCTGCCAATTACTCTAACCGGTTTAACCGATCTTATTACATTAGCATGCCGCAGTTCTGACTGCATTAGCCATGGCTTAATCAGTCCTTAATTGAATTAGGATGGAAGGCAGAAGGAAGGAGGAATGAAAGCAGCAGCTATGTCAAGCACCTTGATCCCACACCTGCAACTCAACACTGAGAAACGTGTATCAAAACCCCTCAAACACACGATACGGAAGTCTGAAAATCGCCGCAAACAAAAACGCAGGGTTTCTGTATGATAAGTATGATAAGGACGTATGTGCTTCTCATTAGCACTGTTAGCAACATACTGATGATATGGAATGGAAGCTGACTCCATCACAGTTGCGCACGCATCAGACAGATGATGTGCATTAATGATGTAGTAAATCTCACATAGTTTTTTTTTTTTTTATCACTGTAGATAATTCAGTGAGTCTTGGGACGCCTGACGCAACTTTCAGCGGCGTCTGCTGTCACTTTGCCAAGTCTTTTTTTTTTTCTTTCTCATAAGACTGAGTGTCAAGTGCTGCTGCCACTATTACTGTTTCCATTAAAGATTAGTGCTAGAGAAGAATAGATAATATACTAACAGCACTGTGAACACACACACACACACACACACAAATGGTTAAGAGTATGCTTTACCTGGAACGTCACTCTTCACCTGCTTTTGTATTTTTGATGTAAGGCATAGCAGCATGTTCCAAATATTTTATTCAATTAATACCACAGCAATTATATTTACGAACGAGTGACGTGTCATACATTTTAATCAATTTAAAGTTACATTTTATACTTACAACCATGAAAGAAGTTAGTTCCTATTGTCACTGTCATTATGCACCGTTTCAGTGTCCATTGTCCATTCCTAAAGCATTTCCGCTTGCGGCATTTTAAAATGTAAAGGTGTTAAAATGAAATGATTAGCTTGTCATTTTTGAATCTCCTGAGAAGTGAACAAACAGCATATTTGGTGGGGGCAGTGGTGGCTTGACGGTTAAGGCTCTGGGTTACTGATCAGAAGGATGGAGGTTCAAGCCCCAGCACTGCCAAGCTGCCACTATTGGGCCCTTGAGCAAGGCCCTTAACCCTCTCTGCTCCAGGGGCGCAGGGTCAGCCATGATACAGCGCCCCTGGAGCAGAGAAGGGTTAAGGGCCTTGACCCCATGCTCTGATGCGAAGAATTGTGCTGTGCCATGATACACCCCCCATGATACACCCCCACCCCCTTGGGCTTAAAACTTAAGCCTGAAGTGACTTCCCCTTATATGCATTTTTTTTGTTGTTGTTTTTTGTGCATTTATTTATTCATTTTCATATGATTCATTTACATGATTCATTTATATGTGATTCATTTACATATGATACATTTTCATGTGATTCATATTCATGTGATTCATATTCATGTGATTCATTTACCTTTTCTCCCCTCCCTTCCCCAAATATTTCATTGAGAAAAAAAAAAAAATAATAATAAAATAATTAATTAAAAATTAAATAAATAAATAAATAAATAAAATATATAACGAAAGAAGTAAAGAAAGAACAAAAAAAATTAACAATAATAATAATAATAATATTAATAAATAAAATAAATAAATAGATAAACAGACAAACACTACACTGTGTAGATGATGCAGTTCACCCCGGTTTTAAGAGTTGAACAGCAGCGGTTGTACAGGTGTCACGGCCCTCTGGAACGTTATTGAGCCGTGACCTCGACTCCAGATCCTCACATTTATTCTCTAATTGAGTCACGGTCGCAGTGAGAGACTCGATAGTAGTCTTCATGTGAACGGTGTAACCGGAGAGCGCGTGCTCCATCTCCCCAACGGTACCTTTCAGTGTTGATATGGTGGCATCGGTAGCGACTTTATCGCTAGCCTGCTGTGTTTTCATGACCTGCAGGTCGAGCTGGATAGTAGATAGCGCATCCCTGAGAGTCTTCTGAAGATTCTCCTGTTGATTCTGATGCTCCTGGAACTCCTTTTTAAAAATATCGGCGATGTCCTTCCTCAGTAAAGCCAGCAACTCAAACCTGAGTGTGGCGAGGTCAGGACCCCGCTCGGGGATGCGGATGCAGTCGGTTCACGGAGAGAAGGGAGCGTGGCTACGGATTCATGAGGAAAAGGAGGCGCAGGTGCGGGTTCATGGTGAGAGGGAGACACGGCTGCGGATTCACGGCGAGAAGGAGACACGCTCGCAGTGCGCACACTAGATCTCAGTTTTGTCTGAAAGCTACCACCGATTTTCGAGTTTTTCCCCGACATCTTAACCACCGAGTTAAAAGTACGAAATAGAATAAGTCAAAATATATTATATTACCAAAAAAAGTGCTAATTAATTACAATTTTTAATCGAAGTCAGCAGGAGACTCAAACTTCACGTCTTACTCTATCGAACGCCGAATTCGAACCCCTTATGCGCATTGTGACCTTGTTGATACAGAGTGTGTTCACACCAGAGGGTTGGTGAAAGTGCATTGCAGTTTGGATGCCTACAACTACTTTTCTTAGAGCAAAGGTGTGAAATATTTGCTCCTATAATGTGGATGGCATCTGTATTGTATATTGTACAGCTGGAGCAAGTCAAACGCTGTCTAAAACATACTCGGTATAGTTTATTGCCAGAAGCAAGCGGAAACTGCAAGCGGACACTGTGCACGTATGGCTGGGAGAGTTAGCTAGTCAATCGGTTAGCTTTCTTGTTCGGCAAATGGATGCGTTCCACACCTCAGTATTCAACCGTTTAGTATAGAACTGCAGTTCGTACTGGCGTCTGGTTTTAATTGTCTGTGATGATCAGATTAGGCGAGGTTTGTAGAAATGTTGCTGCAGTTCTTGTGTCTGTGGAACAATATATAAGGGAAGATTCAACGCATCATTCATCAGTGACCTGAGGGCACATCCAACAACATGATCCTAATTGTAGTGCCCTTAAATCAACCTACCAGATGTGTGCTTCTTCATGATGCTTCTTTGCTATTATGTTGAACTCTTTTTATCACCAACCGGATATGTCCTAGCAACAGAACTGTCGATTCCTGTGCTCATGAATATTCATTTGAAACAGTATATTTTCTCTCTTTTGAAGGGTTCTTTAGATGGCTGTGTCCAATCCTTTTAAACCACTTTAAGACTGCTTCTGAAAGGGAATCTATTTGTTATATGGTGCTACCTGGAACCTTTAAGTGATCCCCTGAGAGATGTAGCAGTGAATATTTAAGTGTGCTGGATGTAATTATTGTTTTTCTTTCTTCGAAAAGTGTAAATGTACTCCGCAAGTGATATTTTTGGTAATTAAGTATTTTTCACTTCCTAAATTGGTTTTACTTTATGAAAAGGATTCTACTTAGAACCGTAAAGCAAGCCCTTTAGTGTGCTACTGTACACGGAGCCAATCACCAATTTTATCTTTGGACATTAAACTGCAAGGAAGCAATATAGTCATGATAATGATAATGACTCTGTTTTCATCACATACACATTATAGAACAGTGAAATTATTTTCTTCGCTTTTCCCAGCATGTTAGGAAGTTGGGGTCAGAGTGCAGGGTCAGTCATGATACAGTCCCCCTGGAGCAGAGAGGGTTAAGGGCCTTGCTCAAGGGCCCAACAGTAGCATCTTGGCAATGCTGCGGTTTGAACCCCGATCAGTAACCCAGAACCTTAATTGCCAAGCCACCACTGCCCCAAGGCAGCACACACTTACAAAGGAGTGTTTCTCAAGGGTTCTTTAGCTAGCCAACTCTCATAACGTGGTTTTACTCCGATTTTTAAAAATCTGATTAAATGTGCTAAATGGACCGCTAACTTCTGAAAGAGGTTCCTCAGTGGTTCTTTTCCTGCCTGAACTATTAACTCAGCTTCCAACATTTTTTCCAACATTCCTAAAATTGGTTTTAAATCTATTAATGGAGAAATCCCCTCACCTGTAGAAGCATTATGGGTGAATAAACCAGCTGAGCATGATTAATCTCCAAACCTTAAATCTATGTACACTAAAGTACAAGGAGGCAAACTAGGGATTACACACTTGTTAAAGAAGGTTCCTCAAGGGTATGTTGAACGAATAAGTGTTTGATCAGTGTGTCAAATCTAAAGTGTACACTTCTACTTGGAACCATTTCTGAAAAGGAATCTAAAATCAAAGTAATGAATTGTTACATCTGATAGATAGATAGAGCCATTTGTTTTAGGAATGTAGGAAAAAAAACACTTCCTTACATTGGGAATTTCTTAGTCTGCTAATAGTTTCTGTCTAAAACTCCTCCAGTCTTGTGTGCTAATTCAGTTTAGCTTGTTTAAAAGTACACGTCTTCGATCAGCCACTTGTTTTCATGCATAAATTGTTTCTAGTGCCAATTTGATGTTAAAAATGGGTTTCTTTTTTTTATTTTTATTTTTTTATTTCTGCATTTTTGCCTCAAGGGCAACATGAAGCTGGTCTATAAAGACTCAGCGCTCTGACAGGCAGAGCTACAGTTTGACAGCTGCGTCTGTTAAAGGAGACAGATGACAGAGACGAGACGCTCAGACACATTTGCTCTGTCTCTTTCTCTCTCAGACGCGCATTAAAGCTCTGAAATGTGTATGTGTAAGTTACCGATAGACCGCATCATCACTCAACGGAGCGCAGTGAGATCTATGCGGAACTGGCGGAATCAGAAAGCCGTCTATTTTCCATACCAGTACACATAGCAGGTTGACGTTCCACACTGGGAAACTGGTGGCTGCTCAGAGTAATATCCTGCCTTATATGGAAAACAAACTCCCGCTCTCAAAGCACTGATGTTTTGAATACAACGTGGGAGTTTGTACTGCTAGCAATGTGGCTAATGATGTGAGGAAAACTCTTATTATTGAGAAGAAGAGATTATTTCTATGCGTGGGTTTTATTTTGTGTGTGTGTGTTTAGCTGTCCATGAGGGACTATGATGTATATAATGATGATGTTAAATGCTTCATTATTCTATCGCAATAACCAATTTTTAGCACAGTTCTTATTTTACACAAAGTAGATAGTGTACTGTTAGTTATGATCCATACACTCTTCAAAAAAGGGTTCTTTGGATGGTTCTAGAACCCTCAACCCTGAAAAGGAAAGCCCTTTTGTGAGTGCGTTCAATCTAATCGTTGATTTTATTTACGGACATTACAGACTTCGCATCTGTCTCATCTCAAGCGGCCACCTCTTTTTAATTATTATTATTTTTAATAGGTCAGTGTCTCATACGTGCTGCTCGGCTATGCAGCGTGAGAGCAGAATGGCTATCAGCTCCCAGCACGTGCTCCATCAGAGGACGAGCTTCTCCATCATCGAAGCTTATCAGACCGAGATAAACGCGGCAGCGGCATTGCTGCTCAGACCGATCCCTGCTGGGGTTAATTCCTGACGGAGACTGCGATAATCCCCCGAGCGGCAACCGGACAAGCCGCACGCAGGAATCAGACGCTAACCGCATTAAATTAATAGTGCAATTCTCCCTTAATTAGCACGTGTGGACAGGAGTGTGGATTAAAATGTGTCGTCTACAATGCATTAGCTGTTAGCGGGCACGTTATCAGCACGTAGCATTTCCCATCAGGTTAATGTGCGAAATCAATAACGTGCGAAAAGCTGTTCATCTGAAGAGGTGTTACTAATTGTGTTGAATTACGAATCAGACACGGCTTTGTTTATACTAATACACACACACACACACACACACACACACACACAGTGAATACAAATTTACCTCATATTATTCATTAGGATTCATTTGAAAAGAATTATATCATTGTTAATCTTATTACCGTGATATTATATTAGACTCTGGTGTTAATGGTTAGTCGTTAGCACATTTGCCCCGCACCTCCGCTCAAATCCCACCTCCACCCTGTGTGTGTGGAGTTCGCATGTTCTCTCCTTGCTGCGGGGGTTTCCTCCGGGTACTCCGGTTTCCTCCCCCAGTCCAAAGACATGCGTGGTAGTCTGATTGGCGTGTCTAAACTGTCCATAGTGTGTGAGTGTGTGCACGATTACGGCTTGCGATGAGTCGACACCCTGTCAAGCGTGTCCCCCGCTTTGTGCCCAGAGTTCCCTGGGGGAGGGTGTAGGATAAGCAATACAGAAAATGGATGGATGGATGGATGGATTTAGCTTATTTTTAGGAAATAAAGACAATTCATTCATTAAGTAATAAATTATCCATATCGTTCTCCTTGAAAAAAGATAAATAATCTCTACTGATAAAAATCAAACATGATCTCATTAATAAAACAGTTTCAAACTTTAAATTAAGAACAATGTTTAGATATATTTAATATCTGTTAATTTTTCTCCAAAAAATAACGGCAATTGATTCATTAATGTTCATTAATAAAAATAAAAATAAAACTCTTTTTTTTTTGTTACTCGTTCTGTTAATGTGGAAAAACTCCAACTTTTATATGATTTATAATAAATAATATGATTACTATGTTTACCTTAGTTTTGTGAAAGAATTAATTAATAAGACATTTACTTATTTTATCAAATTTTCTTTTCAAGGTTGAGAAGTTCCGACCTCAAGATAATTTAGCTTCTTTCCCCCAAGAAATACAGGCTACTACATGAATTCATTAATTAATACGTTATGAGTAAAATACGTTTGACAGGAATAACCACCGGCTGTAAACAACAACACGCGGGCTGTACAGTTTACACCGCGCTGTAAAATATTCTGTAGTATAGTTAAATAAAAGCATTCAGCTCCCTTGCGTTAATTACACATCATTTCTAATGTACAATGAGATCCTGAGGCTGCATCATCACACGAATTAGTTCATTATTCATCTCAAAACATAGCGATGTCGGTTTGCCTTAAAGAAACAAAAACATTACAATGTCTTTATGCAAATTTTATGCAAATGTCATGCACAGTCTATTATTATTAAGGCTATAGAAATGTTCATGGCTGTTCTCTAAACTGGTGTAAGATTTGTTTAAGGCGTGATGGAGTGATGGACGCTCTCTCTCTCTCTCTCTCTCTCTCTCTCTCTCTCGCATGTGGAATATTTCCATCTCTCCGCATTCTCTCACTTTGCCTCTCTCCATCCCGTTTTCTCTATCTCACCTTACACGCTTTGTTTTTATCTCTTTCCTTTCTTCTATCCTTTTCAATGGACTCTCTTTTACTTCTATCATCTTTCATTTCTCCATCTTTTTTTCTTCCGATCTCTTTTCCAGTCACTCTTCAGATTGTTCTGCACGTTATCATGGTCTCTTTTCCTCGTTCTCTAATATTCTTACTGCCCCTCACTTCCTTCAATCTCTTTTTCCTTTTCGACATTCCTTAATCACTCCTTTCTCCATTTTCTCTACTTTCTGTCTCTCACCTTTTTCCTCTTTTTGTCTTATTTTTTCCCTTTCTTCTTTTCTTTCTCATTTGCCCTCCGTCTCTTTCTCTCTCATTTCCTTTTATTCTTTCACCATATCTGTTTCCCTGAGTCTTATTCTATTTTCTCTCTCGTTTTTCTTTCAATAACTCATCCCTTTATTACTTGCTCTCTCTATTTTGCCTTCTTTCTCTCATTCCTTTTTCTCTGTCCTTCTCCATGCCTCTCTTGCATGTTATTTTTTTTACCCCTCTCTTGATCTATCTTTTTATCCTTCTCTCTCTTTTCATTTCTTTACCACACTATTTTTTTCTCTTGCTGTATTGCTTTTTTTGTCCGCATCTCTCTCTATCCCAATTACTACATCTTCTGTCTACACTCTCTTTCTTTTTCCTCTCTGTCCCTTTCCTCTTCTCTTCATCTCTCTCTCTCTCTCTCTTTTTCTCTGCATTTTTTCTTTCTCTCTGACTCCACAGCAGGTGACACACTCTATACTCCACTTGGTCATGAGAGAGAGAGAGAGAGAGAGGAGAGAGAGAAAGAAACAAAAATCGAGGATGAGATGGAAAGCTAGAAGAAGAAAAAGATCAATCGGAAGCATTTCAATTAATCTGCTGAGTGAAGGATTGATTGAAGATCTGAAGTGAGTAAACAAGCCTGCCTATTTAAGGGCCATGATCCCTTAATCATCACTATAGCAAAAAATAAAAAAAAAAAAAAAAAAAAAAACAAAAAAGCACAAACACCCCCCCCACACAAAAAAAAAAAAAAAAAAACACTAAAACACCAAAAAAAAGCGCACACACACACAAACGCGCCGCACTGCAGATGCCTTCACCACACCTCCCATGGCTAAGCTATAAAAGTAAAAAAAAAGAGGATCTACCATGCGCAGTTAAGTCCTATGGCAGTAGTAGTACCATTAGCAGTAGCAGCAGTCCAACTCAATACAGTGATTACAGAAGCTGGATCTGTGTTACAGACAAACTGCAGGCTGTAGCAGGATGAAGGAGACACTGTAATTGCTGTTGTAATCTAATGGCTTACATCCTCCACACCACACGTTCTCGAAATGTGTGTCATGACTTTACAGAGTAACACACCTGCAAAATTGTACAGATGTTTATTTAATGCAGTGTGTAATAAACATACAGTAGTGTGTGAGTGAAACGACTCTTTGAACTGAATATTTGAGTCGGATATATGAGTCAGATAATTGACTTGATTCTTTGAACCTTATATTTGAGTCGGATATATGAGTCAGATACTTAACTTGATTCTTTGAATCTTATATTTGAGTCGGATATATGAGTCAGATAATTGACTTGATTCTTTGAACCTTATATTTGAGTCGGATATATGAGTCAGATAATTGACTTGATTCTTTGAACCTTATATTTGAGTCGGATATATGAGTCAGATACTTGACTTGATTCTTTGAACTATAGTTGAGTCAGATATATGAATCAGATATTTGAGTTGACTCTTTGAACTGAATATTTGCATCACATATTTTCGTGGGCTCTTGGAACTGGATATTTGAGTCTGATTTTTATATTGGATATTTGAGTTGGATATTTGAGTTGGCTCTTTGAATTGGATTTCTAAGTGGGATCAGTGAGTTGTCTTTTTACATCAGATCTTCAAGTCAGATCACAGATATTTCAGTTTGACCTTTGACCCGTACTGGTCAGGAAACACTGAACTGTAGTATTCTACATGGAATATTTAAGGGCTCCACAAGATGGACAGTCAAAGACATCTGAAGGGTTTTACCTTTTCTAATAGTGTAATTAAAGCTGTTAGTTTTATTGCAATAGGTAATGTTATTTATGATTGTTATAATGGTTGCCATGGTTACAGTCCAACATGGTTTTTATGTCCACTGACTGCCAACACGTAATATGAAAATAGCCTACTAAACAACCTAAAAATTTGTTTGCAGAGACTTCAATGAAATGCAAATGAGTGACTGAAAATACAAAACCTTCACCTTTACAACCCAATTTTGTGAAAGATACGTGAACACTGAACTACTGAGATCGATTGACCTCTTCAGGGTGATTTCATGAATTCATCTCCAGCCTGTTCACTGGCACTGTAGAAACACTGTGCAATTAAGAAATTGGTTTTAAATTGAATCCGAGTGTCAAGGACGCGGATGTGCATGCTTCGTCTTCAGATGCAGAAGTGCTAACCTTTCATCTTCGCTCGTTCTTGCTGAATTATTTCAGAGAAAATTCACATTTCACACCAAAAATTCATTTTCAGCCACGGCAGCAACTCGTTTCGAGCTCTGTAAATAGAAGGCCATGCATATTCATACATGCACTGATGAATAACGTTGTCAGCTAATTCAAATAGATTGGACCCTAATGATCAGATGAAATAATAATTTATGACAGTTAGGCTTTGCACCGATAGTGCACTGAATTATGCATGGGCTTCATTGATTGGTTATCTTTAGGAAGAAAAACAGATGCATTCTGGATGTACATTTCTCTCAGTTTCTCTCCGATTCTCGCAGATGTGTTGGAGATTTTATCTGATTCCAGGTGAACTCATATGCGAAAGGATACTTTAAAACCGTCTCATGAGTGCAACATTATAATCATTTGTACAAAATATGAGGGTACGGTTAGTGGCTATACCTTTTCCAACCACCTTGTTCATGTGGCAATCCAATAAACTCTTTAAATTCAGGATGTCAGGATGTTAAACCTGTTCTCAGGAACTTAGATATATTTCTTTGTTTTCAATTCAATGTGTTTATTTGATGAAATTTGTTTGTTGTTTTTTCTCTCCCAGAAGCTGGCTCACTAGCAGAACGATGACCATTTATCTCCAACTGTGAAGTACAGAATTGAACACAATTATAGAAAAACGGCAAATATTAAAACATTTCATCAGTGCCACGTCACACATTATAGCGGTAAGGGAGGAGTCCTAATGCTTCGGAAGAAGATTTCTATTTTGATTTGGAAAGAGGAGGCAAAACCATCTGAAATTCGTTGGCATAATGCTGCTAAACATTTAATTTGGTGAAACATTCAGCTCTTTGTTTTTTCCACACCTGGATGCAGCCAGCTGCGATCCTCATACATTGTTCAACAGAATTGACGTCTCCAACAAAGAAAGTTCCTTATCTTGTTCAACAACAAGTGCATTATGGGAAGCACTACACCAGTAATGCTAGCTGGAAGCACTGATGCATTTATTTGCCTAGACATCACTAGCTTCCTATAGTCAAAATTCCCAACTGTTGAATAAACTTACTGTGTGATGCATTCTGTGGATTCACAACTAGCGGTGTAATGAAGTTACTGTTACCACACCGAAGTTGATTCTTTTCCAATAACTGCGTATCCCCAAGTGTCATGAAATAAGTATTAGCTCCATTTGTATGGGAAAAGTCCATTCCAGGGTGTATCTCCACATCATGATCAGTGTTTTGTGACCCTAACCAGGAAGTGAGAGAGTCTGGGAAACTGGGTTTTAGCTTTATCTGAAAACCACACTAGCATCATCTGAGTTCTAAATCCTGAAACATACACAAGATAGGGTGAAAGATGAATGAATGGATGGATGCATGGATGGATGGATGGATGTGTGTGATGGTCTGTTGTGAATCAACACTCCCTGACAGCTACAATCAGAAGGCTCCAGACTGAAGCCTGCATAATAGTCCTGCTTAGGACAGGGAAGTCCAGGAGCTGGACGATTTACAACCACAATTACAGAGAGAGTGGGAAAGAGAGGAAGGAGTAAATTAGACAGAGAGAGAGAGAGAAAGAGAGAGAGAGAGAGAGAGAGAAAGGGTAAAACAGAAAGGAAAGAGATATAGATGACAGAGAGATGAATGATAATGGCACTGGGTCTCTGAATGAGGAGGTGGTGTTTATGGTGCAGTCACATTGGGGTTGGTTTGAGCCAGACCAGGATGATCTGAAGGCTTGATAGTAAAACTATTAGCTCTTGTTTCCAGTCCCCTGTGAGTGTTTAACACCAGTTTTTGGGTGTGACTTGGTGTAATGAAACCTGCACAAGGTAATATTGAGGGGTAAAAATGATATTAAGTGCTTTATGAGCTGCTTATCCCTACGTTTATTCCATCTTCTTCTACTACTATATCTATCTGATGTTTTTTGTCTCTTTGGTTTGGTTTAATTGTAACAAGCAGTTTAATCTATGCTGCCATTTTTACTGCTATTATTATTTTTGTTTCATACCACAGAAACATTAACAGAGTTGTGTTGTAATTACAGCAGGAGAAACTTCACCTGCCCCTTTAACCTGTGTTCGATCGGCTGTACCCACGAGTGTACTTAATAAATTGTATGTTACTGTATTTACTACATAGGGACTGCGCTCCGGCTCACTGGAAGGATTGGAACTCTGTTTATACGGTGATTGCTGGCTGGATTTTAGTGGAAATCCCACACTGTATATTTATGGTCGTCCTGCATCATGTTTGTCCT
>CM022765.1:26909860-26949860 GCA_012411365.1 Ameiurus melas
AGGAGAAAGTCACTGCTCTCCAAAAAGAACATTGCTGCCCCTCTGCAGTTTACTAAAGATCACATGGTCAAGCCAGAAGGCTATTGGAAAAATGTTTTATGGATGGATGAGACCAAAATAGTTTGTTTAGTTTAAATGAGAAATGTTATGTTTGGAGAAAGGAAAACACTGCATTCCAACAAAAGAACCTTATCCTATCTGTGAAACATGGTGGTTGTAGTGTCATGATTTGGACCTGTTTTGCTGCAAATGGACCAGGACGACTTGTTTTATGGAACAATGAATTCTGAATGATACCAGTGAATTCTAACGGAAGATATCAGGACATCTCTCCATGGACTGAATCTGAAGAGAAAGTGGGTCATGCAGCAAGACAACGAGCCTAAACACACAAGTTGTTCTACCAAAGAATGGTTAAAGAAGAATTAAGTTAATGTTTTGGAAGAACTGAGTCAAAGTCCTGACCATAATCCAATAGAAATGTTGTGGAAGAACCTGAAGCAGGCAGTTCATGTGAGGAAACCCACCAACATCCCAGAGGTGAAGCTGTTCTGTACTGTATTTTCATCATCCAAAACATGAAATGCCTGATGCTAACATTAAAAACTCACAATGTGAACTTTTAAAACACCCGATATGGCCACCTTAAATACACAAACAGCTTGAAACATCCAAAATATCCACCTTAAAACAATGACTTGTTTAAGTTATATACTCAAAATGTCCACCGCAACTTTGAAAACACTGAATGTCTACATAAAATACCCAATGTATCCACCTTAAAAACCAGAAATTTCTTCCTTAACATCAACTTTAAAGACCTTTACTCTTGACCTTAAAACCCTGAAACATTAACAAAATATCCACCTTAAAAAACTGAAATGTCCACCTTAAACCTATCTACAAAGCTATTCCAACTTTGCACGTGCATGAACAGTTGTTAATGTTGTAGGAGAACATATTTCAACTATGATTAAAACACTGCAGAAAATGTTACAGTCTAGCTTTCTCAGAATCTGTGAACCATAACTAAGTTTGTGTTAAGGTTCACAGTTAGTTGAGAAGCTGAGGGGCTAAAGTATGAGTGATGATGTCAGAGGTCTCCTACTGGACATGGAGTGCCACTAGATTGGGAGTAGGAGTCATTGTTTCATTGTGCACTTAGTGAGTGAGGGAAAAGGTCCGACCCTCTTGACTCCCTCAGCTCCCTCAGCACTGCATAAACATACATACTAAATTATTCAGAAGGCAAACGCACTGGCCATTCCCGCTCAGCCCGTTGCTATGACACTGCCGACGGGTCATCAGAAAGCGAGAGAAATATACTTTTATACTCTTTCTCTCCATTTCTTCGTCACTGTCAATCTTTGGCTGTCACATCACTGTCGCTGGACAAAAGCGACCTGTCTATATTATGGGATGGCCGGAATCACTATGGATGGGTCCTCTTTCAACTAGTTCATTATACAAACCGCACTAGTGCATTATGGGTAGTCTGTATGTTGTTTTTACAGTGTGCTGTGGGATTGAATTATGTATATCGCATATACACACACTTCACTTTTTCCATAATGGTTTACTAGTGGGCCACTATCGCCATGGCAACAAGTTATTATAGGATGGACATCAGGTTGTGTGTTCATCTTGTTTAGGATCCTCTCTACATTAAACACCAAAGGCTTCCAAGTGAATGTGTGGATCATAAAACTGTAACATGTTTGTTTACGAGGCAAAGATACTAATAATACTTTGCTAATAATAAATCGTACATAATGCTAGTTTAATACAACTCTTACCCAGGGAACAAAACAGCCCGGATGATTCTAGTTTATCACTGCGCTAAAGCCCATGTGGCTTCATTTACTGACTTTATCCTCATCAACAAGGACATTTTCTAAAAATAACGCCCGCATTCAGTCAATTGGAGACTCGATATAATTTATCTTTTAAATGTTACATGATCCAATAAGCAGTAATTCCCTGCTGAGATAATTAGTCCCAGGAGAAGTTCATTGGCCGTTTTTTTTATTTAGTTATTTATTTTTTAAAAACAGCATGACCCTGAAGCTCGGCATGTTTATCGGTTTTATGACAGAATAACATACGCGCAGGATGAGGAAAGGCTCATTTTCTGATCACAAACCCGTGTCTCGAATGAACCGGGTCTTTCGTTTGATCGCCCAATCGTACAGTTGAGAGGAAAACGGAGCCAATTAAATGCCACGCACCGCACTGTAATGAGACACAGCCATGTCTGGCTCAGTCTCACACACGGCGAGGTCAAACATCCAGAATATACTCAGAATGGAAGCATAAACATTCCTGATTAGCACTGGGGTTTAATGAAATCGTCCAAAGTGTTGTAAAGTAATATAATATGAAAGAAATCATGAATGATTGGTGTGTTTCTGTACTAGATAAACATTGCATCTCAGATTAAAATAAATGATATATATATGAGAAGTTAGCATGTTGGAACATTTTTTGTTAAATTTACATTTAATAAATTGTAAATAGATTTAATATGTAATGAAATCATTATATATATACACAGAAACAAATATATACAGAAATAAATATATAAATAATGATGTCAAATCCTCTCTAATATATAATGCTTATTTACTGCTTGTATGTTTTTATATTGTTGTATTGTTTTCCCTATTTTTATATTACTTTAGCTAGTTATTATGAATGAATAAATATTAAATATTAAACTGTTAAATTATATTTAGCATTTTAGATAGATAGATAGATAGATAGATAGATAGATAGATAGATAGATAGATAGATAGATAGATAGATAGATAGATAGATAGATAGATAGATAGATACTTTATTGATCCCCAAGGGGAAATTCAGGGTCCTAGTAGCTCAAAGACATCACACACAATACAGCATACAACGAAATAAAAATACAATCGATACGTTTTAATGTCATTATTGTTTGGTTATTTATAAATCTAATGTATATATGATCAAATTTGTTAAACATGCATATCTTTTCTCTGAAATAACAACAACAACAACAACAACAACAACAACAATAATAATTATTATTATTATAATAATAATAATAACTGAAGTGAGATCATTAATGTTAGACAACAAGAGACCGTGTGTGTGTGTGTGTGTGTGCGTGTGTGTGTGTATGTGTGTGTTGACAGAGAGAGGACACCCCCCAGGGAGGGACAAGTGGAGGGTTGACCTGAGGTCATGCTTAACACTGTGCCAAGCATTCAGAGAGCAGTCTAATGTCGCTCTCTCTCTCTCTCTCTCTTTCTCTCTCTCTAGCTCTCTCTCTCTAGCTCCCTCTCTCTCTCACTCTCACTCTCTCTCGTCATCCTCTTCTAATCCTTTCATCATTTCCCCCCGGGGCATCTCGAGTGGAGAGGAGTGTGAAAGACGCAGCAATTAGAGCAGCACTTCTCATTATCCCTGTCACACACACACACACACACACACACACACACACACACACACACACCACACACACACACACACACCGTACCGTTAAAGCAATTTGCTTGGTTAAAGTACTGAGACATAAATACATTTATTTCTCTCGCGTGTTGTTAGTTCTATGTGTGGTAGACTCTTCAAGGTGTCTGTGTGTGTGTGTGTGTGTGTATTTAAGAGGTGTCAGGTGGAGAGCCCAGTGTGGTTCTGACGCTGTGTGTGTGTGTGAGTTATCCGAGCGAGTGGAGTGTGAGATGACTGCAGTGGTTTGTCTCTTTTAAACCCCCCATTGGAGCTCCAGCACTCAGGCTTCATTCACACACATTAAAGTGTAAGAGCAGAGACAGGAAAAGGCACAGAGTGCTCTAATCTACTGCACTTACCGTGAACCTTAAGCCCACAATAGCTTTCTCTCTCTCTCTCTCTCTCTCTCTTTCTCTCACACACACACACAGAGACACACACACACACACAGATTTATATATATATATATATGCACACACACAGATTAATGCTTCTATATATACAGTAGATGTAGTCCAAGGATTCTTAAAGATTCTGCAAATTGATTCCAAAACATCCAAAAGCTACCACCAGCACCACAGTTCTGCACCGCCTTAAATGATCTTATCTGACTGAATTCAATATATAAACTTATTTAATGCTGTGCATTACTAGTCTTGAGAGTGTAGTGTCAACGTTTCTCGACCTTTTCAAAAGGAATTTTTCCGATGCTTCGTGCTTGGAGGAATCAGGAACCTGTGGACGCTGCTAATCAAAGTAAAAGTAAGTAAGAAAAATCCCCTGCTAATTCTCCAAGTTTGTCTCTAGGCTCTATGGCTTCCTTTATTGGCTTCATCCTCACTTTATCAATAAGGACCTTTTTTTGTAAAATCAAGGCAAAAATTCAATCAAAAAGATATTCAATATGATTTTGTTTAAATTAAACACTTCGGCAGACAATACCAAATGGTCATATATCAAGGAGGTAACTCTGGACTTCCCATCAGCCACTACACTGTACCACGATATGACACATGACAACCTGCACCTGAATCACTTTCTGTTAACGAGCATTCGTTTTGTTGTTTGTTTGTTGTTTGTTTCTTAGTGTCTTTGTTTTGTTGTTTGTTTGTTTAAATAAAACGTTGAATATCTGTGATTGCTTCCGCATCAACCTTGAATCGAGACAGAACGTGAGACCTACAATGGAAGCTTCAGGTCGACAGGAAGTACCTGGGCTTCAATCTACCACCTATGTTCATGGAGAACTATGCCACGCCACAACAACAGAAGGAGGAGTTCCAAGCTGAGCCACGTAAGCAGCAGGTTGCCATGAAATATCTGGGCTTGACTCTACCACCCAGGACTACGTCATGCCACTCCAACAAGAGGAGGAGTCTGGGTACAAGTGGGAGTCTGTGGTCAGGGCTAGTACCATCTCCCACCCTCCCTCCCCTATAATGGATCTAGTTCAGAAACGGATTCAGCGGAGAACGAGAGTTAGCCTCCCTGATCATCTGAGGATGCTTCTCAGCTTTTCGGGTCAGCTGACGACACTGCTCAGTCACCCGGGTTGGCTGAAGATGTTGCTCCATGTCCTGACATACCCAAGTGCTCCCCTCTGTTTGCCAACCCCATGCACAATGCCGCACTGCCTTCCTGCTCGGCTGAGGTCATCACTCTTCCTGCTGTCCTGCCACGCAGACGTCGCTCTGAGTTCCAGGCCCACTGAGGATGTCGCTCTGCTTACCTGTTCTGCTGAGGACGTCACTCTGCTTACCTGTTCCTCTGAGGATGTCGTGCTCTGCTTACCTGTTACACTGACAACATTGCGTTGCTTTCTTTCTCCGCTGAGCATGCTGTTCAGTCTCCTAGTTCTGCTGGGGACATTTTGCCCAAGGGGCCAGGACAACCAAATGGAGGGAGTGCATTTTTGGGCGCTCCGGGAGAAGCACACTTGCGGGTGGTTTGGTGTTCTGTTATATATAAAGGAGGTA
Source organism: Ameiurus melas (assembly GCA_012411365.1). Classification (NCBI taxonomy): domain Eukaryota; kingdom Metazoa; phylum Chordata; class Actinopteri; order Siluriformes; family Ictaluridae; genus Ameiurus; species Ameiurus melas. Next base: position 26,915,320 of record CM022765.1, read on the forward strand.
ACTCTGAACTACTGTACTACAATATGTCACATGACCACCTGCACCTGAATCACTTTTCTGTTAATGAGCACTCCTATACATTGCCATTGTTTGTACTGCTTCCTTGTCTCACACTTCCATGTTTAGTTTTTGCCACAGTATTTTGCCAAGTTGTCTTAATGTCTTTGTTTTGTTGTTTGTTTGTTTAAATAAAATGTTGAATATCTGCGCTTGCTTCCGCATCAACTTTGAATCGTGACAAAAACATTATCCACAACCAACATAACTAGGCAAATCTGAAAAAATTTGAGAGCAAAGCAATACCTTTGTAATAACAAAGAAAGCCTAGGATGAGAGTTTGCAAAAAAACTATCATCCCTGCTATTTATAGTGTGTTGGTGATTGGAAACAGGTGACTGCAATTAGTCTGGGGATGCAGAATGTGTTGTTTTGTAAGTGGAGACTGTTGGTGAAGCTGGCTGTGATGTGACAGCTGTAAGCTCTGTCCAACAAGTTTATTAGTTTAATTAAAGAGTTTATTCCATAAAAGACAGAATAACTTGTCTCAGTACAAATTATTATAAACTCCTTGTATTTGTATCTGGACTGTCTTAAATTACCTCACTTGACTGAATTGTCATGCTACATAAAACACATCTGAGCAACTTAAGGATTATATCCCACAGTCCACCTGTCTGTTCCTCCTTTACAACAACTGAGCACAGCAAGTCTCAACCACATCCAGGTGGACATTCTCTAGTTACACCCTGGCAGGTGCCAGCTCTTCTAATATCAACCACTTTTTTTCAGTAAAGATCTATGAAATGGTCAGAACTCAGAAGTCTCTGAGATGCACAGGTTCCTTAGTCTGGAATTATACTATAAGCAGATGGACAAGACCTTCATCAGAAGGTTTATAAATTTTATTTGAATAGTGCTTTTAGCAATGGGCATTGTCTCAAAGCAGCTTTACAGAAACATATAAATTCAGGATGCAGATTATAATGTGTGAATTAATCCCTATAGATCAAGCCGGTGGCAACGGTGGCAAAACTCCCTAAGATGTTAAGAGGAAGAAACTTTCAGAGGAATCAGACTCAGAAGTGAAATCATCCTCATCTGGATAACAACAGATAGTGTAAACAAATAGTGTAGAACCTTGCCCCTGCAAGTCCCAGCCAGCTGTCAGTTACGAGCAGTTTAAGAGAAAAATACCATTAGGCCAGGTCAGAGCCACTACACTTAATGTACCCTCAGATTGCAAAAGAGTGGTGGAGGACCTGTGAGGGGCCAGGTCCCTCTACCAGAGGAATCACCCCGCTGAAGCTTGTAAGTTTGGCCACATGATGCTAGGGTTTCTACCACATTGTGCACCACCAAGGATGGCCTAGTCCAAAGCATCCCAAGACTCACTCACTTCCTACACCCAGACCAAGCAAATGGAGAGAAGTTGCAGCAGGAGGGATATCAAGTTATGGAAATCGAGTGGGTAATGAGCGATTGCCTACACATGTGCATGGCCATATCCACCATTGAGGTCACTGAGATCCGGACCTCTGTATTTTCTTCCGAGGTGTATTTTAAAAAATAATTGCTTAATAATAAAAGATCATACTACGCAAAGTTAACCGACCTTCTCAGGTGACTGCTTGCTTGAGTTGACCACTGACATTATCTGCGGGGGCGTTGCACTCCACTGTGCTGAATTAAGTCAACAAACCAGGCAGGGCAGGCACCTTAATCCGCCGAAGCGTTATGAGGTAAGTAAATAATCTTCTTGTAATTCTTTGCCATGATTCATCCCCACCCAGTCAGACATCATCTGACATATAGCTCCTGTATGTGGTCATGCTTCTTTAAACGTTGGCCGTCCATCATGAGCGAATTAACTAGCTAGCTGCCAGCTAACATTAATTCCATCCATCCAGTGGCAAACTGATAATGATATGCACTTATTTCATATCAGTTTGTGTAGGATTGAAATTCATGTTAAAATGATGAGGTACCAACATATATTTATATTTTCATTTCAAGTTTACCTGAACAGAGGCTGGTAATATTTGCAAATAACTATCAATTTACCCTGTGTTTACTTTCTTTACTGACACAGATGAAAATGAAAAGACTGCATCAGTTAAAGCTCAGCTTGTTGAAGGGAAGCAACAGGGAACATGATGAGACTGAGTGAAAAATAAAAAGCGAAGATGTTGGAGATGAGAGAGGAAGAGCAGGTACTACCATAGTGCCCAGAATATGATTAGCATTATGTTACTGTGCTGTTTAACACAAACACAAACTGACCTGATCTCATTCAAACAATGTAGTACCTAATTACCACAGAGATATGTGTTCTTTGGTAAGTACAGTGAAGTCTACAGGTTCAATTTAATTTCATAAGTATAGTGCCATAATACAGTATTGTTCTATTGTATACATATGTTTTTTCCTATGTTTATGTGCTGCTTGAGACACATTTTTATAATTCAAATCCAAAATGATGCAAACTCAAACACAAAGATTAAATAAAGTGTTTTGTTTTGTTTTTTTTCAGTTGTGCTTCATTATTTTTTCTACATTTTGGCAGGAGACATAAGTGAGGAATTAGAAAGAAAGGAACAGATAGTGAACACAGAGGAAGACAGAGAAGACATTGTATAAGAGGACAGAGAGTGAAATGAACAGAACGATTGTAACGTTGAAGGCAGAGAGACGAGAAGAGCTGGGAAACAGGGAGCAGGTGATGGGGAGCAGAGAGATACAGAAAAAGAGGCTGAGAGAAGAAGAAGAGCACAGGAGACACAAAAGGAAAAGACTCAGAGAGACCACACAAGCAGAGCAATACTGGAGTAGACCAGGCTGAGATGAGAGGTGATGGAGCTGATGTCAATCAAAGAGACACATTTCGACATGAATTTGATCCAGCCCACTGACATGGTTTTAAAGCTATTATTATCCAGTGTCGAAAATTGCACATATGTCGATCAGGGAAATCAATATTTTTCGTCCCCCAACCCGGCTAGCAGACTTAGTTTTTGGACCTCAGTATTTTTTAAACCCTGCATACGGCCATTCACATGTGTGTGTGTGTGTGTGTGTGTGGTTTATAGCAGCTTATGTATGTGCTTTTTCTTTTTCAGTAAGCATTCAGATGCCAGTGAGAGACTGAGCACTGTGGAGTCAGCTCTTGACAAGTGAAAATAATAAACACGCTACAGAACCCATCCAGCTCTGCTCTCCATCCCCTGCCTCCCATGTTTTCAATCCCAACCAGTCTATTAGGGTCATCACCAATGTTCCCTCTAAGCTGCGCGCCTGCGCAATCGCACACTGCTCGCACATTCTCAGCGCACAAGAAAATCTACGCAGCGCATAAAATAAAATTCACCATAAACATATTAATTAATATCTCATTTAGACCTAATCTTAGACCCCTTATCATGGTGAAACGAACGGGCAGCGCCAGCGACACATCCTCTCACCAAGCTAAAGTAAAAAAGAAATGCGGTTCTTTTAGGATGGAATGGCTGTTGGAGTATGTGCAAATAGAAGAACAAGCGGTGAAACTGGGTGAGATTGTTTCTTTTTCGAGTGAGAAAGGTCTACTCTGCGAGTGAGCTTTCAGCAGGAAAAACGTGGACTGAATGGAAGTTGGACTACCTCAAGCGTCACATTCAGCAGAAAAGTCATTTGAAAGCTGTTGGAATTGTACGAAGACTCAAGATGGGACAGGGGATTGGTACATTATTGCGGGAGAGCGCAAAAGACCGAGAGAAAAGGAACGAGCTGTCACACAAAACAAAATCTGACTCCGAACAAGTTAAAGTTCTCATTGACAATATTTTACTTGTCATCAAAACGAATACATCAATGCTGTCAGTTCAACAAATCCACAATCACATGGCAAAGTATGTGAGTATACCAGAAAGCTGGCGAAGCAAAAACTATGCCTTTGAATTTGTGAACTCAATCAATGAGAGTGCAGAATGAGACTATGTTCAGGGTTAAAAATGCACCCTGGCATACCCTGATAGTAGATGAGAGCACAGACATATCAGTACACAAAATGCTAGTCATATATATTAAATACAGGGAGGAACTATAAAACTGTGTTTGGTGGCATCATCCAGCTGATAGCATGCACTGTCATGAACAACAAGATTTTTGTCCTTTTCATTTTAGGTGGGCCAAATCGCCTATATTAAAAGTAAACTAATGAAAATTGCTGCTGTAATTTGGTTCTCTTAATAAGCCATGTAACTTGCTATGATCCAAGGTTCTGAACAGGTGTGATACTGGTGTGTGGCCACAGCGTGCACATCTGATGTTGCTCACAGTGGTCCTCAGTGTGCTCAGGGAGCTTGTGTGTATGCCCAGACCCATGAAAAATTAGAGGGAACATTGGTCATCACTTCATTAAGTGCATATGCAACCAACCAACCATCTTCAAACAAGAACAACATTTGCAGACATCCTGCTGGATGATCAATGAGTTGGTGGTCACGCTATTTCTCCAACGAACAACACCAGTAGCTGCTTCACCCAAACAGGATCTAGACAAACCACCACCACTTTGGATTCTCCCATTAGATTACACCAAGTATTTTGGTATGCCATGCCTATTTCCAAGGACTTCCTAAGTCTCTAAATAGCTGTACTATTAGTATTACAGATTTGCAGTAAGGCTAAGGCATTACAAAACCAATGGGATCTGTAATAAACTATAAACATGCATATACACAGCTGGAAATGGTCTTCCTGGATAGCCAGGCTTGAGTGTTTGGGTCTAACGTTCATAAAGAGCATAAGGAAGGTGAACAGTTGCATGGGGATTGGTGTTAAACAGAGCAATTATATTCAGCAGTGTAGATGTGGTCCAGAGCCTCCACGCACAGCTATAAAGATCTGGTCGATATCCACAGTGTTATTGTGTTTAATGCCATGAGGAATGAGTGGTAAATGAGTGTGTGGGTTATATTATAGTAGAGGAAATGCGTTGGGCTTTCGATTGGTTGAAAATGTGCGTAGAAGTGGTGCAGGATACGAGAATATTCATACATATGGTTTAATGTTGTTTTTCTGTGTAGCTAGATTATTAGCATCCACTATGTTAACTTTTTTTGAGAATAGAGGAGAATATTAGGACAATTTCAATCAGCGCAATTTCAATTACAGCTTGGAAAATGAAAATGAATCAATCAAATAAAAAGACCTGAAGACCCCAAATTACAAGTCCTAATTTCTTAGTGTGCTCGTGAAACTAGTGGGCTTGTTACATTACGCCATGTGCAAGATGAAAACATTTAGATTAGGGGTTTCTCTGGTACCCAATCACCATGCTCAACGTGACATTCAGGTTTACCAAAATGCACTGCACATGCAGAATTATCGCATAGTTGATTTGTATTGACTCCACCCACTCTTTTCACTTTTACTTAGACTCTGCTCCATATTAATTAATGCTGCCTTAGCTCAATTCAACTCAATTCAGTTTTATTTGCATAGCACTTTTTGGAAGTGAAAAAAACAACAACACGAATGCCACCAATGAAAGAGTGGTTTGTTTACTATGCCAGAGCATGTAAAGCCCATAAAAAGCTAGTTTCTGTGCACTTTTACAGTTACAGGCCTGAGTGGCTCTGTTGGTTCTGTTCTACTGTCATGAACTTCAAACATTCAGGACGAGCTTAACAATAAGCTAGCCATTTAATGTTGGTGATCACTCTAATATTGATGATTACCGTCTCAAAACAGTGATTATTATGATCATGATTTAACACAGTGTCTGTATATGAATGGATCTAAAGCCAATACTGTTATAAACTCATTTAAAAGTACAGATGGGGAATTTTACACGGGTCACAGTGTGAGCGGCCATGTCGGTTTGACATTCCGTATTGACTCCGTAGTTGAGAAGACTAACCCAAGCTGACGAGTTGACATCTCAAGTTGAGGGGGGCGTTTCCTGTGGGTTTTTTTTTACTGGGTGTCCAAAAGGGAGAAGACATGCTGTTGTGTTCACACGATCCTCTGTAGGGCCTGTTAGAAAATCATTCTGAGTGACGAACAGCTATAGACATCTGACAGCGCTGTAGGTGATGGGGTCAGAGAGCTCTATTACCCGCTGCGAAAAAGCAACACTCACACAATTAAGTCCATGTCTCTCTCTCTCTCTCTCTCTCTCTCGATCTCTCTCTCTCGCACGCACAATAATTTTCTCTCTTGTTCTCATGATTACCTCCATTTCTTCCACCCCCCCTTTTATCCATCTCCTCTCATCCGTTGAAGAAGCTAAATGAAATGGAAGAGGAACTTGACAGAATTAGGAATTCTTCCCCTCTCTCTCTCTCTCACCATCTCTCTCTCTCTCCATCTCTCAGTCTGTCATTTCAGCTTTATGTCCACTCAGCAAAGTGGCTGAAGTCGAGCAAAGAGCCGACTGACATGGTGCAATGCCTTGACACACAGCTATTGATCCACTCTGCGCGAACATATGTGTGTGTATGTGTGTGTGAACAGGATACACAGAGAGAAACAGAAAGAAGAAGGATTGGGAAAAGTCTCAACACCCTTCATTTAAGCTTGATCAGCTTGAATTTTTTTTTATGAAGCGGAACAACCGTTATTTCATTAAGAGCAGTTACACCGTTATTCAGGAGCGATCATTCAAATACACAGCATGGATGAAAGAAAGAAAGAAAGAAACTACATGACCAAATATTGAAGCCTGACCATCACATCCATATGTGTTTTTTTTTCTCCAAATCTTTGCCACAATGTTGGAAGACCACATTTGGGTGTACAATAATAGAATAACACAGTAATAGTTTCAGTAGAAGTATTTACAGATCATGTGGTCATGTGAAGGTTCCGGTACGCTCCATCCCTCAGATCAAGTGACAGACAGACAAGGTGAACACACGCTAATCCATATTTCCTTACATACATACATCAGTACACGCCACACAGACACAAACATTCACACACATGCACACACACACACACAAAGCACACAGAGCAAAGCGGAAACAGGAAAGGAGAATTTCATGCGAATATGAGCAGTAAAGCAGCTTGGTCAGAGTATTACAGGTCAGCGTGAGGTCAGCCTGAGGTCAGTTAGCTTCAGTTTGTCAAGTAAAATTTGTCTCGCGTGTATGATTCTGAATAATAAGGAGAGAAGAAGATCACATGCTATAATATCACCGTGCAATTTTGTCACTTTAAGTCGATTTGTGCATGATAGTTATTTTATTGATTGGCTAAATTGTGGGCAAGAGAGATTAAAGCAGAGCAAGTTGTCCTAAATTTACCTTCATCTTCACTCTGGCTTTCTCACAACAAAACTAATCTAAATAAAATCAAGTAAACTGTGTTTGTCATTTGTCACAATCATTACCAAAACATTTCCAGTTATTAAATCTGAAAAGTAGATTAAGTAGATTCTCTCGTTCTTTCTTTCTTTCTGTCTTTCTTTCTTTCTTTCTTTATTTCTTTCTTTCTTTCTTTCTTTCTTTCTGTCTTTCTTTCTTTCTTTCTTTCTTTCTTTCTTTCTTTCTTTCTTTCTTTCTTTCTTTCTTTCTTTCTTTCTTTCTTTCTCTCTTTCTTTCTTTCTTTCTTTCTTTCTTTCTTTCTTTCTTTCTTTCTTTCTCTCTTTCTTTCTTTCTTTCTTTCTCTCTTTCTTTCTCTCTTTCTTTCTTTCTTACTTTCTTAGGTTGAGACATATGCAATTAGAGTTAAGAGCTTTAATGAAGAGTATAATATGCAGCAGGCAAGGCAAAAGACATAAACAGAGACAGGCAGTGGTCACATGAACAGGCAAACAGTACAAAATAGGCAAGGCAGAGAATCAAGGTCAAAGGAGCAAACAAAGTCAAAAACCAGGCTAATGAACACTAGATGAAAGCTTGGTACACGGCAGAGAAAAGATCAGCTGAGCGTAATACTTCGCAAAGACTTTGTGAATGAGCAGTCTCTTATTGTGGCGTGATTGTCAGTGTGTTTGGGAACAGTTGTGTGATTAGTTCTCAGGAGAAGATGATGTGTCTGTGTGTTCCACTGGGAATTGTAGTCATTGGCCAAGTTTGTAGTTTGCGGTGCTTTCTGGGAAATGGAGTCTCTAGTTTGCATTTACAAACCCCCACACCCCCACACCCTAGTAGCGCCAGAAAACACTCCCTGCTCCGGCAGTCCTGGTCCAAAATGTCTTCACAGCCCTTCAGGTCTGGAGGCAGGCATTGTCCAACATATAAGGATTCAAGGGGCAGGTATAAGGCTGGGGCAGGTTCGCCAGGGTCGCTAGGCAGCACCCAGTCGTGAGAAACTTGGTGCTCTGTCTCGTCTGTCTTTCTTGAATGTGGAGCAACATCTTCAACAGGATGGCAGAGAAACGTCCTCGGCAGAAAAGAAGGGCAGAGTGATGTCCTCAGTGGAACAGGATGGCAAAGTGACATCCTCACCGCAGCGGGAAAGCAGAGCAACAACCATAGAGAAGCCTGACGTAGTGACATCTGAGGCCAAACAGGGAAGTAAAGTTAAGCTCTTTGCCATAACGGGTGGCTGAGAAATGTCCTCTGCTGAAAATGGATGCTGAGCATCATTGTCCATCGACTGTGCAGACTCAACTAGCTTGGCCATGTCAGCAGACTCAGGTATAAACAAAACTTGGTTGGTCGTGACGTCCACCTCAGATGGGAGTAGAGATTGGTTGGCCGTGTCATCAGTCTCAAGCATGAGCATAACTTGATTAATTGTGATGTCGGCCTCAGGCATGAGGAAAACTTGGTTGGCCATGTCAGCAGACTCTGGTGTGACAGAAATTGATCGGCCGTGCGGTCACCCTCAGACAGGAAGCTGACTAAGAGGCTGTCTGATGAGCCTTGGACAATCACATGGCTTTTGAGGCCATCTCTTCCACTCTTGAATAATTTTGAAATCTTCATAAGTTACATATTCATTTGAATTTGCGGAAAATGCTTGAAGAGTCTGTTGTTTTGAACTATTTCAATTGCTTTTGTTTGATTTGTTCATTAAAAACAGCTGAAAGTCTGTCCATTTTGACAATAAACCTGATTTGCAGTGGGGATTGAATAATTTTTATTGCAACTGTATATTAACTAATAAACACACTATATGGATGTCCACCCATCCATCCATCTTCTACCACTTACTCCTTTTCAGGGCCATGGGGAACCTGAAGCCTATCCCAGGGAGCATCGGGCACAAGGCAGGGTACACCCTGGACAGGGTGCCAGTCCATCACAGGGCCACTATATGGATGTATACAAGAACATCATTTGAAAGATCTAAGACTTGGGAATTTAAGAATAAACCACTTTTTTCCACATCATCTCAGTTTTATGAATGAAGAACCTTTTAATGCTCACAAATTAGATGGATTTAGAACCTGAATGAATGAATTTTATATTGTTGTGAGATCCTCCCTTTTTCATCATTTCTTTCAGACAAAACCCCTAATTGTTTAAAAAGAATGAAAACCAGGCTAGTGTGATATTCTGGAATATTTTGCATGCTGCTTTTCTAGGGTATTTAGTGAAGCAGACGGCATGGTGACCTGACATCGAAGCCAAACGACTGTACTCAAAGCACTGCCGTCAATAAAACCCATCTCTGAAGGTTATTGACGTAAACTTGGCTTCGAGTATTTGCGGATAAAGCAATTTAGTGGGTGAGTGATCACCGAGCAAAGCAGTGACAAAGTCGACAAAGTCTAGGCTTTCCCATCGTTCTCGGGTTTAGAGGGAGCTAATGCATAACGGGCCAACAAAGTGCTGATGCTCGTGTTCTGCTCAGAGAGAAACGTTTCCATCATCAATCTCATTTAATCTCCTCTTCATTGGTTCTGTTTCAGTACAAAAATTCCAGTACTTCAGTGACATCAACTGCTAATGGAGCCAGGTCTAAGACATCAGAGTATCCACTGAGAGCTGCTCTATTTTTCATTATGTAACATGAATTCTGGACCATGATCAGAAGGTGTGGATTAATTATAATCAGCAGCTCTAACAGTAGTGCAGCTGCAAATCACAGGTTTACACCGATCTGCCATACAATTAAAACGACCTGCCAAATCAACACCTTTGTCATGTTCCTCAACGGTTCCTGAACAATTGTCGCAGTGTGGCAGAACACATTATCCTGCTGAAAGAGGCCACTGCCGTTAGGGACTACCATTACCATGAAAGGATGTACTTGGTCAACGTTTAGGTAGGTGGTACAGTACGTGTCAAACTAACAGACACATGAATGCCAGGACCTAAGGTTTCCCAGCATTACATTGCCCAGAGCATCACAGTGCCTCTGGGAAGGTGGCTTGCCTTTTTCCCATAGTACATCTTCATACCCTCTCTTCCCCAGGTAAGTGGCGCACATGCACCTAGCCTTTACTTGATGAACATCTGAAAGAAAACATGATTCTTCAGACCAGGTCACCTTCTTCCATTTCTCCATGGTCCAGTTCTGATGGTTACATGCCCTATGTGGGTGCTTTTGGTGGTGGACAGGGGTCAGGGGTCAGCATGAACTTTTTTCAGCAATTTGTTCTACAGTAGCTCTTCTTGAGCTACTGGATTGGACCACATGGGCTAGCCTTGTGTCCAACGCATCAACTTCGAGAACGGAGTGTTCACTTGCTGCCTAATAAATATATCCTACCCCCTTTACAGGTGCCATTTGTAATGAAATAATCAATAAGTTATCATTTCTGTAGTAACAACTCATTCGCCAGGACTTGTAAGAGAACAGGAACATACCGTGTCTTTCTGTAATAAATTGAAAAGCTAATTACCAAATTGCTGTGCTATAAGAAAATTAAAACACATTTCACTTGGAAACATTGTCTGAGCAACTGTGAAGCAAATCTATCTTGAATCGAAAGAATTACCATGTGTTCTACTTCATAAACTGCTGAGGAACAACACAGTAACACTTCAATCATTACTAACGATTTTCACTTTATTGTTTAAATTCATGTCCACATAGTAAAAATACTTCAAGGACCTCAATGTGTTAAAAGCTAAAGTGAAAAAAAAAAACAAAAAAAAACAACTGTACATGCTTATTAATGCTAAAGTTCATGGCATTCGTCTATTTTAAATGGAGACACATCCGATTTTAGCTGTTTACGACAGCTGGAATCTATCTGAATAAGCTGTTCACACACTGTGCTATGGATACATGATATTGACTCTGTGTTATCATCCCTGTCAATCAATAAGAGCACACTGTTTAAAGACTCGTGTTACTGAAATATGGTATATATTCATTTGTGTGGAAAAAAGAAATGTTCAGACTTTAGGACATTTTGTATAACTGCTACACAGTGCAATGGTAAGTGATAAAAGAGAAGGTTTACTTGCTCCTCCTCGTCCTCTCTCAGTCCCATTATCCAAACTCCATTACACAGATTAGACTCCTGCCTGTCTGTGTGTGATCGATCCTGACACTGTGTGTGTGTGTGTGTAGTAGAGCTTTGAATTCCCTGACATCTGTTCCACAGCAGCTAATGCCTGGGAAACCGTTTTCACCCTAACATGGACGTGTTTTGTGGATTCTTGCCCCAGATGTTCACTCAAAATGTGTTTCACTCCAATTTTTTTTTTTTTTTCATCTCAAGTGACCTTGTAAGAGACAACCCACAACCATAACCACAACGTGTATGAAAGACATGCTTAGGGTACTTAATAAATATGATACTTAAGCAGATGTCGGATTGAAAATTTGCCTTAAATTGCTAAAGAGACAGAATGAGTTAATCTAGGAATGTGTTTTAAACTGGGAATTCACAAGGTTAGACAGCGTACATGTCAATTACAAACATGAATGCTGTGGTCGTTCTTCATTTTGGATGTAAAAATGGAGGGATTGATGTTTGTATTTTCATTCCACTTTCATAAGTAGCCATCTCTTAACATCAGCCATGTCGAATAACATGGACCAACCAAGCAACCTAGAGGAAGCCACATGTCCTTCACTGGGACTATATAGAAGCCACACCTCCTTCATGGAGCTTGACAGGCCCATAGGACACTAACAGGGACACAAGCCACGCCTCCTTCATTGTGACTGACAAACAATTAGGCCACACCTTCTTCTCTGAGACTGAGACAGAGATGTCAAACCTCCTCTAGGGAGACTGAAATAGAGGCCACACCTTCAGTGGAACTGAGGCAGAAGCCACACATCCGTCACAGGGATTAACAGGGAACCGGACCAAAGCCTTCTTCACTGAGATTGACAGACCCAGAGGAACAGGGGTACAAGTCCGTAGGACAGGGACAGAAGCCACACCTCTTTCAATGGGACTGAGACAGATGTCACACCTCCTATTTTGGGACTGAGACACAGCAACCACACCTCCTTCAATGGGACTCAAAGTTCAGATTCAGAAGCCTCACCTTCTACACTGGAACTGAGGCATAGAAGTCACACCCACTTCTGTGGGACAGAGACACACGCCACACCTCCTTATTTGGGACCGAGGCAGAAGCCACTCCTCTTTCTTTCTGACTGAGACAGAAGCCACACCTCCCTATTTGGGTCTGAGGCAGAAGCCACATCTCCTTATTTGGGTCTGAGGCAGAAGGCACATCTCCTTATTTGGGACCGAGGCAGAAGCCACTCCTCTTTCTTTGTGACTGATATAGAAGCCACACCTCCCTATTTGGGTCTGAGGCAGAAGCCACACCTTCTTTGGGACTGAAACAGAAGCCACGCCTTCTTATTTGGGATTGAGACAAAAGCCACACCTCGTTATTTGGGACTGAGGCAGAAACCACTCCTCAATAGACCACTAACAGGGACACAAGCCACACCTCCTTCATTGTGACACATATAATGCTGCTATAAGGTAAGTAAGAACAGGAAATAACTCGATTTGGCGATGTTCCATGACATTAGCTGTAACTGTAAATTGATTAAAAAGTATGTGTGTTGTTTAATATAGATCAACTATACATAGGGACATTTGCAAATTGCTGTGGTATAAGAGGAATAAAACACTCGGGGACATACTGTTATGGGAAAATAATGAACTTCAGGGTGGTACCAGTCTTCATCACACTACCCTGTCAGGTTTTATTCCTCACTTACAGCCTGCAGAAGCTAATTCAGTGTTAGAAGGTTAAATTGAACACTTTGTTTGGTGCTTATTGAAATGTGTTGAACTTTTTTGTTTGCTGTAAGGCTGGGATAAATGAGCTGTGGTGAGCAGTGTGTGTGTGTGTGTGTGTGTGTGTGTGTGTGTGTGTGTGTGTGTGTGTTGTGTGTGTAAGAAAGAGGCTGACTGCTGCAGTATTTACTGTGTCAATGTGATGAATGTTCGATCAGGAGAGCACCGTCTACACACACACACAACACACACACACACACACACACACACACACACACACACACACACACACACACACACACTCACACACAGAAATGCACCATATCAACAGACAGCACCATTATGAGACACTGATAAAACTGATGAACGTGAGGTTAACCACAAACACCTCACTCTGTAGTGTGTAAGACTTCAAATCAAACACACACACACACACACACACACACACACACACACACACACATATATATACACACACATTTAAACCATTGTTCCGATTGTGCCGTAGTTACAGCGAGTTTGTTGTAGGTGTGGATTTGTTGGTGTCTGTGCATTGAAGGGACTGAAGTGGATTAGCTGGATCATGTCGGGATAATCCCGAGGATCTGAGTGTCACCTGAACACAAGTGCACACACGAGTGCAAACACACACACACACACACACACACACACACACACACACACAAACTAAAGGTGATTAGAGATAATTAGCACATAAGTCACTACAGCTCTGTATTTTGTTTTATAAAGAATAACAAATAAAATAATAAAAATAAGAAGAAGAATAAAATAGCAGCAATATTTTATAAATAAATAAATAAATAAATAAATTACTACTACTACTAATTACTAACACTAATAATAATTGTATAATATTTCTAAATATTAGACATTATTTTTTACATTTTTTTAGATTTGACCGATTTCAATGTTTTCTTCCATTAATTAAAAAAAGAAAAGAATTTAATTTCTTTCCTGTCTGTCTGTCTGTCTGTCCGTCTGTCTGTCTGTCTGTCTGTCTGTCTGTCTCAGAGTTAAAGATGGTGGTGCTGCAGATCATCACTGCAGATGGTGAGGCTCCTGCCTGCTTCCATAGAAAAACCAATTTACTTTCCATTGATCGCTTTTCGGCCAATTAGATTTCCATTGACGGCTAAAGTGGAGATTGGTGGTGTGTGACAGAGAGGGTCAGGCCTTTCTCTCTCTCTCTCTCTCTCTCTCTCTCTCTTTCTTTCTCTCTCTCTCTCTCTATTCACCTATTACTCCATATTACACCTCCTCCTTCTCTTTTATACACACTAATATCCTCTTTATTATCCTCTTTCTTTTCCTCTTTACACCCATCCCAACTTACTTTCCTCATCTGACCTTTCTCTCTCTCTCTCTCTCTCTCTCTCTCTCACACACACACACACTCTCTCCCAAATTCCATTCACCATTTACTCCCACAGCTCTCCATATTACAGACCTACATGTCTGATGACATCATCCTTAACTCAGCAACGTGAGGTCAATTAGCCACCATACCAGTGTTTCCTCTCAGTGCTGTGGAATGAGCGACTGTTTTTCATGTGTAAGTGTGTAAAATGTATCGATTCACTTTAACAGTTAGGAGAGCCAATGATGTTAGCTTGCGACATGAAAAATATTTAAATACGTTAGCTAGCTAGATGCTATGCTAGCATACTGGATTAGCCTTTTAATGTAACTCCCTGCCTCCATGCTCAACTGAGGATGCTGCTCAGCCTCCCTGTTCAGCTAAGGACGTTGCTCCATCTCCCGGTTTGGCTGAGAGCTCTGCTTTGCCTCCTTGCTCCGCCTCGAACATCACTACACCAGCCTTCTCTTCAGATGTCGCTCCACCTTCTGCTCCACTGAGGACATCATTCTGTCTCCAGATTCTGCTGTAGATGTCACTCCGTTTCTCTGCCTTGTGCCAGATGTTGCTCCCCCTTCTTGCTTCACAGAGGACATTGTTCCCCCATCATGTGTCACAGAGAACTTCGCTTCCCCCGTTTAGTTCCATACTTAACGTTGCTCCCAGCTCGGGCTCCGCTTTGAACCTCTGCTGTCTCACCACGCCCAAGCCAGGCCAGGATATCGCATCATCTCTCTGCAGTAGGGAAGAGACCACCCTTCATCTGTACCCCAGAAAACGTCAAGTGTCCTCTTTCTGGCCCGCGAGGGATGACACTTGTTTGAACTTGGAAATGCTTTGGGACATCTGGCCCAAATTGACCAGAATCCTATCCTGAAATTACCACGTGCTTCAGGAGCCATCCATCAGCCCATCCATCAGCCACTGCACCTCATCTGATCATATCACATGACTGTCTGCACCTGATTCATGTTTGGGATAAATGAGCACTTGTATATAAGTCATGCTTTGCACTGCACACATTGTCTTTCATTTGTCTTGTCTTGCTGTTGTTCCCTGTTTATGCTTCATGGTCGTTGACTTTTGTTTGTTTCCTAGCTTTTTTTGTTTTTGGCACTAGTTCAATAGTTAATGTTTAGTGTTTTGACTTGATTTGTATTAAACTTTATCTGCACTTGCATCTGCCTTCGTCTCCATTACCTAACAAACATTCACAAAGCAAGTTAGTTCCTGCTATAGTCCCCTTACTTTTGTGTGCTGTTACTGGTTTACCCTGTACTATTTTGTTGCAGTGTTTCATGAGCCTCAGTGTTGAGTGATAAATTTTTTTCCCCAATAAAAAAAGATGTGCCACGCTGTAAGAAATTCTTCGTATGTATGTCAAAACTATGTTAAAGTACATTTTAGTTCTGGGAATTCTGCTACATTACGTTAGAGACGAGGAGCTTAAAATAAGGTGAAAATCTAAATGGGAAGCTGACTTTAGGGGAGCTGGAGCTTATGTAGTGCAATCTATGATCCATACTATAGTGTCTATGGTCTCTCTCTCTTCTCTCTCTCTCTCTCTCTCCCTCCATCCATGCTTCTTTCCCTGGATGACAAGTAGCCCACTGCGTCAGATCGTGTATCCGTCTTTTATTTCCGATGTCGCTTCAACGGATCTGTTGCAAACTTGGCTGATTTTCTAAATTGGCTGCTATCGACTGATACTGGACCAGCTTGCATGAGTCTGACACATTCACACTCAGTCACAGTTTCTCTCTCTCTCTCTCTCTCTCTCTCTCTCTCTCTGTCTCTCTCTCAGTATCTCTCTCTCACACACACACATATATACACACCACTTTTCATGGCTTTGCTTATGCAGCCAGAGAGGAAACGTGGAGCACCACAGCAGAACCAAACAGCCACACACAACTGCTCACATTACTAGGCAAGGTCATTCAGGGAGAGATTAACTTAACACACACACACACACACACACACACACACACATGATCTCAGACCCTCATCTTTTGACGTTGCATTGAAACAAACTAATCAATTTTATACAATTGTCCCACCAAAACCGTTTTAATGTCTGAAGCTCTGAAGTTTGTTTCTTAAATTTCACACTGGAGCTACACGGATATCACGGCTACCAAGTAGTGGAAGCTAAAAAAACACCAGGTTGATGTAAAATCTACTGCAACGGTTTAAAAAAACCTTATCTCAGATTGTTACAAAGCGCTGACAGTGGAGACTCCTTCCACACATGCTAAATAAGCAGTTCAATTTTTCCCAGTATCTGTCACTGTTAATGAGCTGTTACTATAGAGACCACGACGCACAGGAACGAGAGTGTTTATAGAGCTGTTGTTATAGAAAGTTAACCAATCAGAATGTCAAATTAAAGAGTGCTGTGGTATTACGTCGAATTATGCGTTTCAAAGAGACAGCGCTAAACTGGCAGCTATAAGCATGTCTTGTCTGATCGACTACATTACTACTTATTCCGTTTCTGGCTGAACTGAAATGAAATGCTGACTTCTTTTTCCACACCCAGCACTCGTGCACTACTGCGTCATCATTAATGCGTCCTCATTAAGAATTCAGTCCTCGTGTCTGTACAGTAGACGTAGCATCTCCACCCTGAACGCTTTGACTAATGTCTCCATTGAATCGCCAGAAGGTGACGAATGCCGCTCTTAAACCTAAATACTTAATTTCCGCCCGCGTCAACGGCAAGTGGCGCTCGTTAATCAGTGCCTGCTTCCTCTCGATCCATCAGCCGCAATCAGTGCGGTTCTCAGAGCAATTACCTCAGCCCCCTGCTTTGCATTCTGGGTATTAGCCAAGTCCTCTTGACACTCGCCGATCGCAAACTGACAGCAGTGTGTGAGGGGAGGAACTTATAGCTGATCCGCTAAAGTCGTGAGAGAGAATTTTATGTGGCAGGGCAAACATGGGGAGGGAAGAGCGAGGGACTCCATCCGTTACAGGATTTTGGGTGTGTCCTAAACACTTGAGCCTGTGTCCTTATTAGAAATAATTCTAACAAGTCAGAATTATTGGTGAGAAAACATAAAAGGAGGGAAACGAAAATAAACGCTCACCCTGACACATGAGTGACTGAAACTCACGTCTAGTTTCTGTAGTATTCTTACTAGAACATCAGCAGTATTACGCTATCTATCAAGGCTTCTTGATATTTGTTATTATCAAGCCTTCATGAAGTGTAGCCTTGGTAGCTGAGAGATCCCCATGATACGATGTAAGGTATTCCTAAAGCCTTTCATGTTCCGAATGTTCTAGGATAAAGCCTCTTGTTCTCAGGGCTGTATATTTTCATGACCCCAGGTTCTCAGGGTTAAAGTAAATATGGAAATATACCTTCAATTAGTTGATTATAATTATTAACTCTATGTTTTCAGAGCTATACGTCCATGGATCTTATGGTTTCAACGTCCTATGTTTCAAGCCTCCATGTTTTTTGAGTCTCCATTCTCAGGGTTTTTTATTTCCCAGGTCACTGAACGTTGACTTATATAGCCTATGTTCTCAGAGTCCTATGTTCCAAGGAAACTATATTCCAAGGGCATTATATTCCGAGAGTCCCTTGTCTTAGGGTCATATTTACCCATGGCCCTATATTCCCAGGGTTTAATCTTCCTGGGTACCAATTTTTACAAATTTTAAGGCCCTATTATCTCATGGCTATATATCCAGTGAAATAAATCCATGGCAGTTTATTTCTGTGGCTCCATGTTTTCAGAGTCTTATCTTCCCAGGGCTCTATGTTCTCAGGATACTCTACAACAAGGGCCCAGTGTTCTCAGGATTCTATATTCCCAGAGCCTTATGTTCTCAAGGCCTTATCCCCATCAGTTCCCTGTATTTCCAAAACACTATATTCTCAAAGTCTTATGTTTAAAGGACACAATATACCCAGGGAAATAAGGATATAACCCTTTTACTAATGCTGTGTGTTCAGTCCCATCTCTTAATGTGAGCGTGCTTGTGTTTGTGTGTATGTTTCTCATACTTGTGTACATTGAGTGTTTTCATGCACATACACATGTGTAAGAGAGTTTCTCACCTTTCCCCAATTCTTTAGCATGCCTTCTGATGAAACAACTTCTGGGCTCAATGAAATTTGTGTGTAAAATATCTCTCTCTCTCTCTCTCTCTCTCTTTTGCTTGCTTTCTCATCCTTACATACCTTTCTTCCTTTGTAGTACTGGCCTGTGAGTGTGTGTGTGAGTGTGTGTGGTGTGTGTGTGAGCAAGGGGTTTGGGGGGGGGTGTTGGGGGGATGACTAGTATAATTAAAAATAGGTTTGAAAGGAGGGAAGTAGAAAGAATTAAAATGTACTGAGCTGTAGTTCAGTAGATAAGGTTTTGTGTGTGTGTGTGTGTGTGTGTGTGTGTGTGTGTGTGTGTGTGTGTGTGTGTGTGTGTGTCTTTAAACAGTGTAATGGGCCTGGCAGAACTTCCATATCGCTCTGCTGGGCTTTATGAGCAACTGCACGCGTACGCACCCCCCCCCCACACCCACAACACACACACACACACACACACACACACACACACACACACAGAGGAAAATCCCCCCTGCTGTTAAGCCTGCAGGGGAACACCTGGGTTGGTGTCACCATGGTCTGTGTGTGTGTGTGTGTGTGTGTGTGTGTGTCTGTCTGTGTGTGTGTGTGTGTGTGTGTGTGTGTGTGTGTGTGTGTGTGTTGCGCGTGAAGTGAAACAGTAGAAGTCGCTCTCTGTTCCTCCCCACTGTTAATCTGCTGTAAATTAACACACTTGTTGTGCAGTGGTGTGAAAATAAATACATTTATCACCTACTGAACATCCCCCCAACTGCATAATACACACACACACACACAGACACACACACAGACACACACACACAGACACACACACACACACACACATACACACAAATGTTAGATACATGACAGAGTGCATAATACTGGAGATACAGACCAGCAGTGCACACTGCTCAGAGATAAGTGCCCCCATACTGATTTTTCTATTTGAATTGTTAAATAATGACATGTAGTGTCTTCTAGGTGGCATCGTGGCTCAGCACATACAGTGTGCACCTCTCAGTGCCAGGTTCCTCAGCTTGATCCTGATCTCTGTCTGATTGGAGTTCCACATGCTCTCCCCTTATCCCTGTGGGTTTCTGGTAGATGAATTGGCTGTTATATTTACCCCTAGGTGTATATGCGTTTGGGTAATGCCCTGAGATGGACCGGTGCCTACTCCAGGGTGTATGCCTGCCTCACCCTAGTTTTCTCATGATTTCTCATCCACCTTTTACATGTCTCCATACAAACTTGTATCTATTCTCGATATTTTACTTAACAAGAACAAAAACAACAACAATAATAATGTCACGATTCCCTCGTGAAGCAGAGCGCTTTAAGCGCTGGTGTGCATGCGCCCGCTTCTTCCGTGTCGACGTCATGTCTTCGTCCCGTCTTGTCATGTGTCTTAGTGTCACGTGTGTTATTGTATTCGCCGCAGCTGTTAGCGGTTGCGGGGCTAGTGACCTGTGCGTATATATATCGTGAGCTGTGCTTCACACGGCGCGGTTAAATGAATAGTCAAGTGTATAAACAAGTGAATAGACTAGTGAGTAAACTAGATAGACTTCAGTAGCGAATATAGTTAGATTCTTTGTTCCATGCCATAGTCCATGTGTCATAGTCATAGTCTTAAGTCGTAGTCCATGCCTTCGTTCATGCCCAGGTTAGTTAGCATACCATAGCATATAGCATAGCGTATAGCATAGCGTATAGCATAGCGTTAGCTTAGTTTAGTTTGGTTAGTCATGTTCTTGTTTGATTTAATTCATGATCCACTTAAGGGGGTCACGGTGGCATAGTGATTAGCATGTTTTCTTCGGACCTCCAGCGTTAGCATGTTCTCCCTGTGTTTTGGGGTTTCCTCTGGTTTCTCCAGTTTCCTAAACCAGTCCAAAGACAAGTTTTGCAGGCTGTTTACCATTTCCGAATTATCCATAGTGTCCATATTGTGTGAATGAATGTGTGTATACAGTGGAAAGATGCAAAAGTATGCGAACCCTTTGGAATTTCATAGGTTTTCTGAATAAATTTGTCATAAAATGTTATCTGATCTTCATCTAAGTCAGGGGTATTGACAAATATAATGTGTCTAAAAGAATAACACAAAAAAATTTCTGATCTTTCATGTCTTTACACACTCATTCAACATTCAAAATGGCAGTGGAAAAAGTAAGTGAACCCTTAGAATTAATAACTGGTTGACCCCCCCGATTTAGCAGAAATAACCTCAACCAGGCACTTCCTGTAGCTGTGGATCAGACCTGCACATCGTTCAAGAGGAATTTTAGCCCATTCTTCCTGCAGAACTGCTTTAGCGCGGTCATATTCTTTGGATGTCTCATGTGTATGTCTTTCTTCAAGTCATTCCATAGCATCTTTATTTAGTTGAGGTCTGGGCTCTGACACGGACACTCCAACAGGCGGATTTTGTTTTTCTGAAGCCGTTCTGTTGTGGACTCGCTCCGGTGTTTTGGGTCGTTGTCCTGTTGCATCACCCAACTTCTACACAGTTTCAGCAGATGTACAGACATTCTCACATTATCCTGAAGAATTGTCTGATATACTTGGGAATTCATCTTCCCCTCAATGATGTCCAGCTGGCCAGGCCCTGATGCAGCAAAGCAGGCCCAAATCATGATGTTTCCTCCACCAGACTTTACGGTTGAGATGATGTTTTCATGATATGCCGAGCCCTTTCTACGCCAGATGTAGTGCTGTGTGGTTTTTCCAAATAGTTCAATCTTAGTTTCATCAGTCCACAAACATTTTGCTCGTACCGCTGTGGAGAGTCAATGTACTCTTTTGTAAACTTCAGGCATGCAGCAATGTACTTTTTAATAAGCAGTGGCTTCCTCCATGGTGTCCTGCCGTAGATACCCTGCTGGTTCAATGTTTTGCGTATTGTAGACTCGTGAACAGAGATGTTAGCCAGTTCCAATGATGCCTTCAAATCTTTGGCTGTCATTCGGGGTTGTTTCTTTACCTCACTGATGAGTCTTCGATGTTTTCTTGGTGTCATTTTGACTGGGCGCCCAATTCTTGGTAGAATAGCAACAATCCCAAAGTGTCTCCATGTGTAGAATGTTTGCCTAACTGTAGACTGGTGAATTTCTAAAGTCTTTGAAATCACTTTGTGACGCTTGCCAGCTTTATGTAAATCAACTATTCTTGATCGTAGATCCTCTGAAAGCTCTTTCTGGCATGGCATGGCTCACATAAGCGTGTGCTCCTTGTGCAGAGCAAACTCCAAAAATTTGAGGGGTTTTTATCAGTCAAAGTCGCTGTAGTCCACACCTCCAAACTCATTTTCTTAACCAGACACCAGGTGTGCAAAAAAAAAAGCTTTTTTGTGGTCGTTAACTCAAGGGTTCACATACTTTTTCCACAAGCACTATGAGTTTTTTTTGGTTGTTCTCAATAAAGACATGAAAGATCAGATTTTTTTTGTGTGTGTGTTATTATTTTAGACACATTATATTTGTCAATACCCCTGACTTAGATGAAGATCAGATCACATTTTATGACAAATTTATTCAGAAAACCATTAAATTCCAAAAGGTTCACATACTTTTTCTTACCACTGTATGTGTGTGTGTGTGTGTGTGTGTGTGTACGATTGTGCCCTGCAGTGGGTTGGCACACTGTCCAGGGTGTTCCCTGCCTTGTTCCCCGAATTCTCTGGAACAGGCTCCAGGCTCCCTGTGATCCTATGTAGAAAATGGACGGATGGATCCACATAAGCTGGTCTGCTTCATTTCTTTTCTCACCTCTGGTTAGTTATAATTGTTGTGCGGCGCAGGGCGTCATGGTCGGACAGTAGTACCAGTTGAATCTGAGAAAATGCAACTTTTCTTTGAGTTATGGAAATTTGCTATTTTTTCTCTTCAAACGTGGAAATGAGCTTGGTTTTGTTCACACACAGAAGGTCTATGTAGAAACAATTCTATTGATGTTGTGCCCTAAAATTCATAACATTATATGCATTCTGGCCTCTCTCTCTCTCTCTCTCTCTCTCTCTCTCTCTCTCTCTCTCTCTCTCTCTCTCTCTCTCTCTCTCTCTCTCTCACTGATTGCTGACACAGGCAGCCCCGGAGAGCCACAGCAGGATTTATGGTCTCTGTAATGGGCGTTTCACAGCAAATGCCTTCGTCAGCACTATCTCTCTCCTTCGCTCTCTCTCTCTCTCTCTCTCTCTCTCTCTCTCTCTCTCTCTCTCTCTCTCTCTCTCTCTCTCTCTCTCTCTCTCTCTCTCTCTCTCTCTCCTTTTCCCTTTCCTCCACTGCAGAGAAAGAATCAGGGTCTATGTGTTTTACGTGTGTGTGTGTGTGTGTGTGTGTGTGTGTGTGCAAAGTAAGGCCTCTTTTGAATGAGCACAAGGAAAAACACCACAAAAAAGAGATATGCTATAAAAAGAATCACAGCCTCAAAGAGGTCAGCACATCATGAAATGGTCAACCGTGTATTATTACATCTGCTGTAATAAAACAAAAAATGTCAAATGCACCATGGAAAAAAACAGGGCTGAAGGCCAGAGCCCCCATCACATCCACACGTTTCCCCTAATTGCAGTGTACCGTTTTAAGCTATGTGTTTTTTTTATTTAATTTCGTAGAGATGGGGCTATACGTCCTACCACTGCATCGGCGTGAGATAGAAGAATAGATAGGGTTCAATGTTACTTCTTCAAAGAGCACAGAGTCATTAATATAATCAAATTTTACCCCTCGGATGCAAAACACGATACAGATCCAATTGGCTGCATGATCTACTGTCTAGATCAGCGGTCCACAACCTTTTTGCACCACGGACCGGTTTAATATCAGACGATATTTTCCCGGACGGGCCTTTAAGGTGTGGCGGATAAATACAACAAAATAAAATGATACGGACCGACATAAAAACTGGGGTATTTTTAAAATCTAATAATAAACGTGAATCCAATGTGAAATCGCAACTTTAATAGCAGCGTCCTCGTAACATCGTCTCTCCCCCCTAACGCTCTCTGGTCTCTATGGGAAGGTTTCAACGTATCACGTGACCGGGACAAGCGTCTTGACACGCGTCAAGAGTGAGTCGTAGAAGGATGTAACGGAGAGAATCCGCTCATTTTTCAGATCCAGATCGTAAATAAAACGGAAATAATGTAAGTTATTTATTCTTTCTGTGCAGCCTGGTACCAAATGACCCACGGACCGGTACCGGTCCGCAGACTGGGGGTTGGGGACCACTGCTCTAGATTATCTATATCCAGATTACCTGCATAACCCTGGTTTGTGTCGCAGTGGATCATCTGCATAAACCTAATCTGTGAAATAGTAGATCCTCCTCATTACCATGAGGTTAGTATAGTAGATCTCTTTGGTGTGTGTAGAGTAGATCATTTGTGTAATACCAAGGTGTGTTTAATAGGTCGTCTGCTGACGTGGGTAGTAGTAGTAGGTCACCTGCATAACTCTGATATGTATTTAGTAGTTCATCTGCATGAGGATGATGTGAGTAGTAGATCCTCTTCATTGCCGTGTTGCCTGTAGTAGATCATCCACATAAACCCGATGTGTGTAGTAGTTGTAGATTGTCTGCATTACCACGGTGTGTGTAACAGTAGTAGTAGTAGATCATCAGCATAACCCTGATGTGTGTATAATAGTAGTCATAGATTGTCTCGTGTGTGTTTGTGTGTGTGTGTGTGTGTGTGTGTGTGAGAGAGAGTTAGTAAAAAGAGACAGACGGTAAGAAAGATGGTCTTTGGGGAGCAAGCATATTCCTCTCCTTAATGCGCAACTGCAGAGATCCATCAATCTTAAAGAAAACATGCAACATTAACTTCGCTCACACAGACACACACACACACACACACACACACACATTCTTCTTTATAAAAGCATCAATCAACTGTCTAGCTGTCCTTTTGTCTGTCTGCCTCAAGAATATTTTTGGTGTCGTTCCCGCTTTTGCTGTCTTTTTGCTCTCTCTCTCTCTCTCTCTCTCTCTCTGTCTCTCTCTCTCTCTCTTTCTTTGACACACATGCACACACACACACACACACACACACACACACACACACACACACACACACACACAAAGTGACTGACCTGGCCAGATGGGAGTCTCCATGTACAGCACGCCAGTCCAGTGAAGAGTTACTCACTGTTTCCACACACACTCACGCATACACTCTCTGCTCTTGGTCCTATAATAAACACAAACACACACACACACACACACACACATAAACACACAGACACACACACAGGGGTGGGGGGTAAGAGAGAAAGAGAGAGAGCAAAAATTATTAAAATGTCCTTCAGACAAGATAAGCTTCTCTATTCTAAAATGAATTCACACGTGTAGGTATACACATATTACCACAGGCCTGTCACACACACACACACACACACACACACACACACACGCACACACACACACACACACACACACACAGGCATTCATTTGCAGTGACATAAATTGCCAGTAGAATCAACGTGTGTGGGGCCCACCAATGCAATACAATTGAACATTATGAAAATGGCATGCAAATGAGACGTGAACCGACGTGAAGTAGCATATAGAAACCTTTACACACTGTCGAATGTCCGCTTGTATTCTGCTTATCATCAAACAAGATCAAGATGGAGGAAAAACCTACTGTCATACCACTATAAATATACAGAGCCATGAAGTCAAAACGAGACTGTAGGGATTTGGGTAATTGTGATTAGCACATTACTAATAATAATAATAATAATAATAATAATGAGTATGTAATGAAGTGTAAAGTTTAGCTTAAATCATTGTGTGAACACTGGCGCGCCATCCTGCTAAGGTGCCTATTAGATTTCATAAAAATATTTTAATTAGCAGTCCTGTGATGTGATTCCATCCAGGGCATCTTCCGGCTTCCTGCCAGCATTCCTAAGATTCCTGAGAAAAGATTAACCTACTTAACGTAAGCACAATGTAATGTAGGTATACAGAATTATTCGAATGGTGTGACTTAAATTACGTATAAGCCCTAAATGTTGTGTTCGAAGACGTAGTCATATCTGTCCAACTCGAGCACACGCCGGTCTGTCTCACTCAAGGACACGCCCCGCTGTCCCACTCTCAGACACAACCATCTGTGTGCTTCTAATTCATATAATTGTATTTAGATATATACATATAGTCTGGCACAGACCCAAACAGGCTATATTTATAGAATCCTGGCCTAGAACCCAGATTTCCATGCACCTGTGTTTGTGTGTGTGTGTGTGTGTGTGTGTGTGTCTGCTAAGCTATGTTTATGAACATTTATACTTTCTGGCACACATCCAGACTCTAAACCTGTGTGTGTATATGTGTGTGTGTGTGTGTGTGTGTGTGTGTGTGTGTGTGTGTATTGATTCCATCCCTGTGGACATACAGCAGCTGTAATGAAGTGTGTACTGGGAGCATCGGGGATCATGGCATAAGCAATTAGTCATTCATCAAAAGTAATTAAAAACTGCTGCTTCTCTCAGACTGACTGGAGACACACTAATTGTTGAGACACTAAAAATTAAAGCATGTGAAAGGAACAAAAGGATCCACATGTGTACAGCGGTGCCGTAAAATGCAGCTGTGCTATCCCATAAAGACACTTCTTATACTGGGGTCCACGACACAACCCGATGTTTGGAAAGTTATTTACTGTTTTGATGATGTTCCCACGGTGAAGACTGTCATCAGCTACTCTATGTAAGGAGAACAGGACTCGGAAGATATGCGTGAGTCCATGTGCTGGGGGGTTTGGGTTTATTATCAAAATCCAACAAACAAACCAAAATCAGACTGAACAGGCAACGGTTAAACACGGAAAATCATGAAGAGCTCATAAATCGCAAATCCAAAGAGTAGCCATAGAACACAACGAGGGCGCCACGGACAATCACGAGATCCAAGGCGTAGAACTCATACAACCACAGCACTTAAGAAGAGTTCACCATGAGTGAGACTTTGGACTGGGTTTATAGAGTCTGTAAACAGGACGTTTTGCATGGTGAAGAAGAAGTAGTTAGTATTCAGAGAGTGGAGACCTCTGCTGGCATGGAGGTGTAATGTCCAGGGTGAAGAAATAAATAAATGTGCGTAGTGATGTAAAGTAGATCTGTATTGTGCCAGTGTAAAGTCTTTATTTATATCTGTAACAAGCGACTGTAAAAGTAGCTCTAAGGTGTGTTGTGCTGCTGCAACGCATGTGTACATCCGATGTGCAATGTTCTCTTGAATAGTTCACTTGTGAAATATGAAACACGCTACTGTAACGTTTGGGGAAAGTAGATGTGGAATGTGCTGCAGTAAAGTATATCTGTCAATTTGTGTCGTGCTGTTGTAAATTATGTGTAAAGTAGACACATAATATGTTTCAGTAAGCGATGTGTGAAAGAGTCGAATAGCGTGCTGCTGTGAAACATGTGTATTGGATACAATATGGGTCATTTGTCGCAACATGTTGCTGTAGATATGTAGAGTGTTGTGTTTTAAGGTTGAATTTTATTTTACAGTAGGTATTGATATTAGGTTTATTGAGACTTGAGTTTCTTGCATGAAACTGGGAATGTGCACAAACAAATTATTGCGCAATAAAAAAAAAAAAGTGTGTGGAGAATCCATGTCGTGTAGCTTTGGGAAACTCGTGCCTCAGATACCTCTTGTCCACAGCCCTTTCTTTAATGTTCTGTATTAATCAGGCCATTCATTAGTGTAATAGCTGTCATTTCTCAGGACTCAGTGCTGTGATTCATGTGCATTAGGCAGCATGTCAGTGCAAGAGTGTAAGATTTATTGCAGTGTTTGCACCAGGTAGTGCGTGGCCATATTTCATTACGCAGACAAGCTATTAAAATTCTCCCGTGATTAAAGTACGGCATAAGTGGTTGGTCATACACAAACATACATACACACTTTCAAAAGTAAGAACAGAATGGGTAAAGTAAATGTTCAACGTGTTGCTGTAAAGTATGCGTAAAGTAGACGTGTAGTGAGCTGCTGTAAAGAACTTGAATAGAAGATGTGTCACGCAGTGCTGTAAAGTATGTGTAATGTACTTCTGTGACATATGTAAAGTAGAGATGTATAAAATAAAAGTATGTGTAAAGTAGTTGTATAGTAAAGTTCTGTAAACTATAGGTAAAGTAGATGTGTAGAGAGGTGATGTAAACTATATGTAAAGTTGATCTGTAGTATGTCCAGCTGTAAAGTATGTGTAAAGTAGGTGGGGAATGTGTTGATGTAAAGTATACATAAAAATGTGTAGTGGGGTGCTGTAAAGTAGGTGTAAAACAGATGTTTAATGTGGTACTGTTCATTATGTTTAAAGTAGATGTTTACTGTGCTGCTGTAAAATATGTGTAAAGTAGGTGTTTAGTGTGGTGCTGTGAAGTATATGAAAAGTAAAGGTGTAGTGTGCTGCTGTAATGTATGTGTAAAGTAGATGGGCAATGTGTTGCTGTAAAGCATACATGAACATCGTGTCGTGAGGTGCTGTAATGTATGTGTAAAGTAGGTGTGTAAAGTGCTGCTGTATAGTATATGTGTTAGATGTCATTATTTACATATAACTTTTTCTTGAATTTTATATGGAATAATAAGTAATGATATGAACAGTAACCCTGCCCCTAATCTTAACTGTCACGTCAAGGTGATAAGGGGGGATGCAGATGCAGAATGTAAGTTCCAACACTGTAATGAGATAAAAACTAAACACAAAACAAGACTTAAAAAGAAACCAGGACTAGACTGACGTTATACAGGAGGATTAACCAAAATAACGCAAGACAAGTGTGCAGTGCAAAGTATATATTTGATGATATCTTTTCATGTGACAACACTGAAGAAATGACACTTTGCTACAATGTAAAGTAGTGAGTGTACAGCTTGTGTAACAGTGTACATTTACTGTCCCCTCAAAATAACTCAACACACAGACATTAATGTCTAAACCGCTGGCAACAAAAGTGAGTACACCCCTAAGTGAAAATGTCCTAATTTGGCCCAAACTGTCAATATTTTGTGTGGACACCATTATTTTCCAGCACTGCCTTAACCCTCTTGGGCATGGAGTTCACCAGAGCTTCACAGGTGGACACTGGAGTCCTCTTCTCCACGTTCCATTTGAGGATTCCCAACAGATGCACAATAGGGTTTAGTCCATCACCTTCACCCTCAGCTTCTTTAGCAAGGCAGTGGTCATCTTCGAGGTGTGTTTGAGGTCGTTGTCAAGCTCGAATACTGCATAGTGATCATGCTCTGCTTCAGTATGTTACAATACATGTTGGCATTCAAGGTTCCCTCAATGAACTGTAGCTCCCCAGTGCTGGCAGCACTCATGACACATGGCACCCTGATCATGACACTCCCACCACCATGCTTGACTGTAGGCACTTGTCTTTGTACTCCTCTCCTGGTTGCTGCCCCACACACACTTGACAACATCTGAACCAAATAAGCTTATCTTGGTCTCATCAGACGACAGGGCATGGTTCCAGTAATCCATGTCCTTTGTATGCTTGTCTTCAGCAAACTGTCATCTTTAGAAGAGGATTCCTTCTGGGACAACAGACATGCAGACCAATTTGATGCAGTATGCGGCGTATCGTCTGAGCACTGACAGGCTGACCCCCCACCCCTTCAACCTCTGCAGCAATGCTGGCAGCACTCTTACGTCTATTTCCCAAACACAACCTCTGGATATGACGCTGAGCACGTGCACTCAATTTCTTTGGTCGACCATGGCGAGGCCTGTTCTGAGTGGAACCTGTCCTGTTAAACCGCTGTATGGTCTTGGCCACCGTGCTGCAGCTCAGTGTCAGGGTCTTGGCAATCTTCTTATACCCTAGGCCATCTTTATGTAGAGCAACAATTCTTTTTTTTCAGATCCTCAGAGAGTTCTTTGCCATGAGGTGCCATGTTGAACTACCAGTGACCAGTATGAGGGAGTGTGAGAGCGATGACACCAAATTTAACACACCTGCTCCCCATTCACACCTGAGACCTTGTAACACTAACAAGTCACATGACACCGGGGAGGGAAAACGGCTAATTGGGCCCAATTTGGACATTTTCACTTAGGGGTGTACTCACTTTTGTTGCCAGCGGTTTAGACATTAACGTCTGTGTGTTGAGTTATTTTGAGGGGACAGAAAATTTACACTGTTACACAAGCTGTACACTCACTACTTTACATTGTAGCAAAGTGTCATTTCTTCAGTGTTGTCACATGACAAGATATCATCACATATGTACAAACATGTGAGGGGTGTACTCACTTTTGTGATACTGTATATGGTAGTGGTAGAATTGTCCTCTTCTTGGTAGAATTTCTGCTTTTAAATGTACATTTAAAAGAATGATAACAGGTTTCCTTGCTTGTTATTTATACTCTGCAACCCTGTGGTAGGAAAACCAATATAAGCTGCGAGAGTACGTTATCATGATGAACACGGTGGTGGAGATGATCTATAGAGCTTTCTCACACCTGAGACCAAATCACAGACATGATAAAGTAGTTTATTTGCTGAATTTTCATCAGAATCCAAAGCATGGTTAATCTCTTTGTGTCTCCTCTGTCAGAAGCTGATTAACCTTTTAATAGCCATTTACCATACTCACACTCACAGTCAGTACTGCTCTACCGCTCATACCTTGCTCCTTAAATGTAGCTGATGTTGAGCAAAAATTAAACTAGCAGAAAGAGAGAGAGAGAATGAAAGGAACTCAATGGCTAATACACAGAAGATAATTAGTAAGAGCATAAAAGAGAAAGAAAGACAGACAGAAAGAAAAAAAGGGGGATGGTGGAAGATTTTCTTCTTTTTCTCCATCATTCTTTCTTATTTTTTCTCTTTCAGTTTTTTTTCACTCACTCATTCTTCTTTCTTTGTGTGTGTGTGTGTGTGTGTGTGTGTGTGTGATGTGGATGTAAGTCGTGCGCCATAAAGGGGGAAATATGTAAAAGTGCGGCCCGCATGGCATTTTGAGAAACCTTTTCGTCAATGAGAATCATATTAAGATGATAAAGAACAGATTCAGGGGCCGAGCCACATCGATTGGGCCCACGCTCACACTCCGGCGCGCTCCACTCAGACGTGTTAATGAATCAAACGCCACAGTGTGCGTGTGCGTGTGTGTGTGTGTGTGTGTGTGTGTGTGTGTGATAAGTGAGGGAGGAGAGTCATTACGATTGTGAATCAGAGTGAGAACCTTGAAGGGGAGGATGAAAAAGGGAAAGAAAGCGAGAGTATTAACTCCTTTTCTTCACTCACACCTCCGGTAAATAGGGCCTAATTAAGTGGAAACAGGGTAGCAGAGCTTTTCGTCTTCATTAAGACCAGACAAGTAGGAAAGTGAAACATAATTAGGAACGGTTCCACTTTAATGGGACGAACAAAAAAAGAAGAAGAAGAAAAAAAAGAAGCGGTATCGGTGGAGTGCCTGGTTCACTGCTTCTGAATAAACTCGACATTCATGCTGCGGTAATGTAGTAACACACGATCGAACCTACAGCCGCGGATCACAGATCAAACCGGTCAGGAGGAGAAAACGTAGCTGTGATCAGCTCGAAACACGATCTGTGTACACTATCTAGTAGGCTTCCCAGATTCCTGCTGTAAAAACCCTCATTAATTATCATTATTATAATCAGTTTCATTTATGCCATGCCTATGCAAGAGCTCAAGGGCACTTCAGGAAGAAGAGAAATGAAGAAAGGATGGCAGAAGGGATGAGAGAGTGGGGGGCATAATGTGTGTTGCCCAACAGAAGTGCGCGGTCTCAAGAAAAGAAGGAAGAAATAACAGAAAGACAGACAGAAAGAACAAATGAAAGAAAGAAGAATTAATTCTGAGACAGAGAGAGAAAGAAAAAAGAAAAAAAATGCAATAAAATTATGACAAAAGTAGAAAAACATTGAACAAAGGAAAGAACGAAAGACTTCACAAGAAAGAAAGAAAAATATTTTAGCGAATAAGTAAATGTAGAAGTGTTTATAAATATAGATTAGGTTGTAAAGATGGTGGGCTAGCTGTAGAGTTCACTACCACGAAACACCACTAATGAATATGACAAACATGTAGAATAACTGCTTCTTTTATTCATTTTCCACACGCCCACAAGCCCACACTATCATCCTCTCAACACTTCTGCTTCAGCCATTTCTGCTCCAGAGAAATCAATACTGTTATTAGGAATCAAAGCCACAGATGCTGAATAATGTAAATGGATTAGCGCGGACACTACACAATCACGATGCAAATGAGCAAAAGATGTTTTCAGTGATGCCCAGAAAACCTAGTACGGCTCAGACTACAAAGCATTAATAGCCTCCCTGTGAAAATGTGCGCTGTGTCTCCAGACGGCACAGAAACCAGGACTTTGCTATAACTTTGGCTAAAATAACACACCTCTGAGAGTGGCTGTCTTCAGTCATTATCTTGTTAGCAAATTCTACCCAATGACTGCCCTTTCACTGGTTTACAATAACAATGTGTCTAATATTTTATGTCTGTTTTAGTAGGTCACTAGGATATTGAAAGATGTTCAACAAAAGTAGTTTATCATATCCGCAAAGCTCTCAAACCCATAAAGTAGCGTTTTTTTTTTCTTCCCCCAGCAATGAACTGCAAACTTGAGCGATGAGCAACGATTTTTTCCCCTTTCTAATCCATAGCACTATTAAATGTCATGACTGTCCAGGTTAACGGTTTAATTCTAAATGACATTATCCCAATCATATTTTACAGCTCTGTGGCTCTATAGAAGAATGTCAGACATTTATCAGTATGAGCTTCTGTTTAGAGCTCCATTTGCAGCACAGTCTAAATCAGAGTCTTCTCTGACATATTTACCCTCTGAGAGACACTGATGAAGCAGTAAAAGCACATTACTGCATTAGTGCTTATAGCGAAGGGAATCAGTGGAGCAGTGGTATTGCTGAATATATATATCTCCCTTCAGTCTCCTCTTCAGGAGGTGAAATCCTGCTCAATTGGATTCAAGTTGGGTGATTGACTTAGCCAGTCTAAAACCTTCCACTTTTTCCTCCTTATGAAGCCCTTTATTGAGTGTTTTGGGTCATTGTGTTGCTGCAAGGTAAAGTTCCTCGCAAATAGATTGGATGCATTTCTCTGTAATTCTGTAAATCTGAATTCATTCGGCTGCTATCATCATGAGTTCCTTCATCAATAAAGATTAGTGAGAATGTTCCAGAAGCAGTCATGCAAGCCCAAGCCATGACACTACCTCCACCATGTTTCACAGAGATTGCATGTTTTGGATCATGAGCAAATCCTTTCTTTCTGTACAGTTTGGGCTTTCTGTCACTTTGGTAGAAGTTCATCTTGGTTCTTGGATCTTTTGTGGCTCGTCTGTGTATTTCTTTGCGAATGCCAATCTGGCCTTCTGATTCTTACTGCTGACGAGTGGTTTGTATCTTGTGGTATGGCCTCAATATTGCTATTCTTTTTGAATGCTGGATTGTGATACCTTAACCCCTGACCTGTGAAGCTTGTTGGTGATGTCACTGAGTGGTGTTTTGGGGTTTCTTTCAGTTTTATTACTTTTGATTTTCCCTCTTTTGTCAGCCTCAAAATGGCTTGCTTTTCTCCCATAGACAACTGTCTGGTCCTTGTGTTGATTTATTCTTTTAAAAACGCATGCAGTATACCCTCATTATATACATATTGGACATAAAGCCTGACCAGACCCCAAAAAGCCTACTACGTAGAACCAGAACAGCCCAACTCCAGAGAAAACCGGAAGTACCCTGGAAGAAACCCCCACATGCAAACTCACAGGGCTGTGGCAGGAATCAAACCCTCAACTCTGGAAGTGTAAAGTGAATATGCAATGATTATGAAGTTGGGCCATGATGTAGAATTTTTGGATAATAAGACGTCGGGAGTCAGTTGAGTGCATCTGGACCAGGTTAGCCCTTACAGGCATGATACAAAGAACAGCGAATCGACATAGCCCATCCCACTATCTATCTGGTGCATAAAGGATGTATGATGTGATTATTTGGCAAGGGAAGAAAAGAAAACTGAAAAGAGTGTGCAAAGACGGAGAATTTAGTGACTATTTCGCCTTTGACCCCAATTATTTCTGTCTTCCAGCACTCCCTCATTCTCTCTCTCTGTCTACTTTTTCTGCCCTCTTGCTCTCTCTCATTATTCAGTGGATTCGTGTGGCCTGGTCAGTGCTACAGGAGCCGTAGCTGTGTGATAGTAGGAAAAGTTCATCTTGTCTTCCTCCTGTTCTTCAGTTGGATGAAGAGTGACAGAGAGAGGATAAGACAGAGAGAGAGAGAGAGAGAGAGAGAGAGAGAGAGAGAGTGTGAGGGATGATGTGTGGAGGAGAGAGTCAGAGCTGAGGAGGAAAAGAGGAATGGTGCATCTCAGCGTGGAGGAGAGATGACCGCAGAGAGATCAATGCAAACCCCATCACACACTCGGCCCAGTACAACACTCTCTCTCTCTTTCTCTCTCTCTTTCTGTGTGTGTGTGATCAGTACTGCATTTCACAATCTAACTCAAACCCTAAAGGATTTACACACCCCGTCATTACATAGCCGTTCCATCATGGGTGTCGTATTGTAGTGAAACGTTCAACCAGAGAACATCTTACCTTCTCAAGAAAGACAGATAGAGCAGATAGTCTCACATTTACAACTTCATTAGGGTCAGGGGGTACGGTTAGCGCACGTAGCTTTTCTTCCAATTTATTTAAAGTTGAATGTAACAAAATCCAACCGCATAACTCACATCGAATCAAATTTATAATAATTGATCGTGTATTTGTGTCGAAAGAGAAGCAGTGGTAGGAGCCAGAAAAAAAAGATGATCGCAGACAGAGGCAGATTGATCAGAACAGAGCTCAGCATTGAGAAGCACCGAGAAAGAGAGAATACAAGAACCTGCAAATCACAGGTTTATATTAATGTAATGAGTTATTGTTTCTATAGTAAC
>CM022765.1:26957360-26982360 GCA_012411365.1 Ameiurus melas
TCTTCTGAATACCTACAACCAAGTCAAATTGTACAGCAGGTAGGATTGTGACCTCATATCTGTAGTGACCCTGGTTCAGTCCTGAACCCAGGTTTCAGTCTGTGTGGAGGTTTTTGCACGTCCTCCATATGTCTAATTTGGTTTACCTAGGATGCTCCAGCTTCCTCCCACCTCCCAAAGATATGCCAATAGATGGATCGGTTATTAAATTGCCCATAGGTGTGAACAAGCATGTGCGTGGTGTATTCCTGCCTCACACCCAGTGATTCCAAGATCGAATCCAGATCCACTGTCACCCTGACTAGGATAAAAAGCTTACTAAAGATGAAGGAATGAATACCTTGAATATGTCAGGCACTCAATATTTATCTAACATCTCTTGATACTTGGTGCAGACCAAAAAAAAACCAAAAAAACAACAACCCTACATTCAGGACTCCAATTAAAACCCTTGTCCAGGTTTAAGAACCCTTATTTAGCCAACAAACTCTTAAATCTGTAGCAAGTACTTAGACATTTTTGTTACATTTTAAAACTTTAACAAAGAAAATAATAAAGCCTGATCAGTGGGATCGGCCTGAAGGACTGTGCTGAATTTGGTGGAAGTAGCTTGAAAGCTCAACGAGTTATGACAGTTTGAAATTTTTTTTTATGGAAGTCAGTGGGAATTTTGGCCAATTTGAGCTTCCGTTCCAGGAATTCCAGAATTATGATTACTTCAAAAAAGGCATAGCAACTCGAGTCAGAACAGGGTGAAGGTCTGTGTTGAGTTTGGTGCATGTAGCTTGAAAGCTCTGGGAGGAGATACAATTGATAATTTTGTGTCTCAGAAGAAGAAGAAGAAGAAGAAGAAGAAGAAGAAGAAGAAGAAGAAATAGAAGAGGATGAAGAAGAAGAAGAAAAACAGTTTGTTGGCTTTCTCAAACTCAACATAATAATTTACCCAGTTAATAGATACACTATATGAAAAGGGTTTCTGTTGAGTATTCTTAGCTCCCTAAAAGGCTTTTTTCTTGGGAAACCCACAGGAGCAGGGTTCTCCATAAGAACCATTAAAAATTCCCCAGAGGGACAATCAAGGAACCCTTATGGGTGTAAGATCCTTTATATTTAACCTTTATATTTAACGGGTGTCAGCTACTGACACAATAAAGCATTGCGAATGGTGTCCCCAAATAAGCCCCACCCCCTCACACACACATGTACTGTGTCCTGTTTTTCTCCAGTATCTCTGTTTTTACACGTGTTTGCTCTTTGGACATGCTGTTTATCCTATATTTAAACATTTCAGTACTAGAATTTTTTAGTTCATCAGTTGCATTGTTAGCTTGTGTGATTTGCTCTTAAATATGCTAGCTAGCTAACTTAGCTATTGATCTCACAAGCTATGCTGTCATGACACAGCCATTTTACACTGAAGACTTCCCGAAGAAAAGTCACTGAAGATGTGAGCGCCGTTTTCCATTTCCAGTCCATCATCGGTGTGTTAAATGGTAGTGTTCCTAATTTTTTCTTACTATATTTGTACATATCCCATGACATCAGGTTTAGCTGATGACACAATATAAAGTAGAAGCACCAATCTGCTCAAAATGTGCATGGAGTTGTGTTGCTTTCTGACAGTGAGGAATAATGCACTGGTGGAGGTATCATTCTTCTCCCTGCATGCACTCGCTCTCCTCCTGTGGTATTAATCCTTTCAACTCTCATGCTGTTTCTGTTGCCTCCATGGGAAACCCATTCTCCAACACAGTACACACTGTTGTTTTTTTTTAAAGACACTGTGTAAGCTGAGGCCTTATGTGCTGATTTAACCCTCAACATTGTGTTACATTCCCTAAAGTTGAAATCTCTTTAGATTTTATAGCAGTTTAATTAAAATATTTTTTTAAAAGGGTTTTTTTTTTTTTTTTTTTTTTGATAATTAATATTAAAAATATATATATTTTTTTAAAAAAAAAAAATTATATTTTTATTTTTATTTTTTTTTTTTTTAAAAATAATTTTTTTTAAAATTTTTTTTATTATTTTATTTAATTTTTTTTTAAAAAAAAAAAAAAAATATATTTTTTTTTTTTTTTTTTTTTTTTTTTATATTAATAGGATAGGCTGTTATCAGTGTTGAAGGTGTTTGTTATTTAAAATGATCCTTACAGGCTGAGGGAAGCTTCCAATTCAAGTTCCCCTACCAACAAAAATGCGGCCCTGAATGTTAAAAATGTGATTGGAAACAAAGCCCCAAGGTTCCCGCTGATGGCAGCTGCGACTGGAGATGAGAGATGGAGAAAATGAGATGCCATTAAAACCAGGAATTTGGTTCTAGCTAACAAACATGTTGTACATGAAGTACTGAAGCTTATGCCAAAAAAAAGCAACAATAAAATTGTGTTATGTTGATGGATTTATCAATTTCGTATTGGCTTCGCTTCATGTAGTGCTCAGTTTTGAGAGCTTGTACAAACAATTACATTTTCCTTTCCAAAGCGTCATATATAAGAAGCTTGTTGGCATCCTACCTCAGACACGGTTGCTAGCAAACCAACAGAGCCAAAGCAACGGTGCTACTCACTGACATTGCAAATTTGATTTAAACTCCAGATTCGAAATTTATGCTGCAAAACTGACAAATTACAAAGTTTGTACATATTCCTATAGCAGTGATTTAGATGTAGGATATTAACATTAATGTAAGATAAATGTATATTTGGGCACACAAATGGACACCCCCCCTTTAAGATTAGGCTTTAAAGATTATGTTTCAATTATATATATATATATATATATATACACATATATATTAATGTATCATTTGTTTTGAGTAAACATTGATTATCAATCATGAATAATTGCAGCATGTGGTTTAAGGAAAAAGAAAACAGGTATCAGGACGGTATTGCTCACTCAGGCACTCAGGACAGCTAAGGGATCCTGTAATGAGTGTGGACATGAACAGCATTAGTATACCTAACGTGAGTATTATATTGTAGGGATAGAAGTGCAGTTGGAAAAATTGCTATTGTTTAGCCTAGATGCTAACATGTGTAATGAGCTGTTATTAGCCTCGTAAAAGGTAGCTTGTAGTATTCGCCAGTGCCAGTATGTCCATGCGAATGAAATATGAAACAAAATGTTTCAGTTCTGAAGTTTTGTTCCCAGAGTTTGCTGAGTTATTTTGTAGTGAGAAATTTTCTTTTTAATGGAAGTGCTGCAGTTTAGCATCAAGACAGTTAAGCGGTCCTGTACAATGGAATACCTTGGACATGCTAAAAGTGTACAGCCTGTGTGTTGGAGCGGACTAAATGTGCATTGTTTTACGATTTTAGCCTGCGAAGTTTGCAAGTAAACTTTCTAAAATGTATGCACATGTAGAGCCACCCCTCTCACGACATGTGTAATATTAACATTTAACATGCACATTTTGTAACCCAGAACACAACCCGTTTTCTCCACCAGAGGTCATCATCTGTAGAATCCTATTGCAAGCTCTGCTAATTCATTTCTGGTTCACTTCCTGACTATTTAAACATGCAAAGAACACGAGTTCATTGTGAAGTCTCGCTAAAGAACAAAGCTTGAGCAGATTATGATCATCGTTTGTGCATTTATAACTGTTCTAACTCTCTCTCTCTCTCTCCCTCTCTCCGAGTAGAATATATTACAGTTATTTTGAAGCAAACTGCTATTATGATAAAGGTTTCAAATACATTGCAGGAATGTTATTTTCTTAACATTACAGCCTGCACTTCTAAAATTCTGTTAAACACTTACTGAATGCTCTGGTAACGCGCTCTGCTAGAAGAGGAAATGAACGAAAATGTACCAAAAGCAGCTGTCACTGGGCCGTTGCGGATTTGAAGCTCAAATCCTGGATGGATGCAGGAGCACTTTGTTTCCTATTCCAACAAATAGATGCCTAATTTTACTGCTTTAACACACGAGCTGAATGTTTGAGCAGTAAAGTCATGCTGGATGGGAGATAAAGAGTGCCGGTTCAGTTAGTATGGTTGCATTTCTCTCCAGAGTTAAGAGGATATTCAGAACTGTCATGAAAAAAAGATGGTGAAATAGTACAGCGCTGACCCGTGCTAATGGCTCGACCCCTTCATCCAGGCTGAAGAATTGTGCTCTGTGGGAAAGCAGGGAACGTAGTGAGAATGATACAGTCAGATGAAAAGCAATGAAAGTAAGATATGGTTTCAATCAGAGGTTTTCAGCTTCTCTAACACACCTGGCTGGGTGATGAGCTGATGAGATGAGTGAGGTGAATTATGTTTTTATCACTGACAATTAGGAAGATTCGAAAGCAGTCACTTTTCATTTAGCATACAGGAACCAATAGATGTCCCTATTTCCTACACATAATCGACATGTGTTGCCAATTTTCCTTACGTAGAATTGAGTTAAAGACAATAAACCGATTTGACTCTGAATGGCTCCAACTGCAGGACGTGGATTTTAGCACAAAGAGAGGCTGGTGAGAGGAACGACTGTTTGTAGCTGCAATAATGTATGCGCTGTTGGCTAAAATCAGGACGTGGCTTAGTCTCAAATCTGTGAAAACACATCGAGAGTGACACAGATGGATTAATGTAGAGAGCATGTGTGTTATGGAACATAATGACCATTTCAGAAGAAATTAGAATAACATTGTGTGTGTGTGTATGTGTATGTGTATGTGTGTGTGTGTGTGTGTGTGTGTGTGT
Source organism: Ameiurus melas (assembly GCA_012411365.1). Classification (NCBI taxonomy): domain Eukaryota; kingdom Metazoa; phylum Chordata; class Actinopteri; order Siluriformes; family Ictaluridae; genus Ameiurus; species Ameiurus melas. The sequence continues at coordinate 26,962,064 of CM022765.1, forward strand.
GTGTGTAGGCTGCCAGCATCTTTGCCTGTGTCTAGAGCCCACACATATGGCTTGCTCCACTGCCACCACCAACAACTTCTGCTGTTGTGTGCCTCTCATATGTGCGTACATGTGTGTTTTGTTTGACAGTTCGGGTTTGCATCGCACAAATGTTGTGTTGTCGCCTGCCAATCTCACATCAGCTGCCAACATGCAGGAATTAACCACCTGGATTATTGCTTGATGTAACATGACATCACACTTCAATGCTGCCTGTTTCCTCAATCAAAAACACTCCAGCCTGTCCACATCTTTACAGGACAGTGTAGCTCTTTTAAGAAAGAATTAGTATGCTAAACAATACAGGAAATGGATATGCAGAGTGAAAGGTGCTAATAGCATGTAGAAGAGATACTACATCTGATGGAGCATTCCCGAAGTAACTCATCTCCACAAACACAGGGTTAGTTCTAATCTATGTCAAAAAGCTAGTCATAACCGATCTCCAGACTAAGATTACAAGGTATATTGTATGGTAGCATTTAGATATAATCACTACAAGGTACTGTATGTAAGACTACAGAGTCTAGCCAATCGCCAGATTAAGACCACCGATCTAGACAAAACCGATCTCTGGACTAAGACCGCATGAAATAATCTATGACAAACCTACAGTAGCTGTAATCAATATTCGGACAAAGACTTTAAGATCCTTTCAGATGACAATATCTAATCACCAATCTTTAGACCACAAAACCAATAGTTCAAGACCTGATATGCAGACTAAAACCCCAAGATCTAGTCATAACTGATCTCCAGACTAAGAGCTTATTTCCAGATTAAGACAACAAGATCTATTCATAACTGATCTCCAGAGTAAGACCCAATTGCCAGACCAGAAGATTGAGCCATGACAGATCTTCGTACTAAGATTGCAAGATAGTGTAACGATGCGGAGTTGGAGACAAAACGCAGGCAAGCGGAGAGGAGATAATTACCAGGGACTTGATACAACGACAAACAGGTAAGCTCGGGAAACGGCGTAGACAAGACGTGTTGAAAGTCGAGCATGTAATCTAGGACCGGAGTAAACACAAGAATACACGGAGATTAGTATCATGCAGAGCTAAGGCACCTGAACGAATACTTTGCATTGGGTTGCAGCTTGGGAGGTCCTTATATAACTTAAGGTCGTTTCAGGGGTTCTCAGTCAGAACTCGGGCGAACTCGAGCGCGGGCAAGACAGGGAAGTGTAGTCCTTCTCCGCCATGTCCCTAGGCGGGACTACATGTAGTGTGCTGATCTCGCTGCGTCGTAACAGATAGTCAAAGCTTCTCTCCAGCTCTCTAGACCAGGGATGTCCAATCTAATCTGGAAACGGCCAGTGTGGGTGCATGTTTTCATTCCAACCAAGCAGAAACCACACCTGAGTCTATTGAAAGCCAATATCAGCTATTAAACAGGTGGAACAGGTGTGGCTCCTGCTTGGTTGGAATGAAAACCTGCACAATATTGGACACCCCTGCTCAAGACTAAAACAAAAATATCTAGTCAAAGATTTTCTGTCTAAGGTCAATCCACACAAACAGCAGGACCTGAGAAAATACCTGATCAAGTACTCAGAGACCATTGTCCTCACTTCAAAATCTCCCAGGTAGGTGGTCGTGTCTAGCTGCTTCAAACAGTCAGTCATCATACCCTTGCCAAAGAGGTCCAGCATAACATGCTTGAGTGAGTACCACTCCATAGCACTCACCTCTGTCATCATGAAGTGCTTTGAGTAGATGATAATGGCACACATCAATGCCTCACTTGTATCACGTATATCTATTTGCATATTGCTCAAACTGGTCCACCACTGATGCTATATCCACAGGTCTACACCTAGACAAGCTTGATTACCTTGACAAGAAGGGCACATATGTCAGAATGTTGAGCAGAAGACTTCTGCTCAGCAATCAATACAATAATTCACAAATTGGTCACAAATCTGAACCTGTTGGACTTCAGTCCCTGTCTCTGCAACGCAACACCTCCAAACCATCAAGAGTGTCCTCACCAGCTGCATCACCGATTGCCAAGGGCTCTGAGAACGCTATTTCGTTCTACTATATACTTGTAAATGGCTTGTTCATCTCTAATCTCAAGATTATGACCATACACTACCTAGTTACAATATCTTAAAACTATGATCAAGAACAAGATCTAGTCATAACTGATCTCCAGACTGAGACCACAGCGTTGGAGACAGTAGTTGTGTTTAAAAGAGAGTTTCTCCAAAAGAGGAGAGGCATCGGTGCATTTTAATGCATGGGTTGTAGGTGATTTATATGCAGTGGGTAGAGATGCAGGCACAAAAACGTGATAACCACACACACACACACTCACACACACACACACACACACAAACACACGCACACACACACACACACCCTCTGGAGCTGTTATTGTTGAACTATAATGAGAGAATAAAGAGGTCTACCCCTGCAGACAGACAGACCGAGAGAGAGGAGCGATGGAGCACGCTCGCCGCACACTGACAGTGATAAATCTGAGTAATCGTGGCGTAGCGGAGATCTGTCTAATGCTCGCCTGCTCTCTGCAGGAAGAAAGTCTCTCTCTCATTCTCTCTCTCTGTCTTTCTTTCCCTATTGCTCCCTCTCTTCCTGGTGACTCATGTGAAAATGGGGAGTCTCTTGTCATCAATGTTTCTCTCTGCAGTCAGCAGCGTCTGAGAATCACACTTTCATTCGTCTCTCGCATCTCTCTCTCCCCTTCTTTTTTCTCCTTTCTCTCCCGTTTACACATATCTTGTTCACTCACTCTCCCCATATGTTTCTTTTCCCTTTTTCTCGTACTTTCCCCCCTCTCTATCTTTCTTTTATTTCTTTGCATGTCTTTATCTTTTTTGTTTAATCTCTACTTTTTTCCACACATCTCTCTACATCTGTCTTCTGCTCGTTTACTCTATAACCCTCTTTCTCTCCCCATCATCCCACACGTCGAACGTTCACACTTTCTTTCTTCCTACAGCTCTGGTTTGGTTTTTTTCTCTGAACTTCAGCCCACATCACTCTTTTTTTCCTTTCTCCATTTCTCATCCTGTCCTTTCTTCTCTTCTACGAACCCTCTCGCGCACTGGCTACGTACTGGCTTCTGTATCTATTTCCCCATCACTTGTTTTTCTCTCTCTTTCCAAAATCTCTCTCTCTGTTTTTCTTATCAACACACCCTTTGTCTCTCCATCCATTTTTCTACAAGCTCCCTTTTTTCCCTCCCTTACACTCATTGTTACTTTCTTCTCTGTTACATTTACATCATTGTGTCATTTCCTCTGTCATTACATCACTTCTATTTAATTCCTCTATTAATTACATTAATTTATTATTTAATTCTACCCTTTTCATACATTCCAGCACTTCATCTCTCTTTGACCCACATCACTCTGTTTTTTAGGAAGTGAAAAACCCTTCTCTATCCAAAGGATGAGTGTATACAACTTTACCAATCTTTCTTCAATCTCTTAACATTCTCTCTCTCTCTCTCTCTCTCTCTCTCTCTCTGTGTGTATGTATGTGTGTGTGTGTGGGGGTGTGTGTGTGTGTGGGTGTATGTGTGTGTATTTGCATGCAGCAGGCCGGGTGTGAAAGGTGCCCTCACACCTCAGTTCCATTTCAACATGCCGCAGAGTAATAGATCGTGGCCAGAGTCATCTTTTGCCTGCAGCACTCAGACTGACTAACACACACACACACACACACACACACACACACACACACACACACACACACACAGACAGATAGTGTATAGTGAGCTAATTTGCGCTCTACACCTCCCTCTTTCTGAGAATATAAATGAAAGAATGTTGTGAAAACTCAAAAATACTGGCACACTTTATAAAAATCAATAAAAAAAAATATGTAGCATGACAGTTTTGCTTCTATAGAGAATCTGTAAAGTTGTTTTTTTTTATTGTTATAAAAAATAAAAATGTCTATTGAGTAGTGCAAGGTTAGTTTAGAAACACTCGTTTCAAAAGTTTTGGCACCCCGACATTTCATTGACACCTTGCTTATATTACAGACGCTACATTTATTTTTTTTTACCCTGCAATATGGTTCTTTTTCCTCAAGACACATTTGGTTGTCTAGCAACACAAACATACAATCACACACATACACACACACACACACACACACACACACACACACACACACACACACACACACACACACACACACACACACACACACACACACACACACACACAGACACACACAGACACACACGCACCCACATTATGTTGTATCTAAAAGAAGCCTAAACCTCCAAGTTAACAGCAGCCCACTTCATTAAGAGACATCCAGAGTCTCTGTTATAGAACTGCAACACCTTGACCTTTACACAAACACACACACACACATGCACACACACACACACACACACACACACACACACACACACGCACACAGGCACACACACACACGCAAGCACAAACTCAGACACAGCAGTGCTATAGATGTTCATGGTGGAGAAATTTCCCAAAGCTCTTAGAAGTAAACTAGTAAGATTTAGTGTGTGTAAGGTGTATGGTGTGTATGGGGGTGACAAGGAAGTGATAAAATTAGATAGACATCCATCAATAGTGATATTGGGATTGCGTATCAATCCAATCCCATGCTCAGTTACTCATAACTGTAAAAAAAGAAGCTCTGATAGCGATATCCAATCCTGTGCTATGTTATGTGAAATAATCCGCATCTAACTGATGAATCAATGACACGAAATGACAGCGATCTGGACATATTTCATGATTAATGATCAAAGCAAGCAAAGCAGACTGCAAACTGTGCTTTGTGAAAATATCAAGAGACAGAACTACAGCGTCTTCCTACAGTACAAGTAACCTCATAAGACATCTTCAGTATAAAACTGAGCAAGAGGAGTTCATTACTAGCAGCACACTCTGGCTAGGTGAGAAACAATGCCTACAGATGGTGCTAGGTGAGTGAAAAGAACAGCGATATGTGCGTGTTGTTCTTGACAGTCTGTCAGTGTAGGTCATTCACAATGAATGTACTTTACTTGCAGCTGTACAGAAGAACTTGTTCGAACAGCAATACTCTACTTAAAATCAAATCGCCACCATTATAAAGAATGAGTCTAATAGCCTAAGTGAATAAAAGTGTTTTAGAGTATTTGCCTTGTTTCAATATCAGTATCAGTATTGTGCACATACTTGCTCTAAAAATGATCCAAGCATCCATAAAAATGCGATTCATTTCATTTTGTGATAATTAAAACATAGTGATGTCACCCAGTCCAGTGTGATTAGCTGTAGCAGGAGGTTATTTTTTTTTACTGCAAATCTTAGAGAGAACTTTATCGTCTTTCCTCTGGCTCTACAGTTTTACATTAGCTTCAGCCTCCTCTACTTTGTTTTAAAGTCACAGTCTATAAATCAGCTGTGTTTTTTACTCACACCTACGGCACTGCATTTAAAGCCCTTTTTTACAATGTGGCATGTCGGCTTGCTTATTAAACGAGTGAGTACGAGTAGATATTGGTTTTCTGACATGAGGAATGATGGCCCAATCTGTTCTCTGTGTGTTTATGTGTGTGTGTGTTGTGTGTGTGTGTGTGTGTGTGTTTGGGGGGTGCATGTGTGGAAATGAGATTTAAAATTTGTGGTCATTCCATTTAGTGTATGTTTTTTTTTAAATCGATATGGAGTTTTTAATCTGAACTTTCAGTTGCTCTATACACTATGTGGATGACTTCTTCGGTGCTTTGACAAAAACCAGCATGTAGTCATTTCTACACAAAAAATAGATCTACACAGGAAAATAGATCTTTATATTTCTAAAGCGTGTCCTAGACAACATTGAGGACAGATGGACAGAAAGAAAGAAATCTGCTGCATCTCAGACGGCTCTATTCAGAGTTAAGAGACTTAAGAGGCCAAAGAGTTATGAGGGAAACTTTTCTGTTCTCAGACTTGTGGTATTCAGCTGATTTCCATAAAATTTTTTCTTACCTCAGGAAGCTTTTGATTAGTGGTCATCACTGGTGACCTTACCAAAAGATCAAACCAAGAGCTCTTAAGGTTCGCAATGGGAGAACCCTTAAAGGGTCTATGTGGAAACAAACTAGGAGTGTAATTGGATGATTTGGATCATTTTAAAATACAATGAATGAAATTAATCAAAGCAACAATCATATATAGATTCCTGATTATAATTTATTTTAAATCAATTACTATTGAAAAAGGACAGTGATTTTCAAATCTCATAAGCCCATATATTATTCAGAATAGAACATAGAAAACATATCAAATGTTTAAAATGAGAAAAATTTACCATTTTAAGAAAATAAATAAGGTAATTTTGAATTTGATAGCCCCAACACGACTGAAAAAAATTGGGATGGGGGCAACAGAAGGCTGGAAAAGTAAGTGTTACTAAAAAGAAATGGCTGGAGGTTAATTGGCAAACAGGTCAGTTACATGATTGGGTAGATCATTTTACTATCATTTAGTATCGTAGAGAGGTAGAGTCTTTCAGAAGTAAAGGTGGGCAGAGGTTCACTATTCTGCAAAAAACGGCACCTACAATTTGTGGAACAATTTCAGAATAATGTTCCTCAATGTAAAATTGCAGAGATTATGAGTATCTCATCATCTACAGAACATAATATCATGAAAAGATTCTGAGAATCTGGAGAAATCTCTGTGTGCAAGGGACAAGGGTGAAAATCAATACTGCATGCCTGTGATCCATGACTCTCAGGCGGCACTGCATTAAAAACAGGCATGATTCTGTAATGGAAATCACTGCATGGGTTCAGAAACACCTCCAGAACTCAGAATGTGCCATCCACAAGTGCTGGTTAAAGTTCTATCATGCAAAGAAGAAGCCATATGTGAATATGATCCTGAAACACAGCCATCTTCTCTGGACCAAAGCTCATTTAAAATTGACTGAGGCAATTTGAAAGTGGAAAACTGTTCTGTTCTTCATATTGGTCTCAACTGACCACCAGAGGACAACTGGGTGAAAGTGTTGTGGTCAGATGAGACCAAAATGGAGCTCTTTGACATCAACTCAACTCGCCATGTTTGGAGGAGGAGGAATGCTGCCTATGACCCCAAGAACACCATCCCCACCGTCAAACATGGAGGTGGAAACATTATGCTTTGGGGGTGTTTTTCTACTAAGGGGACAGGACAACTTCACCGCATCAAAGGGACGATGGACGGGGCCATGTACCGTCAAATCTTTGGTGAGAACCTCCTTCCCTCAGCCAGGGCATTGAAAATTAAAAGTAATTACTAAGTCATTACCAAGTGCTAAGTCATGTTTTGCAGAGGGGTCAAATACTTATTTCCCTCATTAAAATACAAATCAAGTTATAACATTTGTGACATGCGTTTTTCTGGATTTTTTTTGTTGTTATTCTGTCTCTCACTGTTCAAATAAACCTACCATTAAAATTATAGACTGATCATTTCTTTGTCAGTGGGCAAACGTACAAAATCAGCAGGGGATCAAATACGTTTTTCCCCTCACTGTATGCTTCCACCCAGAATCCATCCCATCTTTACTTCTGTGAGACTCTACCTCTTTATGATACTCTTTTTATACCCAGTCATGTTACTGACTTGTAGCAAATTAACCCAATTAGTTGTCAAATCCTCCTCCAGCTGTTTCTTTTTAGTAACACTTACTTTTCCAGCCTTTTGTTGCCCCGTCCCAACTTTTTTGAGACGTGTTACAACCATCAAATTCAATTGATGTGTTTTCTATGTTCTATTGTGAATAACATATGGATGGGCTCATGAGATGTTCAAATCATTGCATTCTGTTTTGATTTACATTTCACACAACGTCCCAACTTTTTTGGAATTGGGGTTGTAACAGTGCACGTTCCAATTTTTTTAAAAAATAAAAGCTAACTCATCTTCCAGTATAAGTGAGCCTGGTTTGTGTCACTATCGGGATGTTTTAATCTTACATGAGTCTTAGTTAAAATACTGTGTCAGTAACACTTTGAAGTTGTATTTATATTTGGAACATTTATTATCAAAGTGAAGCCTCAAACAGAGGATGATAAGCTTTTGAGAGTGAACTGTCTTTATCAACACATCTACCCCCCTGTTTTATGAATGTTTTTAGGGGGTGTTTTTAGGGGGGTTTTAGGATACCACCTCTTTCCAATCAGCTGATCAGACATTTTGTACTAGCAATGTTTGTATTTTATCATGCTCCATTTAAAGAAGCTGATAATGTTGCCTTACACCCGAGTAGGTGTTCTCAATTATTTCAACATCATCTAAAATTAAATTACAAACTGTATGGCACCTTTTTCTCACCTCACCATTTTTTTTTAAGTGACATTCAATATTTAAACAAGGTAAAAAATCAGCTCTAATATTTGGAGCACAGAGATCATTGCAGGCTTAAGATCAGATTCAAAATGTGCTTCTGGGTCAAAGTGACTTGAAATAATAAAACAGCTCACACGTATATTATCTTTTCAAACTTTTAGAAGTAACAAGTAGAAATTGACAAAGAAAAAAAAAGGTCAATGTTTCGATGATGAGTGAATTTTCAGAAGTGGAATAGAAATGTTGAGTTTGTGAAAAACATATGTTATTTGTATTGTATTAAGCTCATCACTGGAGATCACTCGATCCTAAGGAATAGTGATCACTGTGCTGTTACAGTAAAATAATCAGCGATGGGGTGGTGTGAAGAGGAAGCGTAGTTACTGTTCGATTTTGAAATATTACATTTAATCATGAGCACATCCCTAAGTGTTTTATTTCTCTTTTCCATTCACCAGCAATTACAAAATAATGACATTTCATACTTTTTAATCTAATTATAGTTATATTAAGTGTTGTGGAACATCCATGAAACAAGCAAGTTAGTTCCTGTTCTCACTTACATTATAGCAGAAACAAACAGTCGCTCTGTGTTGCAGCTGTACTGCTGCCAGAATTAATGAACAACCTCTGAATGCAGAATATAACAGCACTGTGGAATACATTTGAATTATTCGAGGTAATTAATGAAAGACTGAAAAAGTGAATTAATGACTCTTGTAATGAATGGAGAACACTGCTTCCTGCAGCAGTCCATACACTCAGGCACAAACATTTGGAACTGTGAGTCCTTCACCTCATTCAGACACATGCTGTACAGTGAGGGTCTACATGATGTTTCTGTCTGTACTTCAGTGAGATGAAGTGTTTATAGGCCCAAAACCTTTTCTTTACCTCTGCATGGAGAACTCTCTTTTATTTCTGTCCAAACACTCAATGCAGTCTGAAGGCTGCTGCACAAATATGGTGCTTGAAACAACACGTTTCCAAAAATATTTATTCTGGTGTGATTTGTGCTCATAATGAGGTTTATTCATGGTCAATACCATTTTCTTTGCTATTGATTATTATTTTTTTATTATTATTTTTTTATTTATTTACCCAAGGTTTACCCAACGTCCATACTGTTACCATAAGAACCAGTCTGTAAGAGTAACTGTTCGAACCAGTCCTAGCTCGTATCGGCTGAATAACTATCCCCGCATGCTCTCTAGATTAGAATTTGATATTATAAATAATGATGAGTGATGAGGTGTCTGTGTTTTTTTATAAAAAATAAAAAATAAAATTACCAGTAAAACAATACAAATGCTCTACATTAAGAAAAATACTACAACAAAGCCCCCTTCCCCCACTTTTTTTTCTTCAAATGTCAGTAAGGGGCTGTGGTGCAAACAAGATTACACCTGCCAAAGTGTCCTGATATTGGAAAATGATTGAGACACTCCATTTCCCATCTTGGATTTCTTCACATTCACCTTTTCCATTATTTGACGATCCAAGGCCATCATATTTTTTCACTAAAATTGAAAAAAAAAAAAAAAAAGGGACACTGCGTTGACTATTCTCTTCTTACATAAAGTACACCTTAGATTGTATTATGATTCTAAAAGCCACACACACTTTCCCACAAATGTATTCTTCCCCTAGAGAAAGTGGAATATACACTCACACCTGTGCACACAAAGGAATGCCCTTTCATCATTGTCCCTCCCGGCACCAATCTGTGATCCTTATCAGGACCGCAGAGAGAGACATTCAAGTCCTGGCTTTGATAACGTCACTGTCAGCATGTTAATGCATTGCCTAATGCTGCTAGCTGAGCGAGAAAGGACACTGACACAAAGTGATAAATAGCGAGTGAGAGAATAAGGGGAGGGAAGGAAGGGACCTACTGCAGGTCAATACTGCCACAGGTGAAATAGAGCCTGAAGAGGAAAAAAATAAAATCAACACAATATGAAGAGGAAGTCTGTGTAGCGAAGGAGCTGGGCCAAAAATAGGATGCTTGTGTTAATGCTAGGAATACCGCTAAGCACAGGCAAGTCTTTTTTTCCACATTCTTTCTCACATCACCTTCTGGAGCTGTAACAGCTCAATATGGGTGTGATGTACATTTGTGCTGGAGTTCTTCCTACAGAATCAGAGGAGCAGGCCTGCAGTTCTGGTATACCAGCAAGCCAGAGAAAACACACAAGGTTGTCTAGAAATAGTCCGCTTCCCTGGGTTTAGTTCTTAGGAAGATTCATGCCTGTCAAGTAGTATTTTATCTGTATAACATCTCATGTTAGGCCATCATTTTTTTCTGGAAATACAAAGCTGTGAATTCAGGCTCTGGGGCTTCCTCTAGTTCTCAGAACTGTGGACCTGTAGAGCCTTGGTGGTGATCTTTCACTAAAAAGCATTTTAGGTGTGTACATTTTGGCTGTCAGGGCACTCCCAAGATACTGAGCTTCAAAGCTGAAACTGGTTGTTTCCGGTTCTTTCTGATGAATGTGGTTTCATTCGGTAACACTGTGTTGGTCCGTGGTTCTTTCTGATGGACAAACTCCAAGTTCTAGTCATCCTCTGGGAGTGTGTTGAATTTCTGTGCTGCTGATCGTAGTCATAATTCTGTCTAAATTTCCCACGAGGAAACCGGATGATCCATGCTGGTGTTAAAGGCGGAAATTGGTTCATACTGTTTCATATTTCAGCATTTCAGCACTGTTCGATATCTGTCTTCAGACTGACATGTATGATCTCATATCACATGCACACGTTATGGATGTCATCAGCTTTTTTTTTTTTTCTGAAATTGAAGCACAAACACACCGTCACTGGGCTAGTTATGGCAAACCACCAATGTGAACATGGTGCCAGTTATCCAAGCCATTAACCATAAACATTATATATTTATACTATATATATCCACACTCTCATTCTCTCCTTCACTCTTATTGGACTGAACAAACCGAGGGCTTTTTAGATCCTCGCAGTGCCGTGAAAAGGCCTAATCTCGAGTAATTGCTGGAATAGTACTCATTACATGTACCTCACTTTGATAAAAACGTGTTACCCAGCGACATTTGCTCACAATCCTCCTCAGTACCAGGAGCTTTCAGATGATGACGTGCCAGATTTTCTCATACTCAACAATTAGCATATTTTGGAAGTCCTAAACCTTTCAGGTGGAAGAATATACTATTTTCTACATTTTACCATATTTTGCCACTTTCCAATAATCCTACCCACAGTTTCACATGGTTTCCATGCTAGCATGCAAGGAAGTATTCAAAATTTTGGGGTAAACTTACAGTTAGGGGGAAATCATTTAAAAAAGAAACACCTTGGGTTTTGCTATACTTCCAGGCATATGTCCACTTACAAATAATGACTTTTTGACTACAAAAGAGTACATATTCGTAAACAAAAAATAATTTTTAAGGAAAATGACAGGGGGAAAAGTATTTTCCACACAGCCACCACAAATTAACAGCATTAGTACTTTGTTGCAAAGCAGCTGTTGGTAATTGCAGCTTTGAGATGTCTACGTTAGGTTGTAATTAGCTTTTTGAAGCATTGGGGGTCAATTTTGGCCCGCTCCTCTTGGGAAATTATCATCAATTTCCAAGGTTACAAGGATCCCTCTAATGGACTCCATTAAAATCCTCCATAACATTTTATTGATATGTAAGTCAGGGGACTTCTTGAGATATTGTGGCTGCATGTTTGGAACTTCCGTCGTCTCCCCATGTTCAGTTTCTTGACCAATGAGATTCATTTCTCCTCAGATATGTCTCTTTAAATCGCTCCATTCATGCTTCAATCGATGACATGTTATGCCACAGTAGCATTTGCAGCTCTAGATCATGATACTCCCACCTCATGCTTCACTATGGGTTTGGTGTTCTTGGGATCATACACACAACACTTCTTTCTCCAAACTTGATGGGCTGAATTTCTTACTTGTGTTTTGTTCCAAAAGCGTTCATTTGCCTTTGGGCATGTATCTCTGGAGTGTGTGAGCTGTAGGGATGGAGATGATTGCGGTGCAGTTCAGTGCTTATTGTTCTCTCTGTAACTGTTGTTCCTGCTGCTCTGAGGTCGTCCTGCAACTCTTTTCGCATGACATCTTGCTTCTCTCTTACCTTCCTTATCATACGCCTCAGAGTGTGTTGTGAAATCTTGCGTGGAGCACCTGTCCAAGGATGATTAGGCATGGCTCCATCCACTTTCCACCTGCATGTTATTGGCTGCTTCTTGTTGCATGAATTCTTCCCAACCAATGGCATCTTTTATAATGACACCAGGTGGATGAACCCGATGTCATGGTCATTAGGTGAACAATTTTTTGCAGCTTTTATATCGAGAACTTTAATTTATTTTTTATGTCAACTTTACGTATGTGTATTTTTCACAGTGTCTGAATACTTGTTTCTCTCTCTTTTAAAAAAAATAAAATATATAATAATGATATTAAAATATATTTGTCTACGCTTATGAATGCATACTATTTTGTTCAGATTTATATTTAAATAAGGACTGGGTAGAATGTTAAATAACAAAAATAACAGTGTATGAACACTTTCCCTTCACTTTATTGGTCAGAACAATTATGGATCATTGTGTATGGATAAAAATAAATAAATTGTATGCCACTCCATTCACTGTATTTGCTCTATTATTCTGTTTTTTTCCTCTTCTGAGACTCACAGTCACTTCATTTGCCCATTTTATAAAGTTGATGTAGAAATTATGTCATAGAAACACTAGACTTCACTGATGCAGACCTTTATTACCTGGGAAATTGTACCTTTACCACTCACTCACTCACACACTCACACACTGACCACTCACACACACACACACACACACACACACACACACACACAGCAGATCAATTTACTCATGCACACTCAATTCTGGATGCCATCAAGTTGCTGTATATGTGTGTGTTTGTGTGTGTGTGTGTGTGTGTGTGTGTGTGTGTGTGTGCGTGCTCCTTGCACTTCACTGAAACTTCATGTGTGATGAAAAAGAGACTCCAATTTAAAAAATTTCAAACAGGCTGAATATCAATCTGGATTCAATGATGATCTGAAATGAGCGTGTGTGTGTTTGCATGTGTGTGTGTGTGTGTGTGTGTGTGTGTGTGTGTGGGGAGAGAGAGAGAGAGAGAGAGAGAGAGAAGGAGAGAGAGAAAGAGAGAGAGAGAGAGTCCACCACAGATCTGCCATCTTTGACAGCCAAAATTACTTGAAACTTAGTATCTCACTCACTGTATCTCACCTCTTTTCTTTTCTATCACTATCTCTTCTCTTTTATTCTTCTCTCATTGTCGTTCACTCTTTTCCTTTATCGTTTTCCTTTCTCTCGCTCATTCTTTCTTTATCACTCTTTCTTTGTCACAGTCTTTTGCCTAGCCCCAGTGAATCGTCTGAAGTCTGAGATCAGCTCAGCATTGTCCGCTCCCTCTTCCTCTCTCTCATAGACGCTATTTTTCCACTCTCACACTTTACTCATTCTTTACACACTCTTTCTCTCTGTCTATCTTTAAACCTAGCAGACACATGGACATCAGCATGCAGAAACCAAGCAGAGAGAGAGAGAAAGAGAGAGAGAGAGAAAGAGCAAGAGATAGAGAGAGAGAGAGAGAGAGAGAGAGAGAGATTAAACTGAGAGTACTCACAGGAGGCAGCAGTGACGCTTCTTCAGAATGAACCGATCAGCTCACACCAGCCACGAGAACAAAAACAGAACAGAACAAGTGAGAGAAAGATAGAGAAAACAGAGAAAGAGAGAAAGAGAGAGTGAGAAAGAGAGAGAGAGCAAGAGAGAGAGAGAGAGAGAGGCGGGGGGGGAGTGCACGGCCAACGCACAGTGAAAAAATAGCGGGAGAGGAGGAGAGAATCCTGGAGAAGGAGTAGAAGAGCAAAGCAAGGAACTGACTGACTGTACTGGAATGAGAGAGAGAGAGAGAGAGAGAGAGAGAGAGAGAGAGAAGGGGGCGTGAAAAGGTGGGATGATATGAGGATATAAAGAGCAAGACACACACTCTCGAGTTCAGCGACTCACACATTGAGCCGCTGCACGATCTCATCTGACAGAGCGGAGACTTGGTCCGCCTACATGCTTATCTCTCTCTCTCTCTCTCTCTCTCTCTCTGTCACACACACTTGTATCAGCTACCTTCAAAGTTTCCTTCAGAATTGTTACCAAAAGGAAACCTGTACAGGAATTACAGTTTCTTGTACATCACACGTTCATTTTTACTGTTACACCAGAGCACTGTTGAATTCTGGATGCTGATTGGTCAGAAGGTGTTGATTTATCTCTAACAGCAGCTCTGATAGTAGTGCAGCTGCACATCACAAGTGTTTATTAATGCGCTCGTTCTAATACGTTATCGTTTCTTTAGAATTATTTAACATTTAGGGAAGGAGTCTCCAGCGTCAGTGCTTTGTAACCGTCAGCTATAATTTTAAAAGCTATCAATTGATGTTTTCTCACATCTTCAGGACAGAGCAGTTTATGCTTTGCGGGTTCTCAGTATCATGAAAAACTGCTTTATGTGTCTATCTTCACGAAAGAGAAAATGAGAGACTGGTGAGGGTATGAGTGTTTTTTAGCTGCTGTAACGTCAGCGAGAACATGAACTAACTTCACAGTGTCTCACAGAATATTAATTGTAACTGCCAGTGCTAGTAAAGCAATTTGTTATTCATGTGATTTGTTGTTCATTTCTTTCTGTATCTTCATTGTTCATTTGTCTTTATTAATAGGGTGCATTTTAACTCAACTTTAAAACTTAGGAATTATCACTAAACTAAAATAAAAATGAACCTGCATTTCTGTATGCTATCAGGGATTTCCCCCTCTGTCTGAGGCAGAGGCACTCAGCGCACTTTAGCAACCCATAGCCCCACAGTGCACACTTCCATGTTGTTATGTTTTGTTTACTATGCCACTTGTGTTTGTTTTGGTTTATGTCCAGTCTCCACCCATGTCCTGTCACTGGTTGTCTCCCTCATATGTCCAAATTGCTCACACCTGTTTCTGTTTGCCCTTTAATTCGTTTTTATCTTTAAACCTTTGTGTCTTTGTTCTTTGTGAAGTATACACTCAGCTTTGTCTCAGCTCCTGATGATACCAAGCCTGTTTTCTGTGTCTGTTTACCAGGATTCACTTTGCATCATTTGTGTACCTTTATTATTAGTCCTAGATTAGTTTTGTCCTGTTCGTAGATTGCCTGACCATTGTCTGCTTACTGTTTCTGATTCTGCCTGCCGCTTTGGATTTGTCTGCTTGTCTCTCTTTAATAAACTCTAACTGCGTTTGCATCCATCTCAAATCAATTTTGTGACAGAACACTTCACTGCTAACATGGATCCAGCAGGAGAGTGTAACACCGGGACCGTGCCGATGTTTGATTCAGTCCATTTTCCACACTGGACTTTCATGTATCCCCAGGACCCCTTCAACGGCTCTGAAGACCTTATGAAAGGATTCCTGCTTCAAAGCCAAATATATTTTGATACCCTGTTAAACCCCAAGCCCAAAGAGAAACAGTGGATAATGTTCTTGTTGTCAGAGTGGGCTTCCACAGTTGAGCTCCAACTATGGGCTGATGTGGCAGCCTCTAATGCAGAACTCTCTCCAGAGGCCAACATTACAGCCTCCCAGCAGGGCAGCCTCTCCTACAGAGCTCCCTCCAGAGGCCAACAGGGTGACCTCCTCACCCAAGATACAGCCAGAAGCCAACATGACGGCCTCCTAAGTCCTGGCCAATGATACAGCCTCTCAAGTGTTGTTTCCTGCAGAGAATGCTACCTCCCATGTCCTGTTCAAGGCTGAGGCCAATGGGGTGTCCTCCCAAGTCCAGCTCTTGCCAGAAGCCAAAAGCATGGCCTCCTATGCAATGCTCCTGCCTGAGGCTGATTGCGTGGCCTCCCAAGTCCAGCTCTTGTCTGATGCCAATAATGTGGCATCCTAAGTTTTGTTCCTGCCTGAGGCCAACAACATGGCCTCCCCAGAACTTCTAAGCCTTGTTCCTGCCTCATGCCCGAGACTAGCCTGTACTAGCCCCTCCACCTGACCCCATGAGCCTGTCTCAGCCCTGCCACAAGACCCCTGTGAGCCTATCACAAACGCCCCACCTGCTTCCCACCAAGATCAGGGATTTCCCCCTTGCATTGACCACTGTGAGCAGAGGCACTCTGTGTGCATAAGCAACCTGCAGCTCCACAGCTTGCACTTCCATGTTGTCGTGTTTTGTTTACTTTGCCACATGTGTGTGTTTTGTTTTGGTTCATGTCCTGTCATTGGTTGTCTCTTCTGTGTACCTTTTTTATTAGTCCTTGTCTAGTTTTGTCCTGTTTGTTGATCGCTCGACCATCGCCTGCTTACTGATTCCGCCTGCCATTTTGGATTTATCTGCCTGTCTCTCTTTAATAAACGCTTTAAGTGCATGTGCATCTGTCTCAACTCCATTTTGTGACACTCATTAGTCATGCAGGAAACATGAACATGACAGAACAGTGTAATAGTTTAACCGCTATCTCACTGTCACATCAGAATCTCTGGGAAAAAAAAGGAAAGGAAATACATGAGTAAAATAATAAAATAAAGGTGAAGTGAGGACTGGAGGTTATTGCGTTCTGGACACGGCCTGAGAAATGGTTTGTGCTGAATGATTTATCACTGAACTCTGCAGTCCAGAAACATTCAAATATCAACATCTCATGAGTTTTAGTGAGAGAGAGAGACAGACAGACAGACAAAAACAGAGAGAGATAGGGAGAGAGAGAAAGAGAGAGAACGAGAGAGAGAGAGAAAGAGAGAGAGAATGTGACTGACAGTAGTGTGATTAGATATTGAATTTTGGAGAGTGCAATTAAACCTTCATCAGGTATTTCTGGTAAAACTCAATTACTTCTATTCTCTCCCCCTCTCTTTTTTTGAAGAAAAGAAAAAAAACCCTCTCTTTTTTTAATAGTGTAAGCACATATTTATTGAAACCAAATGGAATTAGTCTTTAATAAGTAAGGAGAGCAAACTTTACAACACACGAGATATTGAAGATATGGAACATGAGGAATGGCTCCCGAGTTCTCTGCTAGGCTTTTCACCTGGAACAGGATTGCTAGCACGTCTATAAATGAGAGAATGTGAGTGTTTCAGCGCACTATGTAGGAGGAGGTGGTGTTGTAGTGCTTTGTTTTGAACACTGCTGATTGGACAGCTGATCGGCTCAAAGTTCAACAGTTTACAGAAATTGTAAACACTTACTTTTAAAAACTGTGACGAGCAGCGAGAGTGATCCCTCTGTTCCTGCTCAGGTCAGGCAGCCAGTGTTCGGAAGAAATCACTCTCTCCTTCTTTTTTTTATTGAAATTGAACGTGACATACTTTATCAGTATCAGAGGAAGCGAGAGATACAAAGGGATAGAGAATGAGAGAAAGCGAGAGATAGAGGGAGACTGGGTGAGCAAAAGAGCGAGGGATGGAGAGGGAGCTCCGTTATCACCCTGAAAATAGCAAACAGGCTGAAGAGCTTATCGGAAACTGACAGTGGCAGCGCTCATGTCAAATCACGTTCATCACATACCATTAGTGCAGATAAAGAGAGACAGAGAGAGAGAGAGAGACTCCATCAGTCCACTGTGTCCCAAACCACACACCATGGTCACTATGTAGACTATATAAATACCACCATCAGAATAATACTATCTGTGTGTCCTGCTATTATAGTGAAATAATCAGTGACAGGATGGTGTGATGAAGTGGAGTTACTGGCACCTCCCCAAATTGATTTTTTTTTTTACTTTAAGAGTATTGAGAAGTGTTTTGTTCCTCTTATACCACAGCAATTTACCAGCAATTAAAATAAGAAATTTATTATAGAAAAACATAACATACCTATTATCCATTTATAGTTACATTTAATGTTGTGGAACGGCCGCAAAACAACTTCCTGTTCCTTCCTGTTCACTTATGTTATAGCAGCTATAAACAGTCCTTACCTCACCAGCCTCACATTTTTGGAGTGAATCAGACAAAAAAGAAATGAAAAATGTGAAATGAATGAATAAGAATGGGCACAATGGCTTAGCGGTAGGCACGTTTGCCTTGCACCTCCGGGGGTTGGGGGATTGATTCCTCCCTCCATATCTGTGTGTGTGTGGAGTTTGCATGTTCTCCCTGTGCTTCGGGGGTTTCCTCTGGGTACTCCGGTTTCCTCCCCCTGAAAACGTATTACAACGAGCACATTATAATAAACCAGTGATGTGCAGCTGCGCTACTGTCAGAGCCGCTGTTAGAGAAAACTGATCAACACCTCGTGACCAGTCAGAATCCCAATCATCAAGGAGTTACTGCAGAGATACAGCGAAAGAAGAGCAGGAAACAGAGGTACAAAATCTGTTCTCCGTGGTGTCCAAGAAGGCCATAATTCCAGCTTTCTGTCTGTCTGTCTGTCTCTCTCTCTCTCTCTGTCTGTCTCTCAGGAGTTTGTCTTTAATCTGCTGTATTCGTCTTAGCATTAAAGCAGCATCCCTGACTCCTCACTCTAATAATGTCTAGCAGTGCTGTGTTGAAGGAGCGAGAGAGGGGAGAGAGAGAGAGAGAGAGAGAGAGAGAGTCTCTGTTGAACTCAGTTCATTAACAGTGCATTAATGCTTTAAACTTGCACCGAGTTGCCTGAACACTTTCTGACTTTTTCCTCCCCCTTTTCTTCTTCCTTCATTCTTTTCTGGTTTCTTTTTTTGTCTTTTGTTGTGTTTTCTTTCTTCTGTTCTCTTTGATATTTTGTTTTTTTCTACTCCTGTCCTTTTCTGTTCTCGTTCTTTCATTTCTTTCCTTCTGTCTTTGCTGTATGAAGGAGTTGTGTAACTGGTTTTATTCCATTACCTTTCTGTCCCTCTAAGTATTCTGTGCCAGGAAAAAAAGATGTCTGAACGATATCAAGCTAAAATAACGAAAAGTTCACCAGTTGCTCCAAACTCTCCCACAGGAGAGGAACATGGAAGTTCTCCATATGACAGGCTGTTGCACTGAAATAATCACTTGGTGATTAGACTGAGTGAGTTTCTAATGCTAAACAATAATAACGGCAGCATTTATTCTCTCTCTTTTTTTTTTTTTTTTGCTAAACAGAAACTTTCACTTACAGTATTATTTGTGTATCAGCGTCGCATTCATCGGTCAATGTTGCTCAGTTAATTTGTCAAAGAACTTGGACTCTACAGCTGGATCAGTGGGTGTTTGGATCTGAGGTTTGATGCTAAAAGTTCAGTAGGAACACACAAAGCTCGGCTGCGGTTAATTGAATGTTTCTGGACTGCAGAGTTCAGTGATGAATCATACAGCACAAAGCATTTCTCATGTCATGTTTATCTATCTATCTATCTATCGGTCTGTCTGTCTGTCTGTCTATCGATCGTCTCATATTTTTAAATTATGTTTAGTAGTTACCTTTTTGACCTTAGTATTTGTCTGTTGCCTCAGCGTTTCATTGTTCAGAAAAATGTTAAACCACACACACACACACACACACACACACACACACTTTCATCATTTTCCTCTTCTCTATCAGTCTTCTGTAATCACTCCATCCTCCAGAGAGTGTGAGTCCTGCCTCGGAGCGCCACAGGTGCCTGGATCATTGATCATCTCACACTGGCTTAACACACACACACATACACACACACACACACACACACACACATACTAAACACCTAGTGAGCACCTCTCATAACTCCCTGCATGCACACACACACACACACACATCAAACATGTCACAAAAGTAGACATGAGCAGTACCTTTTTGGCAACATTCCTAACAGTGTGTGTGTGTGTGTGTGTGTGTGTGTGTGTGTGTTTTGATTGAGGGTCCATGTCAGTGGGAGACAGAATTGAGAAGAATGAGTGTACTAGACTACTGCTCCAGTCA
>CM022765.1:26987360-27027360 GCA_012411365.1 Ameiurus melas
GCTGTATCATGGCTGACCCTGCTCTCTGACCCCAACCTCCTAATATGCTGGGATATGCGAAGAAAATAATTTCACTGTGATGTAATGTATATGTGACCAATAACGACTCATTATCATTATCATTATGTAATGAGGTGGCAATGGTGGACGCAAGTGTAGATTGACAACAGCAGGGGCTTGTCAGTCACTTTTAGATGTCTCCCTATTTAACACACTAACAAGCTGATGAGTTGAACCAGGTGTGTTAAATAGGGAGACATCTAAAATATTCTGGGAGGCGGGGCTTGAGGACTGGATTTGAGAAACACTGGGCTAATGTAAGTAATCTTTTGAGAGCCACAACAACAACGATAACAAGCCACTTATGTCTGTAGACGAAGTTGGCCGAGAGTTCGATCCTGTTTTGGTTTTTTTTTTCAACTTCAGGCTTCAGGAAACATGATGTCATTTCCAGTAAGGGAACATCGTGAGCACTGATGTTCATTGGTTTACGTGGTGCATTGTTGGATTTTTTTTTTTTAATTGAGCGAACGTTTTAGTGTACTGGACCGATTTTGTGCTTGAATTTGCACAGCCATCAAAAACAGCCGACGCCCTGATCAGTGCCATGAATACTGAACTACCGAGCTGCTTGAGACACACCATAAAACACAGGAACTTAAATAACGGTGCTAATCATGGTGAAACAAGACGGTCTGAGCGGGATAGGATAGGAGACGCGACATGTAGTTCAGCACCTCATAGCTGCTAACATGACACTTTATCATGTGAACGTGTATAGAAAAAACCTAGAGAAGGCTCTTTTTTAATGGATAGCGTAGATGTATAGAAGATGTATTAGTTCCATAAATCAGAATATTATAACGAGGCTGATCTTGATCTTAATAACATTTGAAAGTCATTACAGAATTCCTTGCCTTGAATTTGGTTGTTTCAACGGGGCTGCTAATATAGCTTAGCACGCCGTGTGCCGCCATGACAACAGCACCAAGCTCACTGGCTCCATGCTTGCGGTTTCCGAATGACAGCCTTTTAAAAAAGTAGGATATTAAAGGGGCGGACGATGAGTGACAGCCTGCCAGAGGATAGAATTAAAGGGGAGGACGCTCATTCGAAGCTGATTACCCAAGCCGCTGGAATTAGTGCGCGCAGAGCGCCAACTGACAGGAGCAGAGGTAAAAACGTTAGAAACGCACAGGGCCAGCGATCAGATGACAATTAAAACTTACTGCACTTTTTGTTCGTCCATGTTTTTTTATTTTGTTTCCCCCTCTTTCCTATTAACATATGTATTTAAAAAAGCCCATTGTCTTAACTGTCCGAGTAGAAGACGGTTTTGAATGTGTGTTGTTGTTGCGCGGTGGTGGACATGACCACCCACTGAAACACGCGCAATTAATTCGTCAGATTATTAGACAAATAACTGACTGAGTGATCGGACAGACGAGCGCCGAGGGCGAACGAATGGGTATGGATGGGACTTTCGCTGAAAAGGAGTTTGGACGTTTGACTGACAAGTGGAGAAGGCAGGGAAGATCTATATTTACGTTCAAAATAAAAGTGTAAAAAAAAAAAAAAAAAAAGGAAACGTGATGAATAAAGGACTGTGTGTGGTGCTGTTACAGTAAAATAAATCAACAAAGCAGAGTTACTGTAATCACCCAAGGTTATTTTCCCATAGCAGTAGGATAACAGTTATAGAACAGCAATGTACCAGTGATTACAATGGATTTTTATTTTTAAATAAAAAAAAGGATTTTATCGTTTTTATCTGTTTATAGTTGCATTTACACAAGTTAGTTCCTGTTCTCACGTATGTTATAACAGCTATAAGCAGTCATTGCTTCACCAGCCCTCTCCTTGTCTCTCTTTTGAAGTTTGGGCAGGGCAGGGAAGTGGTGGCTCATTGGTGGCTCATTGGTAGCGCATTGGTGGGGCATTGGTGGGGCATTGGTGGGGCATTAGTAGCGCATTGGTGGGGCATTAGTGGAGCTGAACAATAAGCTTGAGTTAAAGGTGTGCAAGTGTTTGGGGGGGGGGGGGTACACGGGGGCAAACCTCAACAATTGTCAAAGTTCCGTGAATCGCATTAAACACTCGTTATTTATTTGGGCGTCATACCTGATCTGACCCTCCTCCAGTTCCAAATGATCAGTGCTTGGTTTTGAAGTGGTTGGTCTTCCCTCCCTATGGAGGGAGGGACGATGAGGCTTCGAGAACAGAAGGTCAGATCTGAGATGAGGTTTGGAGGGTATTAGGGTTTAAGAAGAAATGATGCGAGAGACTCTAACTCATTATCTCTGTGCACACAACGTGACAATGAAAGCATGAGGGAGAGCGAGCCATGAAGGATGTCGACCTTAACTACTGACCCGCTCATTCCTCCACAGCCGCGCTTAAAGAGCACGAAGCTGGAGATGGATGAAGCCCGTGCTTCCTGAACTTCTTAATTAGACATACAAGCTCGTGGAGTAATGTATGAGGGTTCAATGAGCTTCTTTTCTCTCTCTCTTCTCTCTCTCTCTCTCTCTCTCTTCCTTTTTTCCTTTCTCACCTCCTCTGTGTCAGCTTCAGATCGGTGAACAACCTGCCTCCTGAGGAAAGCAGCTTTTTGAGCAATGTGTTTACAACCTCTTCGTGTTGCCAATTAAAACCGCAAATCTGTCTTGGGACTATAACTCATTAGTCTTCTTAAACCAAAAAAAAAATGAAAGGGGAGAAAAAATCTAGCGCTATTTTAATAAATGTGACGCCTGAGAAAGTGAACTCGTGAAATAAGACAATTTTGTTGACCGTAAGCGCAGGAAATGGAGGAAGAAATCCTTTACTTGTTATATGAACATTAACGGCTCAAGAGTGAGAAATACGATGAGACCCTATGGATATTTAAATGTCTAGATATATAATATGAAGCTTTGTTGTGCCCTGCTGTTATTCTGGCTTTATGGAGGAGGTAAAGGTAAAGGCATAGTTCAGGCATAGAACAAACAGGCTTGGGTTTACAAAACCAGAGATCAAACGAGATGAAAAACCAGAATGTGATGCTTGAAACAAGGCTTGGTATGTTGGCAGTGAAACACAGGATGATACTTTGCACTGTGAGTCTGTTTGTGACTGGGGTTTTTAAACAGTGTGTGTGTGTGTGACTGTGATCCTCTCATGCCTCTAAAACTGATCCTCACGCTGCTCATAACATGTCTCTGTCCCATAACGTGTAATGGACTGTAATGGATCTGAGCACCTTAGTAGGGAACCAGAGCGGCACGCTGTTCTCTCTAAACAAGGCCAGTGTGCGTGTGTGTGTGTGTGTGTTTGGTAGAGAGAGAGAGAGAGAGAGAGAGAGAGCAAATCACCAGCCATCTCTCCAACAGGAAATAAAATTCAGTATCTTCTTATTGGGAACACCGAAACCTGACATTGCTGAGTTTACATCACATTACATTACATTACAGCATTTGGCAGACGCTCTTATCCAGAGCGACTTACAATTATCTCATTTATACAACTGAGCAGTTGATGATTAAGGGCCTTGCTCAAGAGCCCAACAGTGGCAGCTTGTCAGAGCTGGGATTTGAACTCACGACCTTCCGATCAGAAGTCCAACATCTTAACCGCTGAGCTCCCACTAACACTTTAATCGCTTCCCGTCACATAAAAAAAAAAAAAAAAACTACACCAAAGCAAGTCTTGAAGAGACAGCGTTGCGAATTCAACTGAGATTGTGAAGACATGCTTATGAGGATGCAGCTTCACCTCTGGCTGTTACAAAGTGCAGACGATGGAGACTCCTTCCATAAATGTTATACGCAAACATTAAATAAATGCGCTAGGAAAATTTCACCATATCGGTGATAACACACGTTTTATAATGCCTTAACATACAAGTCCATGTGAAGGAACCGTTACTATAGAAACGGAAACATAGAGCTGCGGACCTAGAAAATGAATCGACGCGTCTTTGATGGTTTTGTTTGAGATCATGTTCACTGTTATGGTGTGGTGTCTGTTCGTTAAGAGAGAAGAAACGCACGTCATCGGTCCGACATTATATTTTCAAAGTCCTCTCATTCGCTCTCTCTCTCTCTCTCTCTCTCTCTCTCTCTCTCTTACCAGGTTTCAGCTCCAGACTCAGCCGTCCAGCGGAGGGAGAGAAGCGAGCGATTTGGAGGAGGAGTGATGAATGAGAACAAAGTCAAGTGGGGATAAAAGAGAACAGATCATTCCTCTCACTAGAGTTGAGAGTCAAGGGATGAAGCCCAGCTCCAAATAACAAGCCAGCAATGTTGGAGTAAATAATAAATGGATATATAATTAATAAAAAATAAAGGAATAAAGAACGGCACTGCTTCTAAACTTAAGCCGGAGAAGATAAAATAAAGAAAATGGGGCTTTCTGCTTAACTGGGAAAATTGTTCAGATCTACATGAGAAATGTTCATAATGGTTTTATACGTGTCTAAAATGTTTTTTTTTTTTTAAGTATGTTGTGCCTTGCTTTAAGAAATAAAATATTGTTATAGTTTACATATGGCTGTGGTATGAGAGGAATAAAACACTCAGGGATGTGCTGTTATTGGAAATTAATCAGCGTTAGGGTGCTAACAGTAACTCTGCTTCATCACACTAGTCTCATCACTGATTATTTTCCTACAACAGCATGACAGGGAGTGTTTAATTCATTACTTATTCATTTATTTACTTCATTCATTTCCAGAAAGAAGCAAAACAGGGCCATTATAATGTTTGAAATTTTGCAAACTATTTTGAAACATGCCTAAGACTAGTCTAAGTGAAAATGTGAATATTTTTTTGACTGTACTGATCGATGTATTTGTTTTTAATATCCAAGTGGAGAAAGGAAAACAAAAAACAACAACAACAACAACAACAACAACAACACACTAATTCTAGTACAGTCTCAGAACTGGAAATGATTTCATGAGAATTTAGTTTGAATGGGAACAAGCTTGGTCCAAGCAGTGTGTAAAGTTCTGCATGGTTGAACATACTGTGAAGCTCAGAACCCTTCATGATTCAAATGAACCTTTTTGAAGGACCCTTACAGAACCCCGTTTGCTATGAGTGTACATTAATGAGATCTTCATCCATCATTGATCTAACGCTCTCGAATACTCCATCTCCTCACACTGATCAGCCATGAGACAAACGCACATCAAAAACACTCAGCAATAACTAATGATCAATTTATAACACATTAATCTGAGTAAATGAACAAAGTGTGCATGTGTGTGTGTGTGTGTGAGAGAGAGAGAGAGAGAGAGAGAGAGAGAGAGCGAGCAACAAACAATATCACCCACCAACAAGCATAGAGTGGAAAAAATAAGGGCCCTCCTGGGAGTGAACAAGAGGAACAGGATACAGCAGCAACCAGGCATCATTAGAGAGAGAGAAAGAGAGATGGGCAGGAGAGTGGGAAAAGAGGGAAAGAATGAAAGAGCAAGATAAATAAAGATGAAAAATAATAAAATAAAAAAGTTAAAGGAAAGAAAGAGGTGACAGAAAAGCGAAAAGTATAACGGAATCAAATACAGAGTTGGTGAACAGAGAGGAGGCGAGAGAGAGAGAGAGAGAGAGAGAGAGAGAGAGAGAGAGAGAGCATTTACATAAAGTATCTGAAGAATGTTTCAGTGTAAACCTTGTATATCTCATTATCACTGAATCTTTCTTTTCGTTTGTCTTTCTTTCTCTCTTTCTTTCTTTCTGACCTTGGTGTCATGCTTACAGATTGTTAAGTTCAGCAGAAAAGATAAAGGTTAAAGCCTCACCATGCACATGTGACAGAACTCTAAAAACAGCCTTAAATGAACTCCAAATGTTGCCTAAAGTCTGTGTTATTACTATGCAATAACCTGCAATAACTGTAATAACAGCAAGGTAGTAGATTAATTGTCTCACTTGGTTGGAGGAAGCAGAACACTGAGGTAACTGGGATTCACAAACAGCTGGAGAGTGAAATATTCATCATAGCCCACCCCCCCACCTCCGCCCCCAGATCTGCAGAACAAACATTAGTGTAGAATTGAGTATGCATGACCGTTTGATCTTCCTGACACTGCAAAATTCCCAGCATGCCTCAGTCAGAGCGCTCGCCAAGGGAAACATGCCAAGATTCAAAGCAGCCTTGGCAACGAGATTGGCGATGGAGACATCTCTTTCACTCTGCTTTCTCAGAGAGAGTTTATCAGTCCACTGTGGACGCATCCCAAACCATGATCACTATAGGCCGCATAAACACCTTCGTCAGTCCACTGTCATAAACCGCAGGCCCTATATAAACTGCACGTTTCCCAAACCACACACTCCATTCATAATATACAATATGTGTGTGTGCCTCATGAACACCATATGTAAACTACATATACAAACAATGGGCATGTCAAAAAAAAACACATAATAAACACAGTTAATTATTTGGTAAATTTATAATGGGAAATTAAAAGCATGGTATGTTTTGATATCTCTGTATAGATAAGCCTATTGCAGTTTGAAGACGTGGCCGATGACGAGATGTCTGCGTCTGATCCTCGGCCACGTCTTCAAGCTGCAGTCTTGATCGTTTGCAGCAGTGCTTTTTCTTGAGTGGAGCATTGGTATGCCGTGTTCTTCTCCGACCACAGAAACACATCATTATGCAAATGAGGCAAGTTTAATGGAGGAAGGCGAGGTTAGTGTTTTATGATTATTAATGCCTTTTGCCTGCAGCTCGGATCAGCTGACCTCGCTGAAATATTTACATCATAAACACTGCGAGATATTGGGTGGAGGCGTGGTGGTGGTTGGGGGGGTTGGGGCGGTCTGGGTTTGGGTAGCGGCAAGGACTCGCATAAAGTCACACACAAACACAATCTTCGTGTGCAGGAAAATTCACTGAATACGTTAATCATTGAAACTCAGCTGCACATGTGTTCATGAGAATTTCGTCAAGATACATATTTTGGTTCGGCGTGTAGCTAAACTCTGGAACATTATACAATCCCTAAGCTACGGCTCCAAAAGTTGGACAATAAAACTGCAGTAAAAACACTTCAAACATTTTGTCTTTCCTGCAACATTAAGCTAGATTCAAACACACACTCAAGCTTCTCACAAGCTAGCTAACATATATTAATGCACTTCTTCAAAAATGTCATTGCTTCCATACTGACAGCTCGTTCGCAGGGACTCGTACGGTGGAAAAAAAACATGTGTAATGGTTGTTGTTTTGTGAAGTTTTCTGTAAGGAGGCATTTGTGTAACGGTTACGGAAAGGAGTCTCCAGTGTCAGTGCTTTCTAACAGTCAGAGGTAAAGCTGTAACTTTAAGGTTTCCAGCATGTTCAGGATGGAGGAGTTTACGCTTATTGCGGCTCCGTGGCAACATGTAAAGTAAGCGTATGTTTTTTTTTTGTCTTCTAAACTTGGAGAGAGAGTGAGAACAGGAACTGACTTGTTTAAATGTAACCATGAATGGTTTAAACATAATACGGTAATGCATGTAAGTCTTTTTTTGTTGTTTGACTGTATACAGTGGGGGAAATAAGGAACATGAGATGGTTCTTGTGTGAAACCTTGGTAACGAAAAGCCTTTTTACAGACCATCAATTTACTAAGCCAGATGAAATTAATTTGCACAGATAGGAGGTGTAATTACTTACAGATTTCAGCCGGTTCCTTGCCTTGGAGAGCTGCTTTTTCTTAGCATGTTCAATACTTTTCCCCCCGTGTCCTTCCACTCTATTACACATAACTTTATTTATGGACATTAATGTTGTGAATTCTTCATATTTCTGGATTTCATGAGTTAATTCTGTTGCTTGGTGAAAATTTCATGTGAGTAACCTCACTGGAAATATATTTACTGAAAAAAAAAATGTTGACACGTTCAATTCTCATTTCCCCTACTGTATTATCCAATTAATATTAAAACTAAAAGAAATGATAATGGTGATGAGTTACCCACCGACGGCTGGTGATGCAGTGAATTATGGGGATTTCAGTTAATTCTCTTTTTTTTCTGAGTTTGTCAGTTCAGTTCTAATGAGCTTTATGACCATGATGATATTGGGACAAATCATTTAATTGTGGGTATAAAATAGCCTCTGAATTAAATAACTGTTTAAGATAAATGAACACACACACACACACACACACACACACACAGAGAAGTGTGACTCATGTATGTATCAGTGAGCAAAAGAAGTGTTGTATCTCTTCTTCCTAATAATATTTTTAGCTCCTCCCCGTCAGGATGTTCCATCTCTCTCTCCCCTCAGCAGCAGGGTGTTTGCCATTACGAGGGCAGTGCCAGGCTCTGCGTGGGCATCGAGGTCCAGCCGGAAACAAAAAGACAGAGCTTCTGGACGAGTCACAGTATGAACAGTGCTGAGTGTCAAGCTCTCACTCCTCCACAGACACCATCGCTTCATCCAGCACAGTGCTACTGTTCCTGCAAAGATCACTTCACACATAAATCATAAAGATTTCTTTATATTTTTTTTTTAGATCTTTAGTCCACTAACAAAAATGCTTAAATGTCCATTTCCATGTGGTGCTGATGAAGTAGAGTCACCACTATCGTCCATATTATTGATTATTTTCCTATAATTGCATGTCCGCATGGAGTTGTGTTTCTTCTAGACCACAACAGTTTGTCATAGCACAATCATGTACAATCATGTCATAGTACATGTCGTTCACTTATCGTTACATTTCATGTTTTGTGAAGCAGGTCAGTTCCTGTTCTCACTTACATTATAGCTATAAACAGACGTTCCCTCACCAGCCCTTCCTTCTCTCTCTCTCTCTCCCTCTCTCTCTCTCTCTCTCTCTCTCTCTCTCTCTCTCTCTCGCAGTTAATAAACACAACAACAATAAACCGCAAAGTGTAAACTCCTCTGTCCTGAACATGTCGGAAAGCGCTGACACTGGAGACTCCTTCCATGAATGCTAAATAAAACATAAAACCTCACCACGTCAACATGTTTCCTTTTTGAATCTGTTCATGTGGAGCAGCTGCCGTGCATGTCTCTGTGATTGAGCTGTTGCTATAGAAACGATAACGTATCAGAACGAGAGCACTAACAGAAACCTGCTGCCAGAGCTACTGTTATAGAAAATGAATCAGCACCTTCTGACCAATCAGCATCCAGATTTCAGCAGAGCTGTGCTATCGGATCCTTACACATTAAAACAAAACAAAACAAAAAAACACTCAATCTAAAATGATTTAATCGAACTAATATTTTCAGAGAAATGCATTGAGCTAATGCTACTAACAATGCTTCAAACGTGGTACAGAGATAATACACGTAATACGCAATATATAAACGTAACGTACTTAAAAACACAATGTTAACCATTGTTAATAATCTGATCATTACTATGAATCTTGAATTCTAGCCTTGAAATGTGGTATCTTTTGGAACGTTGACAGGGCATTTGGTCATGCACACACACACACACACGCACACACTAATTAAACAGAGAGCATGTTGTAATGACCTTCCCTGTCTATGTTTGAGCAATTACACACGTGCTAACCTTTCTCATATTGACTAGCCTCATTAACCTTTCACCTCTCTCCCTGGGTTCTGTTCTTCCAGTTTCCAGTAGAGTTTGGAGATCAAACCCATGTACATCACGAACACACCCATCAGCTCCCCTCACGACTAACATGGAAATTCAACACAGTCAAGTGCAAAGACATGTATTACATACAAGATGTTTATCTTTTACACCGTTTCTTTTCATTAAAACTGAATAGTAATGAAATCACTTCTCAACTGTGGTAACGCCTCTGTACCGTTTACTTGAGTCTTTAGTTAATGATATTTAATTAACTCACGATATTCCTTACTGAACTTGTGCCGGTTCTTTAGTCGTGAGTTTTTGGACAGCTCCATGTTTGAGCATTTCCACTTCACAGCTACAGCTGTTAAACTGCAGCTGGAGCCTCGTGTGCTTGAGCGTTCAGTAGCCATGTGCCAGGGACGATGAGCTACAGCCTGTGTGAACTGAACATTCATTTCAGATGGATTGGGCGTGCTTTCTTTTGCCTGATCAAGCATTTTTTTTTTTCAGCTGAGCTTCCTCACACACCCACTCAGGATGGATGCTATGTGTGTGAAAAGACGAAAACATATCCAATTCCAAAATATCCAAGTTTCAGTGTGAAGATGTAGAAACTAGACACATAAACATGACATATTCACTGTGTCACCAGAGTCTGTGCTGGAGACAAAACAACCGATTTATTGTGTGAAGGAATGTGGGAGCACACGAGCCTGAACCTAGAGAAGAGAAGAGAAGAATGAGAGAAGATAGGGGAAGAATATAAGGAGGGGAGAAGAAACAAGATGAGAAACGCAAGAAAAGAAATGGAGAAAGAAAGAGAAGAGAAGAGCAGACATGAGCGACAGAAAAAAAGAGCAAAAGGAGAAATAAAGAATAACCAGATGAGATGAGAAATAAAAATAAAAAAAGAGTAGCACATGTGGCACATGACAGGCACATGAAGTGTATATGTGTGGGTGTTTGTGTGTGTGTTAGTTACTGTACAGAGATAATTACAGAAAGAGAGAGAGAGAGAGAGAGAGAGAGAGAGAGCGAATGATCACACATGGCTCTAATGAGGAAGAGTGCTTCACCGTGCACTTTAGCAAGTGCCACCTCATTCATAAACATTCCTACAAATCAGCACTAGATATACACACTTATAATATACAGCGGGGGAAATAAGTATTGAACGTGTTAACGTTTTTTCAGTAAATATATTTCCAATGAGGTTATTCACATAAAATTTTCATCAGACTTCAGAATTAACTCAATAAATCTGTAAATATAAAGAATTCACAGCATTAAAATCCGTAAAAACATTATGTGTTAAAAAGTGGAATGACACAAGAACAAAAGTATGGAACACACTAAGATAAAGCAGTTCTCCAAGGCAAGGTAAGGCAAGTAACCAACGGAAATCTGTAAGTAATTATACCCCAATCTGTGCAAATTAGTGTCAGCTGGGTTAGAAACTTGATGGACTATAAAAAAGGCTTTTTGTTTGCAAAGCAAAGAGCTCTCCCAAGACCTTCGCACCCTTATTGTTGAAAAACATATTGATGGAATCGGATACAGACGTTTTTCAAAAGATCTTCCAGTAAGCACCATTTGGGGCCGTTATAAACAATTGGATGCAACATCACTCCATCATCAACCGGCTACGCACAGGAGTTCCTCACAAGATTTCTGAACAGGGTGTCAGAAGGATAGTCAGAAGAGTAGCCCAAGAGCCAAGGACCACTCAGAAAGAGCTCCATTACTAAATAAAAGGCATGTCAAAGCTTGTTTAAAGTTTGCTACAACTCTATGTAAACCTATGAAATACTGGGAGAGTGTAGTCTGGTCAGACGAGAGCAAAATTTAAATTTTTGGCTGTCATACTACACACTATGTTTGGAGAAGAAATGGCACTGCACATCCCAATAAAATACTATACCAACAGTGAAGTTTGGAGGTGAAACATCATGGTGTGGGGCTGTTTATCATCACATGGTACTGGCAGACTTCATATCATTGAAGGAACGATGAATGGAGCCCTTTACCGGGAGATTCTCCAGAAGAATCTGCTGCCATCCAGCAGGATGATGAAGATGAGATGTAGGTGAAGATCCACCAGCAGGACAATGATCCAAAGCATACAGCAAAGGAAACTCTTGATTGGTTTCAGAGATAAAAAAAAATCAAGGTGTTAGAATGGCCCAGCCAATCACCCGACTCGAATACAATTGAACAAAAATTAAATACAATATGTTCAGGAGAATGGACCAAAATCACACCAGAATACCGCGGCCCATTAATTTAATTACTACAGGAAGCATCTTGAAGCTGTCATTACAAACAAAGTCTTCTCCACTAAGTATTGAATACGTTTCAGTTAGGGTGTTCAATACTTTTATACTGTGTCATTACACTTTATTACACATAACTTCATTTATGGAATTTAACGTTTCGATTTCTTTAAATGTATGGATTACTTGAGTTAATACCAAAGTCTGGTGAAAATTTCATGCGAATAATACTTATTTCCCCTGAGATATACAGTATCTCACAAAAGTGAGTACACCCCTCACATTTTTGTAAATATTTGTTTATATCTTTTCAAGTGACAACACTGAAGGAATGACACTTTGCTACAATGTAAAGTAGTTAGTGTACAGCTTGTGCAACAGTGTAAATTTGCTGTCCCATCAAAATAACTCAAAACACAGCCTAATGTATTGTCTAAACGTCTGGCAACAAAAGTGAGTACTCAGTTTCCACTCAGAAGAGGCCTCGCCATGGTTGACTAAAGAAGTTGAGTGCACGTGCTCAGCGTCGTATCCAGAGGTTGTCTTTGGGAAATAGACGTATGAGTGCTGCCAGCATTGCTGCAGAGGTTGAAGGGGTGGGGGGTCAGCCTGTCAGTGCTCAGACCATACGCTGTACACTGCATCAAATTGGTCTGCATGGCTGTCATCCCAGAAGGAAGCCTCTTCTAAAGATGATGCACAAGAAAGCCACAGTTTGCTGAAGACAAGCAGACTAAGGACATGGATTACTGGAACCATGTCCCGTGGTCTGAGGAGACCAAGATAAACTTATTTGATTCAGATGGTGTCAAGTGTGTGTGGCGGCAACCATGTGAGGAGTACAAAGACAAGTGTGTCTTCCCTAGAGTCAAGCATGGTGGTGGGAGTGTTATGGTCTGGGGCTGCATGAGTGCTGTCGGCACTGGGGAGCTACTGTTCATTGAAGGACCCATGAATGCCAACATCTACTGTGACATACTGAAGCAGAGCATGATCAGTATGCAGTATTCCAGCATGATAACGACCCCAAACACACTTCCAAGATGACCACTGCCCTGCTAAACCACTCGAGTATAATGTTTCTAACATCCACCAGCTCCGTGATGTCGTCATGGAAGAGGACTCCAGTGGCAACCTGTGAAGCTCTGGGGAACTCCATGCCCAAGAGGGTTAAGGCAGTGCTGGAAAATAATGGTCCCCACACAAGATATTGACACTTTGGGCCCAATTTGTACATTTTCACTTAGGAGAGTACTCACTTTTGTGTTGAGTTATTTTGAGGGGACAGTAAATTTACACTGTTACACAAGCTGTACACTCACTACTTTACATTGTAGCAAAGTGTCATTTCTTCAGTGTTGTCACATTAAAAGTTATAATCAAATATTTACAAAAATGTGAGGGTGTACTCACTTTTGTGAG
The DNA here is from genome assembly GCA_012411365.1 of Ameiurus melas. Classification (NCBI taxonomy): domain Eukaryota; kingdom Metazoa; phylum Chordata; class Actinopteri; order Siluriformes; family Ictaluridae; genus Ameiurus; species Ameiurus melas. The sequence goes on from CM022765.1 coordinate 27,000,624, forward strand.
ATACTGTATATATATAATTTTTTTTTTTTTTCATTCATGGGAGCTGAAAATAGCACAAGTTACACATTCAGTCACGTGATGCACTCTGTGTGTAATGAAGTTTCACCTACAACTACACTCCATGTCTCCATGTCCTTTAAGGGGTTCTGTCACATTGCCCTTAGGAAAAATTCTAACAGCATTCCCACTGGAATCCATGGGATAATGGGGGTCACCAAAGGAACTGGTTATGAACTCACAGGTATGTTGGTATGAGATTTTGTTAAAATGTATGATATTCTATTTACCTTTAGGACACCATCGAACTTCCATGAACTTGCAATGTAATGTAAAGCATATTTCACACCGGACATCCAGGAGGCATCCGATAGAAATTGGAACATGTTCTAATGAGTAGCCCATTGACTTTATACTCTTGAACCTATTGCTCTTTATAAATAAAGATATGTAATAGTTTGTACACTGATGTGGTTTAAGAGGGGAATGATACACTTCAGGTCATGCTGTTATAGGAAATAGCTCAATAGTGTGACACTCACACAAAATATTAATCTCTCTGCTAGCATATAGCATGCACAAAGTGTTCTTTAATTAAATAAGTTAAGAGAAGCAACCCTGAAATGACCCTGTCAATACAATTAATAAAAATTATACTGCAATAAATAAAATGGGGTATGTCTGGTATGCAGAACAGTGCTGCCATTTTCCTAAAAGTATGCTGTTTAACATTTGAATTATGCTAGCAATCTGTCTGCTCATGAAAAAAAAAGCAAAAAAACAAAAACAAGGCCGTTTAACACATGGCCAACCTGAATTCTCGCCAGCATGCTTTCAATGGAATTCAAGCACCTAGAACCTAATCATTGCAGGAATTTTCCATGAGTTTTTAAAGAGAATATGCTAGAACAATTTGTCCAGCGAACTTTGAAATTGTTAGCTTGTTATTGCTGAATGCCAGCATGCTATCTGCACCAGCTAGCATGCCACTAGATAACTAGTCACCAAATATCATACAAATTTCCAAACAAATAGGGAACATTCATTTTGATTAAATCATATGTTGGTTTAATGCAGAATATATATATTTAAAAAAATCAATGCATGAAACTAATATTACAAATTATACCCAAACATATCCAGTATAATGTCATTGAAAAAAAATTTCTGTCAAAGCATAATATCCGATCCAAGCGGTTAACCATTGATGACTAATTCAAGAACTGTAAGAACAGTTAAATTGGAGTCCAATCCAAGCAAATAGCCAGTTTAGAAAAATGCTATCAAAGCATGAAGCTATTTACTGTAAGCGGAGCCCAATTCAAATACAGAGCCTTTGATTTAGAGTCTAATACAAGCACAGAGCCATTAGAGTCAAACTGCAGAACCACTGAAGAGGAGTCCAAACCAAGGAAAAAGCCATTAGCCAATCCAAGCATAGAACAATTTAAGCAGAATCCGGGCCAAACATGGAACGATTAGAGACCGATCCAAGCATAAAACAATTAAAGTAGACTTAGAATGCAATCTAAGTCTAGAGCTATTAGTATCCAATCTAAGCACAGTGTCAATAAACTGTAGTCGAGTCTATGTGTAGTCCTATTGAGGTAGAGTTCAGGACAAGCAAAATACACTGGAGTCCAAATTCAAGCTGTGGGCTATTAATTACCAATCTAAATATACAGTAGATCTATTAGAGTCCAATCTAAACATAGAGCTATTAGTCTCCAATCCAAACAAAGAGCTTTTAGTGTCCAATCCAAGCATAGAGCTATTAGTGTCCAATCTAATCATGCAACTATTAGTGTCAAATACAACCGTAGAAATATTATTGCCCAATCCAAACATAGAGCTATTAATGTCCAATCCAAACATAGAACTATTAGTACCCAATCTAAACATATAGCTATTAGTGCCAAATTCACACGTAGAGCTATTAGTGTCCAATCAAAACATAAAGCTATTAGTGCCAAAACGGAAACATAGAGATAAATGGTCTGCTCTTATATAGTGCTTTTATCCAAAGGGCTTTACACTGGTTCTCATTCACCCACTCACACACACCCCAACGGTAGCAGAGCTGCTATGCAAGGCACTAAATTGCTTTTGGCAGTAACTTGGAGTTCAGTTTCTTGCCCAAGGACACTTCGGTATGTGGAGTCATGTGGGCCAGTAATCGAACCACCAACCCTACAATTAGTGGACAACCCGCTCTACCACCTGAGCCACAGCCGCCTGCAGTCACTAAGAAAGAGATATTAGTGACCAATCCAAACATAGAGCTATTACTGTCCAATCCAAACATAGAGCTATTAGTGTCCAATCCAATTATAGCACTATTGGTGTCCAATCCAACTATAGCACTAACTGTGTCCAATACAAACATAGGGCTATTAGTATGATTGGATTTCATTAGAAATGATCACGTGAATTCTTATTAAGTTGCGATCATGCCACCATACTCGACCCCCCTTCAGAGGATAAACAAGGCTTCACGTGTTTATGTCACACATGTACTGTGGGGTAGCTCAGAATTTTTTGTCACTTTTTGTTCCAAAATGATTGCACACATCTGCATAGTATTTACTGGCCCTTTGGGAGGTATTAAAAATTTGTGTAATTAACATGTATCTTTGCTACAAGGTACAGTAGTATACACACACACACACACACACACACACCGTGTGTGCAGCCTTTCACACACGGCACTTCTACCCAGCTGACTTAATGACTCTTAATGACTTCTTAACGACTTTTTAATGACTTCATTATACTGATCCTGCCTGTGCCACACACAGACTCACAAACAAGCTGGAAAACCCCGGAGATGTAGGATATCACTAGTACCTGCTTTACGTTCTGCACACTCGTTCTCAAAATAATCCCTCTCTATGTGTGTATTATGAGACGAGCCTTGTCTGGGGCTCATTAGGGAATTCGGCGGGATGGAATAAAATAAAAACGCAATATACTGGAGTTAAGCAGGCTCGCTGTTTGAGCGGTGGACTTAGGGATGGATATGAAAAGGGAAAGAAAGGAAATGAAAGTGGAGTTAAATGAACAGAGATAGCAAATTAAACCTCATCTATTCAGCACACTGTTTGTAGAAACTCTAACAAGCGAGGGTGATTTTGTTACATTTCATTAAACAATGAAGTGCTAAGGCCACTCCCTTAACCTTTTTTTTATTCACACTTTGTATACCTGTAAGACGTATAGTATATACCTTTCTCTAAATTCAGGATTTTGCAATTCATTTGACTGTTACAAAGAAGTGACACTGGAGACTCCTTCCATAAATGTTAATGAGACATCTCCTTACAGACATCTTCTCCACATCATCAATCATTACGTTTACATGGACGACAATAATCTGATATTAACCCCATTAAGACGATACTCTGATTAAGAAACTAGCATGTAAACAGAGATTATTGATGACCTTAATCTGATTAAAGTCATACTCGAAGTAAGATACACGTATATCAGCTGCTATATAATACGCAAGTGTGTGGTTTGGGACGCAGCCCACAGCTTCAAGCAGTCATCTATCTGCATGTATAGCATGACAAATAATTAAGTGCACTTGAAGCTTATATAAAATAAAAAAAATAAAAACACCCAAAACTGTATACGGTTCCATAATGAAGACAACCTGTATGTCAATACGTGAAACTCTGGAGGGAACGTCAGATGGTGTGGCGTGTGGACGTAATGACGAGTGACATTAATCGTTCTATGTTCTATAACATGTAAAACAGGAACATGAAAGTAGCTCATGTAAACACCTTAATCAGAATATAATCTTATTCGGAATATACTCAATAATTAGATTACTTTTGTCCATGTGAACACTGTCAATGTCTGCGCAGTTAATTCTCAAACACTAAAACGTAGTTGACAGCACTGAGGTGTACATGATGTTAGTTCAGCACAGACCTGGCCAGTTTCCACCCAGTTTACCTTGACAAGCGCATGAAGGTGACTTGCACTAATGTGTGTGTATAAGGATGTGTGCAGTGCGTCAGGACCCCTTGTACTCTGTCAGAGACACAGCAGTTCAGGCAGAAGAATCCGGATGTGGACAGCAGCTCAACGCTGCCGAATCTTTTGAGGTCACACCAAAGTCGCAGATCCACAAAGCCCAACGGTTTCTATTTCACTGATGCTGCTGTTTTACAGCCAGCTGATGAGAAAACCACGAGGCAGAAAAAACGCTGTCAGTGTGCACGAAGTTATCACATTAAAATCTGTTATTCTTTTCACAAAACACGTGAAACCTGTTGCCTAATCATTCTTTCCTCCCTGCCAGTGCTATCAGTGGCTCAGTGAACTCCATCATGCATATGATGGAAAAATAAAGACTTTCGGAATGTGAAAAAGACAAGGGAGGGCATGTATGTGTTTACATAAGTTTACAGCAGAGAGCTTGCTTTTTTTTTAATGGTAGTGACAACACCTACATGGCTTGTACATCCACCTGCAGCCAAACATTCATATAGTGTCCTTCAAAATGTTCATTTATCACCTGAGAAACATTTAAGAAGATTGTTAGATGTAAAAAATAACGTCACATGTCTCAAATCACATAAAACTGTATGAGTATGAGTTTCATGTAGTTAAAAACCTGACAAAATTTGAATATGATTTTATTTTATATACCATACGTGCAACAACATTATAATTTTCAATCAATATTTTTTTATTGTTTGAAAATGCTAACTACTTCACCAAACAGGAGGGTCTGCTCATGAAGCCACACTACCTCATGTTTAGAAAACTAGAGCTGCTGAACTACAACTGTTTAAAAAAATATTTTATAAGTTTACCCACTCGTCCGTGTATTTTCTGTGCTGCATATCTTACAGGGTTGCGGGGTTGTATAAGTTTATGATCCACTGAAACGCTTTCCTGAGTCTGCATTTGGTTGACCGCCCCTGTCTGAGGATATTTATATAAAGAGAAATAGAAAGAGAGAAAGAAGTAGTTTGTCTTTCAGAGCTGAGAAATGACAGAAATGCAAGCAGTGTGATCTTAGGTATTAAGTCGAGGGGGGGGGGTGTATTCGGGGACAGATTGTCATACTTGTCTCTCCAAACCAAATGGCGAACTAATCATGCAGTCTGGTCTGCAAAGGCTGAACAGCTGCTCTTCCGTCATCTTCTGATTTAACAACATTCTAACACATGGGATCAGCAGAGAAACACGAACAGCGTATCAGATGATGGGCAAGCTGACATGAATCTATACTACATTTGCACTCTTTAGAACACCAGATAGAAACGTATGTATGTGCCAGTGTTGGCAAAGAAGGAACTAAAATGAGCGCTGGTGTAATCTGTCCCTATGGCAACGGCTATCAGAAACCTATCAGAGATGAGTGTGAGTTCTGAGTCTAAAGAGAGCAGTGTGATAAGTCACTCTCTTTTGTTCTGGGCTCTAATAGAGCCAGAGATCTTTTTGGGGTCAATCAAAAGTTGCAGTGACCTTGTTTGATTTTTAATAGGAATAAAATGTTAAACCCATTGTATAGCATTACATTTACAAACGCACGAACCCAGTTTCAGATTGTTGTCAAATGTGTTTCTCACATTTGAGCTTTTTTGTGTTACCATTTGGGTTAAAAGGTGCAGCAGAGATGATACACAACTGTATATTTCCTACTTTCTTTGTTTAAACTCATACAAAATGTACAATAAAAAAAAAAAACGAGTTCCAAAAAGAAAAAATCTTGTTTTCTTGTCAGACCTGAAGCATGAACTTAAATCGCTGTATAAAACTGGTCTGCTTTATTGGCTGCAGTTATTCAATTTCAGCTAAATCTGGCAATTTACAGCGGCATGAAGCAAAGCAACCCCTGGCAATGGAAAGTGTGTGGAGTTTAACTTTATCAAAATGTCATGAGGTACCAACTACCAATGGGAGTAAAGGGCAGTGGTGCACATCTTCTTTTCCCCACTGTGAAACATCTGGGTTGTTGTTGTTGTTGTGCATTCCAAATTATCGCTCCTATTCCTTTTTATTTTTTTCTCTGAATCTGACACTATAGACAGAGAAGCAGTGCATGGATGCAGGATGAAGGAACCTCACTGGATATTCATACTTCCATGTACGTGTAATTCTGTACACCAGTGTCACCAATAGTGACATGAGCTTTTTTGGGGGCAACATACAGCCACTGGATTGAGAAAGAGTACACAGCACAATGTTTTAAGTGTTATTAGCAAGTTAGCAGTGAGGCAATGAGAGACGCTGGAAAGTTTGCAGATGGGGCACAGGAAAACCTTTGGGGATGTGTGGCTACTCAAGGCTGTGGCGGGATGAGCACAGACACTCAGGAGGCAGAATAGATGCGAAAACAAGTGGCATTTTATTTTAGTACATGTAGGAAGGGGAATGGTGAAGGCCAGAGGTCCCTGGATGAAGGTGATGTGGGGCACTGACTTTGCACCGTGGGGAGCAGCAATCTGGCTGGAGCAGGAGCGTGATGCTGGCAGCGGGTAACAGCTGAGGATGTAACTGGACCTAAGAGCATCTTCTTTGCTGCTCATGAATTCTATGTTGGCGTCTGGAAGGTAAACGGACTCTGTGATACCGCATCCCTTTTATATCCTACAGGTATCTGCTGGATGGTGAGTAGCTGCCGCTGCATTCATTGGCCACCAGCGGTGTGTGTTTCCATCTTGCAGCTATGTGCTTTCAAGCTGTCCAAAACACTCGAGGTGCTGAAGCAGAGCTGTCCATTCAGTTGCAGTCGTGCAAGGAGCACGTCGACTTTTGTGTGCGCGGCCGCATGCTTGCCATCACATGTTGGTTCTTTGCATCCACATAAATGGCCATAAAGTATGTGGTTCTTGGTTACATTAGTGCAATGGCTGCCATTGCTGGCCGTTGCACTGTTGGAACACACAATTGATTTTCCAACAACAGGCAAGAAAACCTTGCAGCATATCCACCACTGAAAAACAATGGGAAGGCATGACATTCTTATTAAATGAATCTGCAATCACGATAAAATGCTGGAAGGAAATTGTGTGATCTTCTGGTACATTGGGAAACACATGATAAATCAAAGGAAAAACCAAAATGCAGTGTCTCAACTGTGAGAGCAGCTTCAATACACCTTAGCATCAATTCTCCAAATCTCTGAAACTGTAATGGAGGAATGGAGCACTGTTCTGCCAAAAGATATTCCATCAGTTGGTGGGTTTTGATCATGGTGGTTAACAGTGCTGTCTAACTCGTCACTCCAAAATCAGTTGTGTTTGTATTAAACACATTAGCACCTTTTAGTTATAAGTTTAATAAGAAGAAAAAGACATGCAATATTATACAAATATACACAGTACAAATGAAGGAAATATAAGGCAATTGGATAATGAGTGAAAAAATTAAGTGGGCAAAAAAACATACCACATTAACAAAGAAATAGATAAACTACCATGCCAACATTGAACACTGGAGAATGTTTATAGAGAAGCTTTATAGTTACATTCTGATCAACCCGTTGGTTGATCCTGATCCTTGAAGTGACTTTATTCTAGGCATCCATTCCAATTCACAGCAGACGGGAACAAAATTATAAATAATAATAATAAAAAGGCTAGCTCATAAAAGTCTTAGTGTTGTGCATTCATGGAACGTCCTCCAAAGTTCAAAGCATGATTTTACAATGGATTTGACACCAAAGATGACCTAGTTTCTGAGGTTCTCATCCATTTCAAGGAAATGGAAAACATGCAATTGTCAACGATTGCAAAGTCCATGAAAAAGGAGGTAATGATTGTCCTGAGTGATTTTGCAATTTGATGTTTTTGAAAAGAAGATGCCAATGGCGATGTAATTTCATAAAGGATCGGTTAACTTTCTGTCCCATTGTTTTTCTGGACAGACTTATCTTTCCTGGTGCTGCTGGTCGGCCTGGTTGTTGCGTATCTTACAGATGACCTCGAGTGAGTTTTAAAGGGCAGTTTATGACCATCGCAGGCAGGCAGAAAGTACAGTTGACATAAATGAGAAATGTCCTTTAGTGCTCCAATACCAGAGTCCTGCTGATCCTGTGTCAAGCTGTCTTGCTATGATTAATGGTTGGATAAGGAAGGCATAATTTAGGGGCTACACGACTGGCCAAATTCTCACATTAGCACCTATTCGTGACGGTTTAAAAGATGTACCAAAAATGGCAGACAATTTTTTTAGGTTATTTTTATATTTCCTACTTGGTTTGTTCAAACCCTAATGAATGTACAATTATGAGACAGTGCTGCAAAATGAGGCTTGTTTTCATGTCAGACCTGAAGCCTAAACACCTGAGCCTCTATATAAAACTCATCTGTCTTTATCGACTGAAACGGCAGCAATGCAACATGATGAAGCACCCAGAAGTCATTCATGTTCAGCTAAACCTGGCAATTTACAGTGACATGAAGTAAAACAGCCCTTGGCTATGGAAAGTGGGTGGAACTACAAGTGAAAGGTTTCAAATAAGAAGCCAAGTGATATGCATTTTTTTTTTTTTTTTACTCAATCTGTGTTATTTGTTCTTAGTCATGAACCAGTAAGTGAGTCTTGATGTCCAACTACAGACTTGAAGAAGGGCTTTGATGTAGATGTGTGCATCAGGACTGGGATCCCACAGGACAGAACACAAAAGTGGCAGAAGCAGGCAGTCCGATATGAAACTGGTAGGCCAAATAGAACGGACACGTGAGTCAGAAGAGCCACTTACACACGCACACACACACACATATCATACACATATATATAAATATATATCCTAAAACACCAAAAATCCAGACACATTTTGTGTCTGAGATGAACAGATGGAAGCATTAGCGGGGAAAACGTTTCCGTATTTCCATCCATAGCTGTCACTGCTCTGATGAGTGTCTTTGGTAGAATTTTTTTAAGTTACTCTCTCTCTCTCTCTCTCTCTCTCTCTCTCTCTCTTTCTCTCTCTCTCTCTCTCTCTCTCTTTCTCTCTCTCTCTCTCTCAGTGTTCCAGCAGATGATGAATCCACTTGCTGCTTTCGGATAATGAAACAGTGGGTGTCACTTTATCTCTTTCCTCATCCCCCCATCTGTGACTCTGCATTTCAGCCCTCGCTCCACTTGTTTTTCCTCGGTTTTCATTTTCCCTCCTTCCGTTCATCATTCCTTTTATCAGCCCACACCTCTCATTTCATACTCTTTCTATCGGTCCTTCCATTTTTCGTCACTTCCTCCACTGCTTACATTTTCTGTCTCATTTTCTCTCACTTCTTTTCATCTTTTACTTTCTCCACCTTTACACTCTTTTCAGTAAGCATATTTTTGTCATTATAGCCTACAATCCTCAGTTTTCCCATCTCATTCACTCCATTTCCCCCCACTGCAGCTTCCCACCCAAACAAATGTTATTCAAGATCCATTGTAAAAAAAATTTAAAAAAAAAATGGATTTCATATGAATGAAGTAATTAAAGCTTAAAGCTAACCTCATCCCTTAAACATTTCAACAACATTATTATGGGTGGTTCCTGCAGACCTATCAATGCACCATGCTGTACAGAAACAGGGACATACACAGGAAGAGATTAAACAGTACTTAAGGTTATGCTTTGCAAAGACATTGTTAGATGTTATAATAACAATAACACTGGACTTCCTTCTGAAACAATCAAGTGATTCAGTTGTATTTATTATTTCTGTCCTGCACATTGTTTTTAAAGTGAGAAAGAACATGTACATGTATTGTCCTACTCTGATAGCAAACTGCATATTCATATGAAACTGAATACATTCAAACCACTAATGCGATCATTGGATTGGATTGGATTTTACATGGGGTGGTCGATAATTTAATTATTCCAGAGTATTGCTGGGATTTCCATCCATCCATCCGTCCATCTTCTACGGCTTAATCCTTCTTCAGGGTTGCGGGCTGGGATTTCCATCACATACAAATTTGTCAAACAAACTGCATGTACGTACATCTGGAAAGATTATGCCATATTTTACATTCTATAATTGACCCGTAGAAATAATCCGATATAATATTTATCACATCTGCATTGACAAATCAGTTAAAGGAAAGTGGAAAGACCTTTTTGTTGTTTTTTTCCAGTAGGAAGACACTTCAGGAAGCATTCGTTCTTTTCTCTTGAGTGTCAACAAAGCCCAAACAAACCAAAGTCCAAGTTTGAAAGCAGAATGATAAAATAGAGACAATGTTTAAAGGCATGTGTTAGAGAAGCGAAGCTTCAGGGATTTTAGGTGAGATATTGACCCAGGTACAATTTACCATACATTCATTTTATGATACTGTGACCTATTAATGATCAAGCGCAACTTCAAGTGCAGCCATGCGCCCTACAACAAGCGCAATTAATTTTCAGGTTGACCTTAGTCGGCATGTAATCTATAGTGATCTATAGAGACATCACTTATCCCATGCAAACCAATCAGACATACCATAGACGTCCTCCAGCAACATTATTTATCTAGAAATCTTATCCTGTCCAAACACGATTCAGTGGCGAGAGTGAGTTAGGTCTGTGAGGTGTTTCACAAATAAAAATGTCCACAGACTCCACTGCACTTAAGTCCTCTCATCTTTCAAATGAGGTGAGTCATGCTAGTACTTTGTGGATTTTGCAATCATGAGACAGTGTTGCCTTGTCTTTTCATCATTTCTCTCCACACAGCCCACACTCAGTTGTCTAAATGAACACAGCCGGTGTTTCGGCATCATGGCTAATGCATGAGATTTTCATCATCCTCTAAGACATAAACTTTACTGCAATTATCTTCAGGACGAGGCGCAATATTTCAGGGTAGCACAAAATTACAGTTCCACAGGTTTCTATGAGATGCACATGCTCTATTTCCAGCCTGTTATATTACTTCTGCACAATGAACCTGTTTATGCTGTAATTTAAAGTATTGTTAAAGATAACAAATCAGCTGGCTTCTGTGTGTGTGTGTGTGTGGGTGTGTGTGTGTGTGTGTGTGTTTATGCAGATGTTCCCTAGGGGAAACACACATGCACACACATGCACACACAGCTCTGAGTAAATGAACCAAGCTTTTCCCATTTGTCCCGGGCCAGGCCTGCATCACCGCCAGCACAGAGTTCTGCTCTCTGCAGCGACCTGGAGGCAACACCCTAATGACTAGCTGATGGAGGATTTGAATTCTTAATGACTAATCCTAAGCCATAACAATCAAACTGTTTGAGAAATGAGTAGTGTAATAGATAAAGACTTCACCTAAGCATGTCATCCAAATGCATTTTGACTATCCCTCCTCTCTCGTTGACACACTTTTAGGCTCGCAAGTGGTACAACAGAAAAGGGTTCACCCATTGTAAGGAGATTGCAAGTTTGATTCCTGACAATGCCACAGCCATCTGTGGACCAGAGTCCAAGAGAATGTAGTTGGCTATGATCTATGATTGGGAGTGACTGATTAATCTCTCTCCCCTGTCAACCAGAGTGACGCTAATCAACAAATGGTAAATGGTAAATGGCACACTTATATAGTGCTGTGTCTCATTCACCCATTCACAGTAGCAGAGCTACTGCCCAAGGACTCTTCAGCATGTGGGAATCAAACCGCCAACCACATGATTAGCGGACAACCAGCTCTACCTCCTTTGCCACAGCTGCCCAACAGGCATCTGTGGGTCCAAGTATGTAAAGGACAGCAGATATGCTGCATCACAGGGAGGAAAATGATAATGAGTCTTTATTAATCAATTATACATTACAGCACAGGTAAACTTTTTTCTTCACATACCACATGCATGTCAGGAAGTTGGGGTCAGAGTACAGGGTCAGCTATGATACAGCACCCCTTGAGCAGAGAGGGTTAAGGGCCTTGCTCACGTGCCCAACAGTGGGCTTGAACCCCTGATCAGTAATCCGATCAGTAATGGAGAGACTTATTCGCCAAACTACCACTGCCCCAAGATGTCTCCAACATGTCTCAGCCTTCACCTTCCCCAGTTGGTAACTGTAATGTTGGCTGGTGGCTGGGAATAGGAAAATAAACAAATTGGGGACAAAATTGGAAAAAAAATAAATAAATAACCCTTTCTACAGAAGAGATTCTACAGATTCTGGCATCCACCAATTCTACAAGCTGTGCACAGGATTCCATCCACATCCACAATGTTCCAGACCATCTTGCATCTTGCCCATCCATTGCAATGCTTCTATCAGAAATGGATCTGGTCACTTATTGACTGCCTTCAAAACAGCAAGTGTAATAACTGTTGTGATCCAGGGTAGGTATTGGGTATTATTGGAATCAGTTGGTAAGTTAAAGGAAGAATAGTGAGGGTAGAAATCACAAGGCACACAGTATGTATATATAGTGTTATACAATGGATTGTATTGTATGATACAATTTATCAGATTGTAATGCCTTACTGTCTGGACGTTACGGTAGATGCATAAACACACTCCATTTAGACCAGAATGCAGCTGCAAGAATCCTTACTACTCCAGCTGCAAAATCTAACGTGCCAGGAGAGCCAGCGGACGATGCTGATCCTCCTAAATATTAGTTTTTTCTTCTGAAGTCACATTTGCTAAAACACAAGGTTCTGTGAGATCTCATGTCTGTGAAATTGTTCCTACAATCAGCAGGTCTGTGGTTTCGCGGTCTGGCCGAAATTTCTATTGTCTGCGTTCGGAGGATTATAATGTTAAGACACAGTTGAAACTGTCCTTATGTCTGTGATCTCCCACGGTTTAAAATCAGTTAAGATTAAAAAAAAAAAAAATTGTCCCTGGCATAACACACAAAATGCTTCATACAAAACCAACATTCTTGGCAAAAATCTTTCAAATACGCCGCTGCACAGTGTAACAATCAATTAACATGGCTCTCGTGTTGGTGTGGTTGATGGTTTACTCAGCATGGGTCTGCTTCTTTCTTCCTTCTATCCTTTCCGCCTCCTTTCCTCAGTGCCGCTGATATGAGGCGAGATGTCTGGCAATGTAATCCCATTTGCCAGTCTGCACATCTGGTAACACACTAAAATCACTTCTCTCCTTTGTGTCTGAAGTTATATCGACGGTGCTGTTTATGATTAACTTTTTTCACATTCTTATCCAGAACAAAGTGTCGCACTCCACGGATATGGGTGTTATCGAGAAGCTCAGTGCCACTAGATCAGCCTAGCTGTCATTGGTTCCGCTCCTTCAGTCTTAAAACTCGCCTGTCCATCTAGAAATTAGTGACCCAAAATGACATTGATTTGTGTCTTAACTTTGCGAAGGACAGTGACATTTTGCTCCGTACAGACTCTCCAGTGGTGTCCCTCAAGGCTCACAGCTCCGTCTCCTTCTATACCCACGCTCATACTGCTATGCCATGCAGATTTCAGACTGTATCTGATGTTTTTTGGTATTTACTTTTTTTTTTTTTGGTGCTGTTATTTCTGCAGCTTGATGACACAGAAGAGCAGGTGCTGGGATTTGTTCATCATCTGTGTTGTTATAGTGAAAAACATGGGTGATTTTCCACACCTCCTCCAAACACACGCTGAGTGGAGGTGTGTTAAATTGACCATTTCTTTCAGTGCAGGGGCAGTTAGTGTTAGGAGTGTAAAACATCTAAAGAGGTTTTCAAGAATGAGTAGCGTGTGTGTGTGTGTGTGTGTGTGTGTGTGTGTGTGTGTGTCTTCAATGGGCATCCCCCATCTCCATACACCCACAAACTGTGGCATTCATTACAAAGCGGTGACACTTTAAGGTGAAACTCCTTCCAATGTTAAATAAACACCTCCTTATAAGAAAACAGCACTAAATCGATGGTTACATATGGATTCCTGTGAACTAACTGTTACTATAGAAAATACAATTTATTAGAAAGACTGCTACATAAACCTGTTTTGTTTTTCTCTCCATCTGCTCTACTGTCAACAGATTTTGCCCAATCAAGCAGAATCAAGCAGCACTGTGGTGTAATTACATTTATCATACCATTTTATTATTATTTTTTGAATAGAGATGTTTTGTAATTATACTGTAAGTGACATGAATGTATTTAGGCTCATGTTAAATGACTAAGATTTAAAAATCACAAACATTTGAATGTGGACCTTTTTTTTTTTTGGTTTCCTTGAATATGTAAATATTATCAAACAATGCAATTTGTTCTGACAGGCCTCTTTACACACATGCAATTGTAAGCATTCTCTTTTCCTTTCACACACTCAATTTCTTGCTCTTCATCATCTTGAAAACATCCAACCATGCTTTTTGTTCAGCTCGTCGAAACAAAGCCTTCTTAGCGCAGCAGGCTCCTGCTTCCCAACAATGCTTTTTCTTCTCGCTATTTAAATCAGCGCAACATAATTAGAGATCTACAGTACAAGCAGCAGGGAATGTAGAAGCAGAGGCAATAATAATGTAAAGTAATGTAAAAATGTGATATGATTCTATGTTAAGCTCTACTGGGGTGCCACTGTCTATACACTCATTCACTTATATATATATATATATATATATAGCACAGCCAGGCTTGATTTTAGCCTTTTGGTTTGAATATGTAGTCAATATTTGATGGCATGGTGTGTTTAAAGAAAGAACAACTGGATCCCCAAAGAGTAGTTCTATAGTTCAACAGTCACAAATAAGGCACAACATATTTTCCTTTGCATGGTGGTGCAGCACTTGTATTCACACCTCACAGCTCAGTGGTCTGGGGTTCAAGCCTGAGTTTGGGTTATCTTTGTGGAGTTTTGCATATTCGCCATGCATGTTCTCCGGTTTCCTCCCATTGTCCAGACGCACGCCAGTGGATGGGTTGGCTGCACTAAACTGCCAATGGAATTGAATGGGAATGAGTGTGTGAATGTTTCCCTGTGATCGACTGGCATATCATCCCACCTCACGCCCATTGTTCCCAGGATAGGGCTGTTCATGGTTGTGCCTCTGGTTACAAGGAGTATAATCTCTCTCCCCTGTCAAACAGAGCAACACTAGAAGAGCACATGAAGGCAGTAGAGCAGGGATAGCATTTTCCTCTGAGAGTGTTATGTTGCCTGGTGACACAGCATGAGTAGAAGTTTGAAAAAAAAACTGCAGCTGGTTGACTTTACATCTATTTGAGGAAAACTGTCTTAGCCTTCACTATGCTCAGTTGGTAGCTGTCGTATGACAGGGGAGAGCTGGGTGGTGGGTGGGAAATGGCCAAGACCAAAATAGGGAGAAAATGAGGACATAACATGTGCAGGACATGGGGTTGGAAACCTGTGCCTTAAGGAAAGGGTTGTCATAGATATAGACCTTCAGCACCTTGAGCACCCTGAGATGAGTAGCATATACAGCAGCTGGATCCACAACAGTTTTTAATTCATTTATTTTTTTATTGCCATCGATGCGACTGCATGTATCTATGGACTTGTTTGCTATCAGAACTACAAACTACCCTACCTCCTGCAAGGGGAACCTTGCTGTCATCTGGGTGTAATATACTGGAACACTTAAAGTTTGGTTACTTTGCTCTATTTTAGAGTTCGCATCCTGTCTGCACTCCCAGTTTGCTAGTGTCCCCATTTTTGTCTTGGCATGGGCACTACTAGCATAACGTTTGTGGACAATATGCCCTGCCTTATTACTGCCTGCATGGAAGCTCTTTCTTCTTGTAGGAACAATTTGGGTTGGTGGCTCGATCCCTGGCCCACATGCCGACGTGTTCTTGGGTAAGACACTGAACCCCAAGTTGCTGATGCAAGGTGTGCCTTTTGTGTGTGTGTGTGTGTGTGTGTGTGTGTGTGTGTGTGTGTGTGTGTGTGAATGGGTGAATGAGAGTCAGTGTAAAGTTGCGATATACAGTAGTGCTTGAAAGTTTGTTCATTTCTAGATTTCTGCATAAATATGACCTAAAACATCAAATTTCCACACAAGTCCTAAAAGTAGTCAAAGAGAACCGAGTTAAAAAAAACAGAACAAAAATATTATACTTGTTCATTTATTAATTGAGGAAAATTATCCAATATTACATATCTGTGAGTGGTAAAAGTATGTGAACCTTTGCATTCAGTATGTGGTGTGACCCCCTTGTGCAGTAATAACTACAGATAGAACATTTGCAGAAGCTGTTGATCAGTCCTGCACATTGTCTGGGAGGAATTGTAGCCCTTTCCTCAGTACAGAACAGCTTCAACTCTGGGATGTTGGTGGGTTTCCAAACATAAAATGCTTGCTTTAGGTCCCTCCACAACATTTCTACTGGATTAAGATCAGGACATTAAGTGCAGACCATTCACCATTTGTGTACCACAAACAAGTTGTGCATTTGCATATTGCAGAGGAAATGCTGTAGGTTTTTCCCTATTTTCTTCCATAGATAGCCACAAGGTCCTCTGTTCTAGAGTTTGGGTTTTCTGTCTTTCCAGACAGATTTCTACCATGAGCTATCAAAAATATTTGCCACCTGTGCAAACTCATCGCAATCCAAACTCACTTACTTGTAAGGTCAAATCAGTTGGAATGGACATACCAGAGTGATCCTTGATGAACAGTTCCACTGGAATACCTTGAATGTCACCAGTCTTTAAAAGATCTACCTGACTGAGGAGATATGTTTTGATCCTAACAATATATCGCACAGGATCCTCATTACCTACCAGTTTAATAGCGTGTATAGGTTCCGAGTCATAACTTGGTGTCATGCTGTGTTCTTACTTTGGGGCTCCTGATTCATCATCTTCCTTTTGAAGTTGTGCAATACATCATATTTAGGGTGGCATTTAAGGGACCACAGTGTTGAATGCAGTAGCTTGATGCTCATCTGTTTCCGCAAATTATTCTTAACGTCAAAGTTTTTGTTTGGGCGGCTGTGGCTCAGGTGGTGGAGTGGGTTGTCCACTTGGTGGTTTGATTCCCGGCCCACGTGACACCACATGCCAAAGTGTCCTTGGGCAAGACACTGAATCTTAAGTTGCTCCCGATGGCAAGCTAGTGTCTTGCATGGAAGCTGTGCTATCTTTTTTTTTTGTGTGAATGGATGAATTAGAAACAGTGTAAAGGGCTTTGGAACCTCTAATGTAAAAATTTGTTGACTTTGAAACTTAGCCTGATCCTTTTTAACTGGAGTACACAGTGATTATATTCAATTTTGTGTAGGTATTCATTTCTTTCTGTAAATACCTCCGCATTTATATTTTTGCATCGTCCAAGTCACCAGGTGTACAGTTATGTTACCATTTTGAGGTTTTGCCTGTGTATTGTCTACGCATGGAGTTATGGACGCAGATTAACTTTAGTTTTTCTCTTGTTTTTTTCTTTGCTTGTAAAGGTAAAGTAGTGGTGGTACAGTTAGCCTTGCCGCTTTGTATGTTTTAATGGCCTGGGCTTGCCTGATTACGTTTAATGGTGGCTTGCTCAAATAATATATCTGACATAACTTGTACGGAAGTCAGTCAAAGTGTTTTTATACTCTTGAGAAACACACATACAGTGGTGTGAAAAAGTGTTTGCCCCCTTCCTCATTTCCTGTTCCTTTGCATGTTTGTCACACTTCAGTGTTTCGGAACATCAAACCAATTTAAACAATAGTCAAGGACAACACAAGTAAACACAAAATGCAATTTGTAAATGAAGGTGTTTATTATTAAAGGTGAAAAAAAATCCAAACCATTATGGCCCTGTGTGAAAAAGTGATTGCCCCCTAAACCTAATAACTGGTTGGGCCACCCTTAGCAGCAACAACTGCAATCAAGCGTTTGCGATAACGTGCAATGAGGCTTTTACAGCGTCCTGGAGGAATTTTGGCCCACTCATCTTTGCAGAATTGTCCTAATTCAGTTACATTAGAGGGTTTTCGAGCTTGAACGGCCTTTTTAAGGTCATACCACAACATCTCAATAGGATTCAGCTCAGGACTTTGGCTAGGCCACTCCAAAGTCTTCATTTTGTTTTTCTTCAGCCATTCGGTGGTGGACTTGCTGGTGTGTTTAGGATCATTGTCCTGCTGCAGAACCCAAGTTCGTTTCAGCTTGAGTACACGAACAGATGGTCGGACATTCTCCTTCAGGATCTCTTGGTAGACAGCAGAATTCATAGTTCCTTTTATCACGGCAAGTCTTCCAGGTCCTGAAGCAGCAAAACAGCCCCAGACCATCACACTACCACCACCATATTTTACTGTTGGTATAATGTTCTTTTTATGAAATGCAGTGTTCCTTCTATGCCAGATATACTTGGACACACACCTTCCAAAGAGTTCCTCTTTTGTCTCATCGGTCCACAGAATGTTGTCCCAAAAGTCTTGGGGATCATCAAGATGTGTTGTGGAGAAATGGAGACGGGCGCTTTGATTTTCTTTTGCTCAGCAGTGGTTTCTCCCTTGGAACTCTGCCATGCAGGCCATTTTTGCCCAGTCTTTTCCTGATGGTGGAGGCATGAACGCGACCTTAACTGAGGCAAGTGAGGCCTGCAGTTCTTTGGACGTTGTTGTGGGGTCTTTTGTGACCTCTTGGATGAGTCGTCGCTGCGCTCTTGGGGTAATTTTGGGCGGCCGGCCACTCCTGGGAAGGTTCACCACTGTTCCATGTCTTCGCCATTTGTGGATAATGGCTCTCACTGTGGTTCGCTGGATTCCCAAAGCTTTGGAAATGGCTTTATAACCCTTTCCAGACTGATAGATCTCAATTACTTTCTTTCTCAATTGTTCCTGAATTTCTTTGGGTCTCGGCATGATGTGTAGCTTGTAAGGATCTTCTGCTGGACCTTACTGTGTCAAGCAGCTCCTATTTAAGTGATACCTTGATTGTGAACAGGTGTGGCAATAATCAGGCCTGGGTGTGGCTAGAGAAATTGAACTCAGGTGTGGACAACCACAGTTATAGTATGTTTTAACAAGGGGGGCAATCACTTTTTCACACAGGGCCATGATGGTTTGGATTTTTTTTCACCTTTAATAATAAACACCTTCATTTACAAATTGCATTTTGTGTTTACTTGTGTTGTCCTTGACTATTGTTTACATTGGTTTGATGTTCCGAAACACTTAAGTGTGACAAACATGCAAAGGAACAGGAAACGAGGAAGGGGGCAAACACTTTTTCACACCGTGTATTTGTGTCTCTCCGTATATCCACTGCTGGTGAAGTCATATCTCCTCATAAAGGCTTCCTACGTTCTGTCAAAACACATTGCTACATCATTGAAGAGTCTTGAGTAGATTCTCTCTTCATCATCAAGAGAGCACCGAGTACAGCTGCACAACCGGTTCTAGATCATCCTGCAGTTCTTGGAAAATCCCTCATAGCACCGCCAGTAGCTGTCCAAATCATTTGTGCTGTATGTACAAAGCAAAATAATTTTAGGAGCCTTGGCAGGTTCGTCTATGGGTGGGCGCTGGTCCACCTGGTGCTTCAGCTAATTGTACTACTGCACGTCTCCCCTTTTCTCATCCTGTCTCTCCAGGGTTTCTCTTTCAGCCTCATGGTAATGAAGTTCCAGCTAATTCAAGCTTATCATCTACCTCTCTCTCTCTTATTCTCTCTTATTTCTTCTAATACTATACTACAACAGTCTCTTATATTTCCATAAAGATTAGAGTTTAAGATAATAAACAAGTTTGCGATTCCACTTGAACCTGACTTTAGCGCACACACGTACAGAGAGAAACACACAGACAAAAGTCTAATCCACCAGCTCTCATCCAACCGATAGAGGTCACACACACACACACACACACACACAGTGCTGACAGGGGGAAAATATGAGGAGTTTTGAAGCTGCATGGCTTCATATGAAGAAACAGATAAGGGTCGTTTTACAGAACAGCACAATTAACTCAACTGCCCTTGTCTCTTCTGAAACCCCTCTCTCTCTCACACACACACACACACACACACACAAAGGGTTTTCTATCTCCCCCTCATATACACACTGGGTCTTTTATCACACAAATACACACACATTCTCTCTCTTTTGAAGGGGTTTGGGATGAGATAGTTTCCACTCACCTTGACAGGACCATAATGAACTTTTTCATTTAATGCTGAGCTTCACTTTTGCACCAGGCAGCTTTGTGAAACACGAACACACCGCGTACACACACACACACACACACACACACACACACACACACACCTTGTTTCTCATATCTTGTCTCTATCCTTCATATAATGTATAGAGATGTAACAGAGTATGAATACATTATATATTACAGAATGGATGCAAATGCAGATAAAAAATAGAAGACAGTATTCTTTTTTTAAAGTGTTACAGAAAGGTTTACGTAGAAAGCAAAAACATTCATTCATTCACTGATGACTGGGGATTTAAATTAGGAGGCTATTTTGTTTACATTTTGGGAAACAAAACCAGTTGAATGTGTTAGAAAATATATAACTATGTGAGTGGGATTAAAACAGTCCCACGCACTGTACTTGAGAAATTATGAACCGGAGTGATGTACTGTAGCTGAGGCTGAGCAACTGTCCGAGCCAGAATCCATGCACTATGCTGACATTAAAAATACTTATCTTTAATAAATATGATCATAAATCAATAAAACACTCTTCCAGATTAGACCATTCTGACTGTGGATGTCAGGGTTCGGGAGGTTGAGGCAGAAGCAATCGCAGATTTAAACGTTTAATAACGAACAAACAAACGATGAAATAAAGACAACTTGGCAAAAACTCTATAGCGTGAGACACAGACACTGACATAAACAACGTGGGTCTAAGACAACGAAAGACAAAGAGAAAGTGCGGACAAGGACTATAAATACACATGAGTGCTCATTAACAGAAACGTGAGTCAGGTGCATGAGGTAGCGCATGTGGTCATGTGGTGTAGTGCAGTGGCTGATGGGAAATGGAGTCCGGGTTTCTCAGATACGTGACATTGGATTTAAATCGGAATGCAGATATGAATATTTGGAGCCTTAAACTGATACAGATACAGATAGTGTCACTGCAATGTACCCCCAGTATATCATACATTTTAAAGCATAGCACGGTTGAATTCTAAACCTGATTGGTCAGTAGTTGTTGATTCATTTGCGATAAATGAAAGTTCCAGCTGTAAGGTCAATCAAAGGTTTACATTCATTCACAGGGATGCATTTAATGTGATCTATCAATAAGTTATGCACTACTGTCACAGCTGCTGTTATGGGAAATTTAATCAATTTAATTTCATTTTATTTGTATAGCAGCTTTACACAAAAAATCTAAACACAGGATAGAGATTTTAAGTGTGTGAATGTATCTCTATCGAGCGAGCCGGTGGTGACGCTGGTGAGGAAAAACCCCCTGAGATGATATGAGGAAGAAACCATGAGGGAAACCAGACTCAGGAGCGAACCCGTCCTCATCTGGGTCACACCGGATAGTGTGAAAGTAAAAGAAAGTTCATTATGGTTTGTACATGAAGTCTTTGTTGAACTAGTCCACTGTTCACTAAAGGAGACCTGAGTGTAAAACTGCATGTGGTAATTGCAGTCCCAAGGCCATCACAGCAACCGTAGTCCCAGCAACCACAGCGAGAACGTCCATGTGGAATTGAGGTCCAAAAACATTTCCATGGTACTTTAAGCGATACCGTCCTATCACCACCACTATCTTATCAACACTATTTTGACAAATCAGAACACAGCATTCAACAGTGCTGTGGTAAAATCTTTTTAGTTAACAAAAGCCCACGTCTCGATTGAAAGTCATTTTGATTGCTCCTATTTTTATCTTTTTTTTTTCTTTCTAACACACACACCATATAGACAGATCAGTGGTGATCTGGAAGAGAAAAATGGGAAAAGCGGTTTGTCTGTAAGAAAGGCGGCGTGATTACAGAGCACCATCGAGTCGCCTTGTTCCTCAGGTGTGTGTGTAAGAAGAGATAAATTGCGGAAGAGGCCTGATGAACCCTACACTATTCCAATTCTACACTATTCAGTGCGTCCAGCCTGATTTCTCAATTCACAAATTTGTGTGTGTGTGTGCGTTTTAGTGGCTCACAATTACCCGGCGAGCCGATCCACACTAGCATTAGCATATTAAAAGGAAAGGCGCTGCTGCAGGAGGCTGGTAATGATGGAGCTGTGGAAATAACAGGCACGGAGATCAGTCGCGTAGCAAGAGGCCTATAAATACTCCCAACACTTTACTGTGTAAATAATCACAATTAAAGGAAAAGTAGGAGCACAGCGTGTGGATTTGTGGATGGAAGCTAATTAAACCTGAGAGAAAAATAAAAATGAGAGAGAATCTCAGAGGGACGCTCGACAAAATTAAGTACAAGCTAATAAGAAGAAATAAGAAAAATAAGTTATTTAGGGAGACTGTAGAGCAGAAAACAATGGAAGAAAGGCAAAGCAAAGTTTAATTTATAAATTCAAAGACACTCATAAACACGTGTACATGTACATAAAGAACTCAGACATGAACCCATTCACATACACGCTCAGACACGTCTACATTAACATAAAAACTTCATAGGCACGCCCACATTCACATAAAGAACTCAGACACGCCTACATTCACATAAAAAAACTCACAGACACACCTACATTCACATAAAGAACTCACAGACACGCCCACATTCACATAAAAAACTCAGACACGCCTACATTCACATAAAGAACTCAGACACGCCCACATTCACATAAAAAACTCACAGACATGCCAACATTTACATAAAGAACTCAGACACGCCCACATTCACATAAAAAACTCACAGACATGCCAACATTCACATAAAGAACTCACAGACACGCCTACATTCACATAAAAAACTCACAGACACGCCCACATTCACATAAAAACTCATAGACACGCCCACATTCACATAAAGAACTCATAGACACGCCTACATTCACATAAAGAACTCACAGACACGTCTACATTCACATAAAAACTCACAGACATGCCAACATTCACATAAAGAACTCACACACACGCAAATATTCATAAAAAACAAACCACACACTAAATAAAAAAAAAAAAACACACAAATATTAAAAAAAAAAAAAACACACACATAACAAAAAAAAAAAAAAAAAAAAAAAAAGAACTCATAGACATAGCAACATTCACATAAAAAACTCATAGACACGCCCACATTCACATAAAGAACTCATAGACACGCCTACATTCACATAAAGAACTCATAGACACGCCTACATTCACATAAAGAACTCACAGACATGCCAACATTCACATAAAAAACTCATAGACACGCCCACATTCACATAAAGAACTCATAGACACGCCCACATTCACATAAAGAACTCATAGACACGCCCACATTCACATAAAGAACTCATAGACACGCCCACATTCACATAAAGAACTCATAGACATGCCAACATTCACATAAAGAACTCATAGACACGCCTACATTCACATAAATAACTCATAGACACGCCTACATTCACATAAAAAACTCATAGACACGCCCACATTCACATAAAGAACTCATAGACACGCCCACATTCACATAAAGAACTCATAGACATGCCTACACTTGCATGAAGAATTCCCTCGTTTCTCTCTTTCTTTCCTTCTTCTATGTCTCTCTCTTTCTCTTTGTCCCACTGTCTGTCTCTCTGTCTTTTTCTGTCTGTCTCTTCTTCTTATTTATTGTCTTTACTCTTTTTTTCTTTCCCTAATGTTCTCTCTTCTTTCTCCTCTCTTTCACATTTATCCTCTCATCCGCCTCCTTATTCAGTCTCTCTAGTCTCTCCATTTTCATCTCTCTTCTTCCTCCTCTCATTTATTTTCTCCTCCTCTACTTTCTTTCCTCTTCATTTCGTCACTCTCTCCCTGTTCCTCTTTCTCCCTCCATCTTTCTGGTCCATTGCATTGATTCGGAGTTTCTCATCCACCCTTTAAACTATTAATCCTTTTCCTTTTTATCTTTTTTCTTTCTTTCTCCATCTCTCCGTCTTGCTCGTTTTCCTTTTGTTTGTCTGTGAAATGAAGATTTCAACACTTTTGTTTTTATTAAATCCTAATTTAAAAGACAGAGCATTTAATATGAATACATTTTTGGAATGCTTGTCTATTTTGCATTGAATTTTTTTACTTATGCACCCGATGAGTCCAGTTCAACAAGGTGCAGCCATTTCCCATCAGTTAGGGTGATTATTTTGGCAAAATGCTTGGTGTGTAATCCCATAATTCTATTCTCCAAGTTTCAGTGGATCAAACCGTCGCTTCTAATGAGGAGTCAAGACCAGCTCTTGTCTTGAACTTAAAAATCACATTTGTGTTCTATTTGTGTTTTGTCTGTAAAATCGCAAAGCTAACACAACGTCATATCGTTGCTAGCTAGTCACTTAGGCTAGTCAGATTTAGCTAAAAAAAAAACAAAAAAAAACAGCAAATTAAAACAACAGAATAAAAATGAACAAATAAACAAATATAACGTGATTACGCACCAAAGTTCAAAGTCAAGATTTATTTCACTTTAAAATACTACACAATGACACAGAGGGCGCTAAAGCATGAAGCACTCTGCTGGCTAACACTAAATACTGTGGTGTGTGTGTGTGTGTGTGTGTGTGTGTGTGTGTGTGTGTGTGTGTGTGTTTTGAGGCTAATTAAAATTCGAGTGATTATTTCTGTCAGCTCCCCCGTCATTACGCCGCTCTGCAATCATGTGACCTGTAGTTTTGTGGCTACGTGTCCAAATTTATTAAACCTTGGGCATCGTGTCGCTGAAAAGCCATCGGAAACAACGCACAAATTAACCGCGGTCGCTATGGCAACATGCAGGTTATTACGACCGGTGTTTCTGAATGGTAATCTCTAAGCAAAGGGTTATTTTTTACGTGTGATATTAGTCTGTTTTATGCTATATGAAGGATGGTGTATGTGTGTGTGTGTGTGTGTGTGTGTGTGTGTGTGTGGTTTTAATATCACTCCTTTCATTTAATTTGTTCTTTCTCCCACCATACCAGCGTTTTGTTTTTTTTTTGTTGTTTTTTTTTTTAAATCACTTCCAATGTTAATTATTTAATTTTATTCATGTTTCAACCCAATTGATGTCACCTTTGATCATATCGAGCCATATTTCAGTTCAAAAATGGAAATTTCCCCCTTTTTTTTTATTTTATTTTTTTTACACATTTACGTTTATACAAATGTGTATAAATGAGTTGGGGCATGTCCACGTGTGAGCTCATATAGTAATATCACAATCAGTCCTCCTTCTTCATTCACACACTCTTCTTACGCTTCTTCTTGGGCGGCTGTGGTGCAGGTGGTAGAGCGGGTTGTCCACTAATCGTAGGGTTGGTGGTTCAATTCCCGGCCCGGGTGACTCCACATGCCGAAGTGTCCTTGGACAAGACACTGAACCCAAAGAAGTTGCTCCCGATGGCAAGCTAGCACCTTGCATGGCAGCTCTGCTACCATTGGTGTGTGAGTGAATGGGTGAATGAGACACAGTGTAAAGCGCTTTGGATAAAAGCGCTATATAAGTGCACATTTCTCATTTTTTCTCCTTCTTCTCCTTCTCATCCTCCTCTGCTTCCTGCTCCTTCTTCGTCTTCTCCTTCTCTTCCATCTGCCTTTCTTTCTTTTTGCTTTTCTCTATTCTTTCTCTCACTTTCTACTTCTCTCTTTTGCGCTTTTCTGATTCACAGAGTCTATGACGCAAAACACTAAACAGTCATTTTGCACCTGTAGTCTCAGTCCCTCTCAGTTTAACTCTCTCTCGCTCTCTCTGTCTCTCTCGCTCTCACACACACACACACACACACACACAAAAACACACACACACACACACAACACGCACACTTTGTTCCACTTCAGCCCACAATCAAACTCGGATAAAAAGAACTTGAGGTTAATGAATTTTTTTCAGCCTGTATTGATGGAAACATGATGTCTACAGTTAAAAATAAATAAATTAAATTAAATAAAAAAATTCTGATCCTTTTTCAAAAGAATTTAGCAATTATAGAACACTGTGCATCTGTGTGTGTCCGTGTGTGTCTGTGTGTGTGTGTGTGTGTGTGTGTGTTCAGAAAATGAATACACCATTCAGTAAATAAGGACGCTTGCTCGTATTGAACAAATGATGAATGTTGATGGTAAGATGTTAGAAACAAATAAATAGATTATATAGTGTGTGTGTGTGAGTGTGTGTGTGTGTGTGTGTGTGTGTGAGTGAGAGAGAAACAGCTGATGTGGACGCACATTTTGCTGGAGGTGTGCTGAAATTGTGACAGTTTTAATGCACATGGCTGTTCTTCAGTAAGCAGATTGGAGCTGTCACCTACATACACTCTCTTTCTCTCTCTCTCTCTCTCTCTCTCTCTCTCTCTCTGTGTGTCTCTGTATCTGGTCATTCTCACTGAAATGGACAAACATACTGTGTACCAGGTCTCACTAACATGTACAAGCGGTTTATAACAAACTTTGTCTTAGATAATCTTCACATTGGCGTTTGGACATTAAACCAGGACTATGCTTTTGATAGAGTTGGGTATAAGTTGGATAACATTTAATGTTCTGAGAGCTTTTGAGTTTGGGGGGAATTTTACTGCAACGTTACGATAGCACACAGGGGCTTCAGTAATGCTGAAGATGGGAGATGGAGTGAGTTACCTGGTACCTGTTAAAAGGGGAATCAGACAAGGATGTGCCCTGTGAGAACTTTTACACAGCCTTGTCATAGAGCTACTGCTGTGTCAGATAAGGTTAATATAAATAAATAAATCAAAGTAAGCTGCTCTGTGTTTGCTTATGCAGGCAATGCTACTGTGTTTATTACAGG
>CM022765.1:27032360-27234860 GCA_012411365.1 Ameiurus melas
CACTTACGTTATAGCAGCTATACACAATGTCGGTGCCTCTCCAGCCTCATACATTCAGCTTCATCAAAGCCTGACGTTTAAAAGGCAACGTTTGAAAGCGAATAAAAGGATTTCCATGTGATTTTGGTGAAATGTATCTATCATTATAAGTATGCTATAGGCAGAAAAATACTAATTTTAAATGACAATAACTGTCATAACTGTCACTTCCAGATATGTAAACAGTGGATGTGAGATTGTCTATGAAATGGTATCAAGGTGCTGAATGCCTGTGGCCATGATTTTGTTGTTGTTGTTGTTGTTTGTTTGTTTTTTGTTGCTGCTTGTAGAATTCTGCTGGAAAACCAGCAGGACCTGGTGCTTTATTATTGGCATATATATATATATATATATATATATATATATATATATATATAAAAATATTAACAGGCGTTATAGATCTCTTCAGGTTCTATTGGTTGTTGAAATTGCTTGTTCTTCAGTTAATTTTGATAGTTTGATATTATTTAGGAAATTATTAATGTCTTCTGTGTCCAGAAATGCAGATAATGAGTATCAGTTTTGAAATAATGATCAAACTGTATTATCAGTTCCCTCTGTGGTTTGTATGGTCTTTCCTGCTGAGTTCTAGATGGTTGGGATTGTTGTTTTTCTTTCGTTTTATGAGGTTTGCTAGGAATTTTCCAGATTTATTATTATACTCAAAATTTACTAAGATTTATTCTATTATATTTATTAATATTGTTATATTAGCTTAAGTTTTCATGTCTGAGTCTTTGTCTTGGGAATTGTTTTGTTGTTTTTTTTTCATTTATGAGGTCAATATATTCTTGCTTGAGTTTCCTTAATTCCATTTCGGTGCTTTCTGTGGGGTTGACTGCTGTTAAACGCTCTAATTCTTTCGTTTTTGTTTTAACTTATTTTCCATGTTTTTTTTCCATGTTTTTCTTTTTCTTATGATGCATAGGATATTATTTTTCTTCTGAGAACAGCTTTCCCTGTTTCCCATAGTAGCACTGCCGGGGTTTCTGGTGAATCATTTATTTCAATGAAGAATGCTCATTCTCTTTTGATAAAGCTATCACATTCCGGATCTCTGAGCAGTGATGTGTTAAACTGCCATCTAGAATCTGTCTTCCAAAGGTGATTTGTAGTCCAGATGAAGGATACAGGGGCATGATCACTGATTGTAATAGAATGAATCTGTGATTGATATAGCTGGTATTAATGGGTTGCAGGTTAGAAAATAATCAACTAGAGAGTTTGTGGTGAGTAAAAGGTATATTCCTTGGTGTCTGGGTGTTGCCGTCTGGTAAGTTGGCGATACGTCTGAAAAAGGTACAGAAGGCAGAGGGGTTTATTATATTTCCATGTATATTTGCTATGGTCATCGTGTTGTTCTTGATAGAGATGTTTATTAAGATGTATCTGCCTTCAGTGTTGTTAATAGTAATGTTTTTCCTAAAATTTTTCTGTTTATCAAAATTGCTACACCACTTTGTTTGGTGTTTCAGAGGACAGAGAAAATGTGATTGAATTGCGGAATGTGTAGTTTGTGAATGTCTGATTCTGAGAGATGTGTTTCTTGAAGTAAGAACATACAGTTGGGGATGAGTCTATTCACATGAAATTTTCACCAGACGTTGGTATAAACTCATGAAATCCACACATTTAAAGAAATCCACAAATTAAAGTCCAAAAATGAAGTTATGTGTAATGAAGAGGAATGACACGGGGGGTTAAAAAGTATTGAACTCTATGTATTTAATACTTAGTGGAGAAGTCTTTGTTTGTAATGACAGCTTCAGGACGCTTTCTGTATGAAGAAATGAATGTTCAAGAGTATTCAGGTGTGATTTTGGACCATTCCTCATTGTCTACAAATTTTGTTCAAATGGATTCGAGTCAGGTGATTGACTGGGCCATTCTAACACCTTGATTTTTTCAAACAATTGAGAGTTTCATCAAACATGGTGTGAATATGACAGACAAAAAGTACAATTTTGTTCTTGTTTAACCAGAATATACTCTCCCAGTATTTCATAGGCTTGTACCTATTTATTTCATGATTTGTAGACAAACTTTAAACAAGCTTCAACATGCCTTTTCTTTAGTAATGGAGTCTTGTGGGGTGAGCGTAAGAGCGGAGTGCGTTGACTATTGTTTTCTCTGTGACGATAGCACCTGCTGCCTCTAAGTGTTTCTGGAGCTCTTTGCGAGTGGTCCTTGGCTCTTGGGATACTCTTCTGACTATTCTTCTGACTCCCTGGACAGAAATCTTGAGAGGAGCTCTTGTGCGTGGCCAGTTGATGACGGAGTGATGTTTCTTCCAATTGTGGATAACAGCCCTAAATGGTGCTTACTGGAAGATTCAGATCTTTTGAAATACGTCTGTATCCGATTCCATCAATATGTTTCTCAACAATAAATTTGCGAAGGTCTTGGGAGAGCTCTTTTACCCATCATGAGATGTTTCTTGTGTGACACCTTGGTAACGAAAAGCTTTTTAACAGACCATCAATTTACTAACCCAGCTGATATTAATTTGCACAGATAGGGGGTATAATTACTTATGGATTTCAGCTGGTTTCTTGCCTTACCTTGCTTTGTGACGTTCTATGTCATGAATTTTATTGATGTCATGTTTTGGGGAGATATTTAGCTGTGTTTATCAGAGGTGTACTGTCGTTGTATGTTGACGCGTAAGTGTCAGATGATATGCTAATGTGTTTTTGTGGGTGGTGCTGCGAAGCCACTAGCTTACCGGTTAGCTGTATTTTAATGGGTTGTTTTGTATGTAAATAAAATCATGTATAATAAAACATAAAACAAGGGCATGGACAAATAAGCAAAGACTAACAATATACAAAAGAGGATAAAAGGTGGTGTTTTCTTGGGAGCGCATTGGCTGGGGAATGTGGTTAATTAATGTTCATCAGTCATGTTTATACCCAAGGTTTAGTTATAGGGATAATGTAAAAAGTGTGTGTACTGAGGCCAGGGTAATGGGACAGGAGGGGTGTAATGGACTGCGGGACTATAGTGTTTGTGAGATAGACAGACAGACAGACAGAGATAGAGATAGATAGAGATAGATAGATAGATAGATAGATAGATAGATAGATAGATAGATAGATAGATAGATAGATATAGATAGATAGATAGATAGATAATGTCCAATAGCAGAGGTTTGTGGCCATGTTTTGTAAGTTGGAGCTTGTGGAAAAAAAAGTTGCTCACCTCTAACATATGTAAATTATAGTGCATTGTTAGATCTGCAGAAAGACTACCCACTTTTCCCACTGACCTGCTGTGTTCTCACAGCGTAGCCATTACCTATTTTAGCTCATTGCTTTATACGATTTAGCCAAATAAGGATTAAAACAAGCTGGTTATCACACTCCTGTATAATTATACACATGTGACCCCAGTGACAATGTTGAATAGCTCATCTCTGTGTGTCACTGTGTGTAAGTACATAAGGATACAGAGTAAGAGATGTCTAACAGAGAGCACTAACAGGCTACTTTTGACTTCTTGCCACAGGTTTTAGTCTTTCTCAAACCTCTGCTTTATTTATGATGATACAACTATGCAAAATGTAATAATAAAAGACAATCACAGAACCGCTGCATGGTTTTAATATTGGTTCATTAAAAATGGATTGTGTTTGTCTGATCACTTGGCAAATTCCTCAGATTTTAGAGAGTCAGATAAAACCTGACTCAAATAGTCTTAAATCAGTAAATCAGTTTACTAACATGGAGTTGACCATTGTATCTTAGTATATAAATATATAAACACACACACACACACATATACATATATATATATTATATGTATATATATATATATATACACACACACACACACACAATCATAGCTCATTTTCTGTATACATTCACCACCAGAAGTAGTGGAACATCAATAATCTTAATTATTTAGTTTTTCTATACATTGAAGACATTTGGTTTTGATATCAAAACACGAATATGATATGATAGATCTGAGTTTCAGTAAATATGAGACCTGATTTTCACATCTAGATTTGTTAGACAACTCAGAACGTGGAACCTGAGGTGGCAGACCACACAATTTTTAGGTGAGCAATAGGAAGTATAGGAACAGGTGGTCTTAAAGTGAACAAAAGTAAATAACACTTAATACATGGTTGCAATAACTGCATGAAGCCAGTGACCCACTGACATCACCACACTCTTGCATTCTTCTTTTGTGATGGTTTTCCAGGTATGTAGTGCATGTTCTTTCAGTTGATTTTTGTCTTGGGGATTTCTTCCCATATTTCTGCTCTTCTTCAAATGGTGGATTGTGATAACTTCACCCCTCCCTGTGACGGTTGTTGGGGGTTTTTAATGTTTTTGTCATCAGCTGCTGTTGTTTTCTTTAGCCAACCTGTTCCATGTCTAGTTGTTAGCACACCAGTGGTTTCTTTCATTTTCAATAAAATGTCTCCTTACAGAAAACTCCACCATATCAGCGATTACACAGATTTTTGATCCATTTATGTAGAGCTGTTACTATGGAAACAATAATATATTAAAATGAGCACATTGATATAAACCTGTGATTTGCAGCTGCACTGATGTCAGAGCTGGCTTGGGAGAATTGTTGCTAATTTGCAAATGTGAGTCCATGAGGCTGTGACGGCACTTGACATGTAAATTGAAACAAGAAGATTTTTTTTCTTTGTTAATTGTACAAATGAAGTTGTAAGAAAAGCTTTGCCATTCAGTCCATTCTGAACATGGCTTATTCAGTATGTCAGATATGCAATCATGAGGCATATTTGTGTCTCATATATATCTCAGAAGGCTTTGCATGCCTTTATAAGCAGATAATAAACCCAAAAGCTTAAGCACACACCTTCCTAATCAAACCACATCTTCTGAGATCCTGTGAGAGCAACACAATGTCAGTTATTTACATTGACCAGCCATAGAGTTAAACGAAAGCATGATGCCATGATCCTCTCCCACATTACCCACTGCTGTTAATCATCTCAAGAGGAGGTGAAGGAACCCAAGCTCATGCTCCACTTCCTACCCAGGCCAAGACAAGTCCATTTGTCATTGACAGAAGATGTGGGCCCTTTAATTAAAGCGAAGTGCTGCTATTGCTAAATGTCAAGCAATAAATAACAGAGCGTGGAAAGACATGGGACATTGAGTTTTCCCTTGAACAAGTCAAGACAAAGAAATTGGGAGACAACAAATAGTAGGTCTGGACTAATGAAAAGAAACATGTTTATCATGAAACATTACAAATCTGCACCAGGTAGATGGTCAACTGTGTACCCAGGCCTGTAAATTGATTTAAATGGTCTCAACAAATACAGCAAGTACAACTAATCAGGCCTGCAAATTTCCACGACTCAAACTGTATGAAAAGTTACAAAGGTTAGAGCTATCATTCAATTGCTTGAATAACATTGCAATGTGTAACTTCGCTAATGAGAGGATGATAAATGATAAACCTATGAGCTAGTCAAATGGGCAAGTGGAAGCTCTAGCGAATGGGCTAAAAATTGTTAGCTAATGTAATTTAATAATGTATGGTAGGCTAGTTACCTTGTTACATGCACTAATGCAGACTAAGCAAAAGTAACAAGTGTATGATTATTACAATATAATCTAAGAACATTTCTAATGCAGCGCATGTTTGCAACCATGACAAATGATAAGCAACTGACCAACTTTCTCTTAACTGACCAACTTTCTCCCAACTGACCAACTTTCTGTCATCTCACATTGCACATAAAAGATAATACTCAAATCTGGGTAGCGTTGTTCTTTCTCATGACAAGTTTAGCTTCGAGGTGACCGTGTGTAGTAGCGTGTGCTGCATTTTATTACGTTCCTACATTTTGCCGGGGCACCAGTGATACTGATTTGTCCACCAAAGCTTTCTGATATCCATCCTTTATTATGCGACCAATGTACTACTGGTAACCACTGTGAGAGGCAGTTATCCTGATCTATCAAATAAACATCACAATCACAAACACAAACACTCTGCTGAACTGGATCATTTCATAGGATAATGTGTCCAAAAATAAGCAGAAAGCATCAATTCTTCCGCCATCCAACAAGATACCCTACTGAGTCTTACTGAAATCATGTATCAAGTATGCCGAGAGCACTGGGGTGGAATTAGAAATGGAAATGCTGTTTGCTGATACGCAGAACATTACTGACCCCACAAGACTTTTTTCCCCCCACTGTTTACAGTTAGCCACAGCAAATGGTAATAATACATTATTCATAGCTCTATGATGAGAACATTTTCTTACTGAATTACTTTCCCAGTCTGAAATTGTTCATTTTGAAGGTCGTGTCTCACATTCTGAATGGTGGCGTGCTTGTTTTCCGACACCGCCGTCACCTTTTCCTTTGCAGAGTCTCCGTCTCTCTCTAAAAGCAGTTCATTTCACAGCGTTTATCTGAATGCTTAATCTTGACCTTTAAGGATCTAAAAATTCTCTCTCTCTCTCTCTCTCTCTCTCCCCCACTATCTGTCACTCCGTGCTTCCCCACCTCCTAAAGCCTCTTGAGCAGCACAAGGATTTTACTGCAGCCGCCTCAAAGTCATCTCTCCGTTGTGCTTTTTGCATTAGTCTCTTAAAGGGAGTTGCTCATCTTCAGCTGTCTGATTATGCCACGTCCGTTCCTCCTTGTCTCTCTGCCTTTATCTCCTTAATCTCTTCCTTGTGTTTTCTGGATCTGAGCTCCCTCAAGTGTTACTCATCTGATAGACATTTCTTTGGCTGCGTGGCATGCTAATGCAAAGCAAGGGCGTACCACAAGGCTCTCCATTTGGCCTGTTGATATTGAGGCAATCTGGTGATACATACTGTATTAAGAAAAAACCTTTGCTAATACTGAGCCTCATTCATCAATCTGGATACAAACTATGTAACGTAAATGTTGGCCTGTTATGGCATTACTGCCTATTGCACCACTTTCAGATACTGATGCCAATAATATTACTTTATTTCAGCATTTCTTCACGCTGTAATTAAAAGCTTGGTCATTCATATGGTCAACCATCTCTCTGTTAGATCCGCTTTAAAGTGATTCATGGAGAATTACTATTATGACTCTAATGTGTAATTTGAAAGGAAGACCATCATTTGTATCCCAGCTGACTCTTCTATCTTACCTCTAATATCTCAAATGATTTATGCATGATTATTTCTCTAATTATTTCTCTTTTTTAAGCCCTTAGGATGCATTACTTTGAAGAAAAAAATTCCCTGGTCTAACAGGCCTAATGTTTCTGCCTCATTACCACTTTTAATTTACTTAACGCTTGCATTAAATGATTTATTCGCTTGCCTTTTAATTGCGTCTTCGCCATTATTTACGCTTATAAGTCAGTGATAGAAATTAGGCAGGGCGGGGTGTCTGTGTTTGAGCTGAATTTTAATTCTAGCTCCGAATAGCTGATTACAAGCGCTGCGAGCTCTGCAGTGGCCCATCCTCTACTGCTGCTTCAAGTAATTACAGCAAGGTTCAGGTGCAACCGAGCGATAACAACATGTCTAAACGCAGAGCTTATGCTTATTTTGACATATGGCCAATGCTCTCGCACTTAGCCATGATGTCCACTCAACCTTTGCTTTTTTCCCTGTTCATATGTGGAAGCAGTGCTGCCAAAACATCAAGACCAGACACAGTAGAACCAACAGATCCATCCCAACACATCAGCTCACACCAAGAACCTGCAATTGAGCTTGTAATGAAGTCTGATTTACCGACTGGAGATGGCACGGCATGAAATTCTGGAAAGGTCGCTCTCTGAAATATAATATCTGAACTGTTCACACATCTCCTCACTGACTGATCAGTGATCCTGCATCTCTAAACCTCTCCTCAAAGATAGAAGCTATTGAGGAAATGACAGTTAAGTTCTGCAACGTTAAATGTAACAGAAAAAAGATCAAATTTATGATCTACTGTTCTTTAATAAATGCAGTAGTATAATTGTTAAAAATTGCTGTGGATGTACTGTGCAACTTCAAAGTGTTATGCATCATTTGTAAGCTGTAGCCTTAGCTATTCAAGGTACCAACAAATAGCCTGCACATTTTGATCTAAGTAGGTGTGGCGGATCATAGAAAACCAAAAGTTTGCTAAGGTACTTTTTTATGGCATTTGGCAGACGCCCTTATCCAGAGCTTTACATTTATCTCAATTCATACAACTGAGCAATTGAGGCTTAAGGGCCTTGCAGTGGTAGCTTGGCAGTGCTGGGGCTTGAACTCCTGACCTTCTGATCAATAACCCAGAGCTTTTATCCACTGAGTCTCCACCGCTCCAGTACTGTGGTGCAAGACTATTTAGTGCTGTATAGGTTAATAATAGTATTTTATAATCAATGCGAGATTTTACTGGGAACCAATGCAGTGTGGATAAGATCGGGGTGATGCAGTCATATCTTCTGGTTCTAGGACTCTTGCAGCTGTTTTCTGGACTAACTGGAGCATTTTTATGCTTTTACTTGAACATCCAGACAGAAAGGAATTATAGAAATCTATTCTAGAGGGGACGAAAGCATGAACTAATATTTCTGCATCATGTAGAGACAATGTATTTCTTATCTTAGTAATATTTCTGAGATGAAAGAAGGCTATCCTAGTAATATTATCTACATGAGCATCAAATGAAAGACTGGAGTCAATAAATATTCTAAGGTCTTTTACTGCTGCACATGACAAAACAGAAAAAGTTAATATGTGATCAGAAAGATTACTTCTAGCTACACATGGTCCTAGTAGAAGTTCTTCTGTCTTATCAGAATTAAGTATGAGGAAGTTAATAATCATCCACCATCTAATGTTCTTTACACATTCCTCACCTTTATAAAGCTGCTGTCTGTCATCTGGCTTTTCTGAAACATACAGCTGTGTATCATCAGTATAACAGTGGAAGTTAATTCCATGTTTACGAATAAAAACTACTTCATGGTTTCTTACTTGCCAGTGCAGCTATGTTTTAGCCAAGGACAGAGTGTCAGATCCGGTGAAAACATTACATTTCTCTCTTTCTCCCAGGGTGTGATGGGAATAAAAGGTGTGTCTGCAGTGAAAGGAAACAGCAAATTGTCTCCTGTAGCCCCTGCTTTTGTCTCATGCCTTTAATAGGATGTTTGGCATTCAGTCGAGCTCCGGCGTGGATCCTTTCAGATGAGCTCTTCAGGTGTGCGAAGGTCGAGCTTTTATATTCCCCAGTGCAATTCCATTTCTGCTGCTCTCTAAAGGAATATCATGCTTTTTTTTATTCCTGCCGGGCTGCACGCAGTGTTAAAATTTAATGGGCGCTCACATAATATTTGACCTCCTCTACAGAGTGTTGGTGTTCGTGGTGGTTATGGGGTAAAAAAAAATAAAAAATGATAAAAAAAATCCCTCCACCGCACACAGCTTTCATAAAGGCCCATCAAAATGCAGAGGAACGGAGACAAAGCAGCGGAATCGCGGCTGCCAGCTTTTCAATTTCAGAAGGATATTCGGTGTTCATTTGGAAAGCGCGATTG
Source organism: Ameiurus melas (assembly GCA_012411365.1). Classification (NCBI taxonomy): domain Eukaryota; kingdom Metazoa; phylum Chordata; class Actinopteri; order Siluriformes; family Ictaluridae; genus Ameiurus; species Ameiurus melas. Next base: position 27,041,916 of record CM022765.1, read on the forward strand.
TCAGGCGAACGCCTCGTTCCGTCCTGCCTGATCATGTTGGAAGGCTCCAGCATGGATGTGTGAGGGAGTGTTGTGGAGGATTTGGCCATGTAGTGATATGTTTGTACGCTGTCATAGAAGGATTTTGCATAACGGAGACGTGGTGGGTGTCCAGGAGAAATAGATGTTTTGCCATCATATTATGACTTTTTCAGAGGCTGATTCGGATCAGCAATGCAAATAGTAGCCAGATCTGACTGGAAACTTTGGTTTGGTTGTGTAGAGACAGCAGACATGATCTCATACTTGCATATTTATCCAAAACACACAGAACTCAATTCATAGGAAACGTTACTGAGGATAAGGTCAGGGTTACAGGTGTTATAAAAGGGTGTAGATGTTCTTTCAAACAGATGCTTTATGTGCAGTATATGAACTGTTAATACTCAAAGTAATGTTTATGTGATATAGGAAAGTATGAGAATCGTCATCAAAGTCAGTAGTGGGGAGCACAGCCAGTCAACATTAAACTAGAGGAATACTTAATCATAGCACAGGAAACTAAGCCAGGGTCAAAAGCAGGCAACATTGTGAGAAACAAACAGACAGGGGTAGGTTAGGATTGTTCACCTTGTTGTCAGAACAGAGAAGTAGACAGATCCAGGACAGAAACAAAAGCACATTCCATAACATGTTCTCCTCATGTCTATCTAGGTTTCCCCTGGGTCCTTCATTTTCTTCACATTGCCCACATGCTTGTAGGTGGATTGGCTAAAGATAAATTGCCCCTAGCTGTAAACGACAGTGTGTGTATGTGCATTCCTGCCTCATGATCCACTGTCACTCTGATCAGCATAAAGTTTCCCTAAAATGAAATCTAAAATGAAGAACACATGCAATGTGTAAAGTTTTGAATTTAAAGAGTCAATATTCCATGGCATAGTGCGCCAGGAGCTCGTTTAACCCCACTCTGTGCTTAAGTGGATAAAGTCTTAAGATAATTGAGTACCCACTGTAATGAAGGCAGAGCTGTGTTCATGCACGCTCTGTTAGCGTTAGCATTAGCATTTCTGGTTATGCATCATCGAAGAATCTTCCATGAACCATCAAACTACATTAAGAACCAAACCTTTACTTATTTATTTATTTATTTATTTATTTATTTATTCATCATGATGATCATCATCATTATTATTATTATTTTATATATAACAGAAGAGGAGTTTTAACTGTCCAAATGCAATAGGACCAGTTAGTGACTAAGCACTTATCTGTATATAAATATCCAAAGAATAAAGAAATATAAACACAGCAAGGAAGACAAGTAAAGGACTTACGAAGAGGGTGCTTCTCGATCCTCAAATTGATGCTTCCTCTTTTCCTTGCTCCTCAGTCTTTCAGCCTGCGACCGAGAAATCGACCGCCGTCAACCATCTTGAAGGACATATCAATTTTCTAATTGCACTGTGAGGGGCCGAGGAACGAGGAGGTGAGGAGGCTTCCAGAGGAGCTAGGAGCGAGGATACACAGTTGTATTCTTTGCAAAAGAGTTTCTTGTGGAAAAACCACGTGTAAATCCCCCTCCTCCTTTACGGCTTGATGATGTGATGGAATTTGGTGTGAAATTTCTTAGAATGACTATTGCAATTAATTGATCCTTGCATGTTTGGATATGCAAAGCTGCACAAAAGATGCAATAAATCATGGAGTGTTTATTAATTCGTTGCTGAATGACCCAGACGTTTCACATACTATCAGTGCATTTTGCTTTACTCGGAATGTTGTTATCAACCGAGCTCCAATAATATAACGGCAGAAGCGCAGTCATCCTTAATTGATGTTGATACTTGAGAGCGAGGATATCCTGTTTGACTTGCTTCGGTTCCTCTCTCCTCACATCCTAAGGGGGTGGAGCTATGATGCAAGGAAAGGAAGCAAAGAAAGGACATGAGGATGCACAAATAAGAAATGAGATGCTCACACAAACATAAGGTTTGGCAAAGGACTCCCAAAGAACCTGTGCTTCTTAAATACCTAAAAACCAGGAAGTAAACAGCTGTTAGACACTGGTGACTGTGACCTCTGCTGGTGGGGAGGTGAAGTGTGCTGAGCTCTCATTACAGGGGGGCACTTTGAGATTAAAATGTTACGGTGATTTCAGATTTTTACTATATCCTCACAAGAGACAAATTATGTGACTTCTCACTTGTCTAGTCTGAACGTAGGCTTATGGGGAATATTTACACATCATATTCATAATTTGAATTTTACAATGAATTTACATTTTGTGATCACTGGTGATGGATCAACACTGGATGACAACCCCCCCCAAACACACACACACACACACACACACACACACACAACACCCATCCTAAATGGCCTATGAACTATCTTGTACAAACATAATGGGAGCTATACGTCTTCAGTGACCTATCATCTGTAAATCTCACACACATATATGATCTACATGCTTCCTAAAAAGGCCATTGATTGCTACAGCTATTGATCATTACCAACAGTGTTTCCACTCGACATGTAAAGGACCAAACACACACAGCCGACCTTGGCACTTTGATTATTGGTTGCGGATCGGATCACACAGAACGGACGTATGATTCCTATGCATTGAGTGGGCTTGGTTTGTGCTGCATGATCGGACCACTGTGTCATTTTCTTCATCCTGTTCTTGTCTCTTGACATGATGACCTCTTGGTTGTATTATTGAATTCAGTTCGGACTTTGTGAATATAATATTTGAATGCACCAGATGCACCACTTGATTGGAATGCATACAGTATGAGCATATTTTTATTCTATCCGTCTGAAATGTATTTAGCATTTTCTGGAGAATCTGCTTCTCTCGCTCTATGCTAACAGCCTGCCAGAGTTAATGGATTCAGCATTAGGAGACGTTTTTCTATATGGAAATTTATTTTAATGAAATTTATGCTGGTGCATGTGCTTTATTTATTATATTTCTGTGATGATTAAATACAGTCTTTAAAAAAAACATATATAATGCAGTTACAGGATTGCAACAAAAAAACTTGCACCTTATATATATGATATATATATATATATATATATATATTTATATATATATATATATATATATATATATATATATATATATATATATATATATATATTTTTTTTTTTTATTTTTTTTTACTTGAAATTAATAAACACCTTTTCAGTAATAATTTTAAGGCAAGAATATTAAATATTGCCTCATTAGATAAAGCAATATTTCAGCGATAACATCTGCTGTAAAGATAGCTTTCTTAGAACATTGGAACAGTTCCCAACATTCTGTAAAGAACATTCTTAAAATGCTAACCTTATAAGACAAAACATTCCAGACTGAACATGAAATGCTCGGTCGTTCCTGCAGAGAAAATGCCTTCGGTTGTTCTGTTTTGCAGCTTTTCATGACCCTCATGTCTGGCGCATTTCTCTTTTATTTTAACAATTAGCTACATAATAAATTCCATAATTAATTGCTTTTGAGTCCTTTTATGAATGCTCTGTTTATTTAAATTGCGTCCTTGTCTGCTGGTGCCTGACAATTTCTCTTCCACGTGTGTTTCTGAGTGACTTTATTAAAATGTGAGTTCCTTTTGGTTTACTGTGGATCCATTGAATATGCTCCTAAATCCAACTCTAAACTTCTCTCAGTTCCTATTTCCTTTAAGGTTAATCTAAGCGTTAATCTGGCCTTTGTCATTATTTCTACTTCTTATCCAGTTTTATAGGACGTTTGGATTTATAACATTCCTGACTTGAAAATCATCATTCTGTAATGTTGTGCTGAATTTGAAGGTGAAATTTGAGGTGAAAATTCTCAGCCTAAAACCAGTAAAAAAAAAAAAAGAAGTTTTTATTAAAACACAGAAAACCCCCCTCAACTTGGGGTTAGTCTTCTCAACGTCCAGTTTGTTCACCGTTTACAGAGTGACTGTATAGTGTACAGTTTTATTCTCTACTTTTAACTGAAATTATCGCAGCTTTGGTTTAGATCAGTTCATATGCAGACACAGCGCTCGGTTACATCTATAACACTGACTATAATGATGACTCTTTTAAGAAGATAATCATCAACATTAGAGCTATCACTAGTGTTAGCTGTTTAAGTTGCTGCTAAGCTACTCGCTACTGTGTGCTGTTGTTGCTGCGCTGTCATTTCTGTCCAATATATTGCCTGAATATTTGAAGCTCACTACAATAGAACAGAACCAGTGGCCACTCAGGCCCACAACTGTACTGTAAAAGTGCACTTAAACTAGCTTATTATGCGCTTTACAATCTCTGATAGAGGCATCTATGTTTTTGGATTTGTAAAAAAACATTTTCACTTTGGGAAATGCACCAGCAGTATTGGAATACCCAGTGCTGATTCTTAACCACATCCATTTTACAGCCTCATCTGGCACTGAGACAAACTAAATACTCCTCATACAGAGTTTGTTTTATTTCTGAGAAGGCCATGTAAGTTCTGCGAAAAAGAAATATGCATCAATTTGCATCTTTTAACAAATTTGATCTAATGTGGTCTTGTTGGAATTTTATGTAGCTATTATTTAATCAGTAAAATACCATGGGTGCGTCTCAATCAGCTCCCTGCATCAGTATATCGTATACACGAATTGAGGCATTTGTTAGGACCCTGGATCGCTACACATTGGGAAACTGGTGACTCGAGTTTCCGCCGACATGGCTACATACTCGCGTTGTGAAATGTCACCACTGGCATTAATCAACAACTGGCAGAACCGATATCTTTCTGACATTATAGGACAACGTGTTAGCTTAATCGCAGGCGAGCTAGTGGGATTTGTTTTTTTGTTTTTTTTTGTATTTAAACACTAAAAAGTCGCTAGGCTCAAACAAACTGTATATAGAATGTCAAAAAAGTTAAAAAAAAATCACTAATGTTAGTAAGCATTTGAGAGCTATGACAACAATAACAAGCGACTTACATTTGTGGACGAGGTTGGCTTCAGAAAATATGATTTCACTTCAACATCGTGAGCATGCTTGCTCCCTGGTTTTTGCCGTGCATTGCAGGACTTTTTTTTTAGGGTGCGAACGTTCCAGTGCACTGGAAAGAATTTTGCGATCGGGATGGCTCTTAAAATGGCCGACCCCCTGATCAATGCCCCAAACCAGGGACCTGACTGATTTGTAAAAGATGTTTTAAATGCTGTTTTAAGTGTATGTGACATCACAGGAACCAGATTGTTTCATAGACGTTCCAGAACATTAAAGTATAAATGGATAAAAAGTATTTGTCATTCTTTGATTAAGACAAAACAGTAATCGTCGGCAAACTGCTGTGGTATAAGAATAAAATACGTGGATGTGATTGACACTGGAGCGGTAACAGTAACGTAGATCATAATGACACATACAGTGCCATATGTAGCAGGAAACAATACAGATTGAATGTAGCAGGAAACAATAGGTGTTTAAATCCTATATTCTTTATTGGAAAAAAAAAGAATCAAATTGCCTTTACAACAGCCCTGTATAGTGATAACATGTCTACAAAATGTCTACAAAATGCTAACATATTTCTTATTAGCGTAAAATAGTATTAATAAAGCTCTGACTAGCAATCTGATGTGAGAGAGAAAGCTCTTGAGCGTCCAAATGTGAGCATGTGTGTGTGTGTGTGTGTATGTGTGTGCGTGTGTGTGTGTCTGTGTCTCCAGGGCAACAATGAGTAATTAGCAGCAATTAATAGCAGTGATCAAGCACGTGTCACAGAGAGGGAAGGAGAAACGAAACCCCCGGAGAAACACACTGCATGTTAAACAGTGCCGACCTGCACCTCAGTAAGCCTCAATGTCAGGCAACACACACACACACACACACACACACACCCACACACACACACAAAAGCAAGTAAGCATGGCCTTAATACATTTGTGCTCTTGAACGTCAACTAAAGAACATGAGGTGAACCTCGCACGCTAACACTGTTTACGACTGGAAATCACTCATTGGCCATGAAGACAGGGTCGAGGATACTGCAGGTCCAATTTAGCTAGTCAGAATTAGCGAAGAGGTGTGTGAGTGTGATGTTTTATACTCCAGCTTTGAGCAGGGTTCGTACAAGGTGCGTGAAGAGCTTGAATTTGGCCTTTTGATATGTAAGTACCAGAAAACCTTGAAAATTGGAAAACGTTTTTTTTTTCTTATCCAGTGCTGCTCAAAAAGTGCTTGAATTGTAAAAAGTCAATAAATACGAAATCACAAAAAAAAAAACACAAATACCATGAATAGGCCTACATCCTTTTACTCAAAATATGACACCCCACTGCAGCCTCTCTCCATCCTCCTCCGCCCACTCCTTCTCCATTCGCTATTCACTCACTCACTGTGACAGAGACAGCTCCGGTCCACTTCTCAGACCGCTTTAGCTACCTTTTTTTGTGTGTTATTTACTTTCAAAAAAGCACCTTACATTTTCTCTCTCTCTCTCTCTCTCTCTCTCTCTCTCTCTGTGGCAGAGAAGAGCAGCATATTGATTGGTTTCTAACTTTCTCTCTGAGGGATCATTTTACACGTAAATATGGCCGAAATCACAGCACCGACGCTGTCGCTAATGTGTGTGTACGATGATTTTGTTAGAGGACATCGTGGTTATAAAATCAGGGTTTAATCAGTGCAGAACAGCAGCTTGGTAATGGCTGGGAAATGACTGCTGGTGAACATGTGGTCTCTCAATGCGCCGCATTTCAGTCACTATTTAATACTCGTTCCCTTTTTTGACAACAAAAGCAGAAGAAAATGCATCAGTGTGAGCAGCTTTATTGGAAATTTCGCCTGTATTAAAATATCGTATGTGAGCACGGACAGTAGTGAATGAATATGTAAGGAATACGGTAATTAGCACATGACATCATCTAGTAACATTTAGTGACTTTTCCACTGAAAGGACGCAGTGCTCCTGACACTCACCTGGAGCATAGTGACATGGGAAAGACAAAGCAATGTCTGTGAAATGCAAATTTATTCCAGCATGGCTGGAAAAGGCACCATATAAAAAATTGCTTGTGCTTTATTAGTATTATTATTAATTTCGTTTGTAATTTAAAAAGAAAAAATAAAGAATATGTTTGAATGACATCTCTTGTGGGAGGAATGGAAGGAGGAGGTGGAGAGGCTGCAATGGGGTGTCATATTTTGAGTATAAGGATGTAGGCCTATTTATTGTATTTGTGTCCTATCGAGAAAAAAAAACACTTTAAAAATTGTTTTTATCGATTTCGTATTCATTGACTTTTTACAATTCAAGCACTTCTTGAGCAAAACTGGGTAAAAAAAATGGTTTTCCAATTTTCAAGGTTTTCAAAAGGCCAAATTCAAGCTCTTCACGCACCTTGTACGAACCCTGCTCAAAGCTGGAGTATAAAACATCACACACTCACACACCTCTTCGCTAATTCTGACGAGCTAAATTGGACCTGCAGTATCCTCGATCCTGTCTTCATGACCAATGAGTGATTTCCAGTCGTAAACAGTGTTAGCGTGCGAGGTTTATGCTAATAAATGCAAATTTAGTCCAGCACGGCTGGAAAATGCACCATATAAAACTGGATGTGCTTTATTAGTATTATTAATAATAATAATTATTATTATGGGGACATGCATTGTGGGCTGATTGGCATCTCTAAATTGTCTGAAGTGTATGAGTGTGTGTGTGAATGAGATGTGATTGTGCCCTATAATGAGTTGTGATGTGCCTTGTGCCCTGAGACGCTTGGGATAGACTACAGGCTCCCGTGTGGTACAGAAAATTGATGGGTTGACATCTCTTGTACAGTCCTTGAAAACAAAAACAAAAATAGTGCTTGAAAAGTCCTTGAAAATCCTGGAATTTCATTATGAAGAACGTCTATGAACCCTGTGTGAGGATAATTACGCTAATAAGTAATAGCAGTCTTTCATACAAGTTCTATACTAATGGTTTAGCTTCAGTTATGCACAAAAGCCTTAGTACAAACCTTTCCTTACATACAGATTCAACATAGAATTTGGTCTGTTCGCAAACCCAAATGTAAAGTCATAACTCAAACACATACAGTCCCAAACAGATACAAATTCCAGCGATAAATCTGTTCAGACCTTGTTTTCTCTCTATGATGCTGATTGTAATCATTTATAATCCCACTTTTGAGGGTCACCCTTTAGAATCTGGCTCCTGTCATGGTTTCGTCCTCACGCTGTCTCAGGGATTTACCAGTTTAGCAATCGAAATCTCCATCTGAATTTCTAGAAAGCTGCTTTGTGATGATATCTATTGTTAAAAGTGATGTCACATGCAAAAATGGTACAGAGAGGAAAAAAAAACATTATTGTGCATGCACTAATTGATTGCCATGATGAGTTCGGCTCTCTAAAGGGCTCCGGCAAAAGTGAAACTGAAACTACTCATCATTTCTGATGTTAGGGAAGGATCATTGCACTATCAACACGGGAGATGGCTGTCAAAGTTATGTAAAGTGTGTCAGGGTATCTAAGACTAGTTGGCCAGTCATCTAGCCATCATTTCCAGAGTTGCAGAAACTTTTTAAGGATGTCACTATTTTTAGGTAATTCAAAATCAAAAACCAAATATTGCACCAGTTAATGAATCAATAAATGCAATAAATGTGGAAAATAATAAATCTGTGTATCCTATTATACTATTTAAAATATAAATATATATTAGACATTTAAACATGACTCACAGAGAGCGAGAGAGATGGTTTCGATATGAAGCGTGAGGGACAAAGAAAGGATGTGATTATCCATGCTGATTAACAGTGCTCACATGGCACTGAGGGTCACATTTATTGTGTCTTGTGAAAATTGGGTTTTACTCAATACTGAATTCATTTATTCATCTTTAGTAACCACTTTTCCATGGAAAGTTATGGAAAAGATTAAATTATTCAGACAACTTTTTAAAAAATACAGTACTGTGCAAAAGTCACAATTTTTTTAAAACAAACTTTGTTATAAATTTTTATTTGAGGACTTCTACATTATTGAGTTGGTACAGAAATATTTTAGATTTCCAGACATGATACAGAAAAATGCTTCTCAGTAATGAAAGCAGCATATTAAACAAGAGCCCAAAAACATTCTATATACTACACTAAGAACATTACCGCTACACTATTCTAGCAGCCATGTTCATTTAAATACTATAGTTATTGTACCTTTACTATGTGACTTGATCACGCTTCCTCCATCCATCCATCCATCCATCCATCCATTCATCTTCTACCACTTACTCCTTTTCAGGGTCGCGGGGGAACCTGGAGTCTATCCCAGGGAGCATCGGGCACAAGGCGGGGACTTGATCACGCTTGCTTTGTATAATTCAATACTGTAATTCAAACTTGTTTAAGCTAGGTTTTGATGATAAACTCTTCAAATGTGACCTTAAATGTAACCGAGCACACTTTCCCTTTTTATTTCAGGCTCAACAAAGATTAATGTACTCTGTTCACAGATCCATGGACAAGCAGATCATGGGCTTCAGTATAAGAAACTGCACCGTTTGGATGGTAAAGTAATATACAGTATCTCACAAAAGTGAGTACACCCCTCACATTTTTGAAAATATTTGCTTATATCTTTTAATGTGTCAACAGTGAAAAAATGACACTTTGCTACAATGTAAAGTAGTGAGTGTACAGCTTGTGTAACAGTGTAAGTTTGCTGTCCCCTCAAAATAACTCAACAAGTCACATGACACTAATTGGGCCCAATTTGGACATTTTCACTTAGGGGTGTACTCACTTTTGTTGCCAGCGGTTTAGACATTAATGGCTGTGTGTTGAGTTATTTTGAGGGGACAGCACATTTACACTGTTACACACGCTGTACACTCACTACTTTACATTGTAGCAAAGTGTCATTTCTTCAGTGTTGTCACATGACAAGTTATCATCAAATATTCACAAACATGTGAGGGGTGTACTCACTTTTGTGAGTACACTTTTGTGATACTGTATGCCATGGCAGAACTGCTAGCAAGCCGCGTTTGTTCAAATGCAACATGACTGCCCCCTACAGGTCCTGTCTTTCTTGCGCCCCAGCACACGTGCGATACCACATGAACTCGCAGGATCGCTTTGTCCTTTGACGTGCATTTTCAATGGCCACATCTGTAATGAAGGCTGCTGGGTTTCACTGCCAAAATAAGAAGCGAGTGTGACAGTCACACAAAGTCTCCAGATGAAGAGTTTGACATATTTCAATCTGGTTTCGCCTACAACACAGCACCGACGCAGCTCTAGTAAAAGTTGCTAATGATCATTTGCTCTCTGGTGAGTCTGGAAATCTTTCTCGACCTTAGCTCAGCTTTTGACACAGTCTGCCACAAACTGTTACTTTCTCGCATTTCTGAGATTTGAGCTGCATTATCCTGGTTCTCATCCTTTCTCAAGGATTGGCAGTATCTCGACGCACAACAATAAATCCCCCACTGTCCCACTCAAACAGGGTGTTCCTCAGGGTTCAGTTTTTGGTCCATTATCACTTATCATTTACATTGTGCCTCTTTGACAAATGATCCATTAACTATCATTGCTACGCTGACAATATTTAAATACATACAGCTTGGCGGCCAGTCTCTGTTCACCAGACTCATTATCCTCATGTGTTAATGAACTGAAGGGCTGGTTACATTCCAGCATTCTCTTGTTGAACTTGAGTAAAACTGAGATAATAATTGCTGGCCCCTCAGCTCTAACACAAAATTTAACTGACATTGATGATACTTACATTTTTTCATCTGCGCCAGTCAAAAACTTTGACATTCTTGACCCTTCTTTAACACTAGATGCATACATTAGCAAACTGTCTAAAGGAGCATTTTTCCAACTATACCGTATCACCCAACTCCGTCCCTATGTTAGCCAGAAAGATTTTTATTAATTCTCGCCTTGACTATTGAAATGCACTTTTCTCTGGACTACTGGAACAATCTCCTGCTTACAATATAGTCAAAATTCTATTCTTTGAGAAAAAATGTTTTTTTTTGTTTGTTTGATTAGTTTATTACTGTTTACTGCTCTTTCTAATTTTTCTTTTGAGTAGTATGGTACATTTTTAAGCAATTGTTATATGTCAAGAAATCAAAGTAAGACCCAATCATGTATGACCAATCATACAGTAATCAGTACACTAATCAGAGAAACTAAAATCAAATTCAGACAAGCCGGTGTGGGTCTAATTTGTGAAATCACTTAGCACACATTCCTCACTCAGAAAAGTGTATCTTTCTCTTCTAGGCTTGCTCTGTTATTTCTCTGTAAAAACTCAGATTCTGTACCTGCTAAGGGACGCTGAGTCTGTACTCTGTATCTCTTTATCAGTCTCATGTTCGTCATTTCTTAAGAAGTATTCAGTGAAATAAAACTTTCCCTTTATATCCTTCCCGTGTTCTATTTTTCAGAAATATGATATTTCCTTTCACTGCTGTGGTAAAGATACCAGGGTTGCCAACTCTCACGCATTTGGCATGAGACACACACTTTCAGTCTCTGCCTGATGCACTCACACTGCCCAAATAAGTCACACGGCAAAATAAATATCAAGCCAACGTCAAAATACAACATAGTCACAAATCTGCTCATTTGGTTTTCTGTCAGTATTGAGAAGGTGCGGGGTTCGGTACTGGACCATTCTGGACCATTCTGAATCGGATGGGTACCTATCACATTTCCTCTCCGCACCGGAGAGATGCTTATAATACATGCTTTAGGGATTCCTTTTTTTTTTTTTTCTTTTGTAGACGCATGAAAAAAATACAGGTTGTAACTTGCAGGTTTTTGGCCTTGTGTTGTCTGAAAATCTGACAAGTGACTTAGTTTTTTTTTTTTTTTTACATTTATGGTTCCTATTTTCCCCAATGCATTAACACTGTTTAAATGCTAAATGGTCTGAACTTATATAGTGCTTTTTTTAACCTTAGCGGTTCACACACAAGCATCAATAGGAGCAGAGCTGCCATGCAAGGCACGATCCAGACATCGGGAGCAACTTCGGGTTCAGTGTCTTGCCCAAGGACACTTTGGCATGTGGAGTCACGTGGGCCGGCAATTGAACCACCAACCCTACGATTAGTGGACAATCCGCTCTACCACCTGTTCCACAGCCGCCCATTCACAGTCTCACAATAATGTCAGTGCTGTAAAGTATTTTGTCCTCCCATAATTATTGCAAGATAGGACAAAAACCAAACAAACAAGCATGACACACTCATATACTAATAGCTGATATGGTTCTAATGTAATCTGCTTTTCCATCTCTCCAATCACATTCTGCCCAAAAGTGATCTGAGGTGAGCGGATAGTGTTTGTCCTCTCTTGTTGCCATTTGATGATTTGTTTATTAAATAAGTATTTTTTGTTGTTGTTGTTGTTCTTGTTTTTTTGCTTTTCAAACTGCGAGTGGTTTCTGTTTAATATGTTGCAATAAAGTCTGGGGTTTTTTTTGGTGTCTCAAACCCCTTGACTTTGAGAATTTTTTTTTAAGGAGAGTTTCAACCATCCATTTTCTATACCGCTTTATACTTTTCAGGGTCAAGTATGGGGCACAAGGCGGGATACACCAGGGTACACATGGACAGGGTGCCAATCCATCGCAGGGCACAATCACATCCACATTCACACTACAGACATTTTGTACATACCAGTCAGCCTACCATGCATGTCTCTGGACTTGGGGAGGAAACGGGAGTACCCAGAGGAAACCCCTGCAGCACGGGGAGAACATGCAAATTCCATGCACATAGGGCTAACCACTAAGCCACCGTGGGCATATATACACACTAAGCCATATATACATACATATATATATATATATATATATATATTGGTGCCAAAATTGGTCCCAAAATCAGCATACTAATTTGAACATTTTTAGTGTTTGAAACAACTTATAATAATGTATTTGTGTAATATTTCTTTGAAAATGAAGCACTTCAGTGTTTTTACTCCACTTAGAACACAATTTTTAACTAGAGAAATTATGAAAAATGCTCACTAAAATGCAGTACCAATCAAGCAATACGACGTACCATATGAGCATCAGCGTGGTCAACGCCTTTGAATAAATGCATTTTAGCGCCAAAAGTCAACTTTCTGGTGATAATCAGACCAGCGGGTACTGTTTTCACGAATGCGCAGAAATGGTCGCATTCCCGACAGCGAAAAACCTTGTTCTTCTTTTCAATGGAAGGATTTGTCACTATCAGTTTCTCCAAACCCCTGCAGTGTCAGTGCTGAAGATGAAGACGGATCAGGGTTTGAATCAGGAGAGTTTGTGTCACTATCAGTTTCGGTTTCAACATCGTCTGAACTTTCACTGCGGTCACTCTCTAGAATCCTCGCTCTCGCCCGTGTAACTGTGTACGGTTTCTTTTTTTCCACTGTTTTAGATGTACCTGTGTTCACTGTAGGTCTAACTTTAGCTGGAACATGATTAGCTTTTCGCTTTGGCATTTTTAGTTCACTAAGTTTATCAACAACATTCACGCTTGGATCATCTTCACCATAATGACGGCGTAATAATGTAATGACGGTGTGACGTCATGACTTGACTTACAAATAAGTAAGGAATCATAGCAGAGTAATGCCGGTATATTGGCCTTACAGGAATAGGTCAAAGATGGGCTAGCCGGTTTTTCGGCCTTAAGGGTTAATAAATCAGGACGATGCTGTTTTCAAAGCCCGTCTCGATAGCATGTATGTATGTATCTTGTATGTAATGTAAGTTTTAAGATATGCATTAGGCGCTCAGTGAGGACCCCGCTTGTTAAAACTATAAAACATACACCAATTAAATAATAATCAGTATGTTCTTCTAAAAATGTATGTTCACACACACACACACACACACATACACATGCGACAAAACCCAACGTCCAGTAAGATGTAAGATGACTTTTTTTTTTTTTTAAAGCTCTTTATCACGACCCACATAAAGATCACCTGCATGTCACGGTTCTCTTTCATTGCATAAACAGCTCCCTAATGGCCGTGACTCATTCAGGTCGTAGAAGTTTTTAATCTTCTAAAGAGAACAAATAAATAAATAAATACAAATGTCTGGCTTTCTTGTTTGTTTGGTTTTTTTTTTTTTTTGCCTCAGCCCCGTCTCTCAAAAGCATTGTGCTTGTTTAGATCACCTGAAATGTTTCAAAGAGATGCTAGCGCTAGCGTCCTTCCCCTGACCTTTATGCTACAAAGCATTTTGGAAGCCATGAATCGTCTGTGTGCGTGTGTGTGTGTGTGTGTGTGTGTGTGTGTGTGTGTGTGTGTGTGTGTGTGTGCATCGCCACCAGCTTGCTCAATAGAGATAAATTCACACACTTCACAATCTGTATCCTGTGTTTATATGTCTCCGTAAAACTGCTTAGAGACAATGTCCATTGTTAAAAGCGCTATACAAATAAAATTGAATTGAATTGAATTGTGTGTGTGTGTGTGTGTGTTGTGTGTGTGTACCTATGTTGCTGTGCCTGGTCTCAAATTCCAAATTTCTGAAGATTATACAACAGCAAAAACCAAAATAAATAAATAAATAAAAACTTTGGACACATATCTCAAGACTGTCAAATCAAATCGATTTCCAGGCACATGCAAAAATGTCATGTTATATCCGCTGTCACAGCATTGCTATCAAAATCATCACACACACACACATATGCACACTAATCTGCTAACGTTCACTCAGAATCACACTAATCTTGACATTGATGTATAAATATGACAGCAACATACAGGTATAATCTAAAATAAAAATTCAATCTCAGCAGTTAGCATAATCCAGTGATTCCCAACTGCTGTTCCGCGGCACACGACTGTGGGCGATCATCAGGTGTGCCGTGGAAGAATGTACAATTTCACCTGATTGTTTTGCCTGTCGCTAAGCGAGCGGCGTATAGTGACAGGCAAAACAGTTAAATGCTCTTCCGACAGGGGGCAGTGTATCAGCGTGAAGCATGACTATGCATTCCGGTAGCGTGACCCGGATGTCCACAGTAATGTCCATAGTCATTCTTCGAGTGCAGCAGAGCAGGTAATAACGATGGAAAAATATTTGAAAAGAAAAAGTACTCAATCTGACCTGGGTCCTGAAGAAAATACCGACCCAGATGAAGGCCCTGGCATGAATACTGGTCAGAAGAAATAAAAAAGGGTGAGCTCAAGACAGTACAATGAAAGTTATCTTACCTTTGGATTTACCTTCACCGGGGAACCAAGCGCGCCAAGTCCGCTTTGCCTGGTGTGCGGGGAAAAGATGTCCAACGGTGTCATGGTTCCGAGTAAACTCAAACGCCATTTAGTGACAAAACACCCGTCACTTCAAAACAAGGATACAGACTATTTTGTTCATCTGCGTGAACAGACTGGGAAACAGGCAGCGTTATTGAGGAAAACCACCAAAACGGGTGAAAAAGCTCTTAAAGCGAGCTTCCAAGTTGCTGAACTCATCGCCAAATCAAAATAGCCACACACCGTGGCAGAGACATTAATAATGCCTGCCTACAAAATTATCTTAAAAGAGCTGCTCGGCCCTGGCGCCGTTCGAGAAAACGAACCCAGGTTTCACACTGAGTAAGTAAATTGATACTAGATTTTCATTAGATATACTTTTTGTGACATGGTGTGCCGTGTGATTTTTTCTCATGTAAAATATGTGCCTTGGCTCAAAAAAGGTTGGGAAACACTGGCATAATCGATTAATAGAATAGCAAACTAGCTGCATATCCGCAATAAAACGTACAGCAAAAACCTAGCAAGTCATCTCAGAATTTCCAGCAAACAGAGAAAACTGGACCACAGCTTCATCTCATGATATCATGAGATGGCCACTCACACAAATAAAATGTAAAATGGGATAATAGTGGGGCACACGGTGACTTAGTGGTTAGCACGTTTGCCTCACACCTCCAGGGTCGAGGGTTTGATTCCCACCGTGGTCATGTGTGTGCGGAGTTTACATGTTCTTCCCCGTGCTGCGGGGGTTTCCTTCGGGTACTCCGGTTTCCTCCCCCATTCCAAAGACATGCATGGTAGGCTGATTGGTGTATCCAAAGTGTCAGTAGTGTATGAATGGGTGTGTGAGTGTGTACGTGATTGTGCCCTGTGATGGACTGGCACTCTGTCCAGGGTGTACCCCGCTTTGTGCCCAATGCTCCCTGGGATAGGCTCCAGGTTCCCCGCGACCCTGAGAAGGATAAGCGGTACAGAAAATGAATGGATGGATAATAGTCGTGTTTGCTTTAGATCAACTGACATACAGACGCATTAGTTGGTTACATCTATAACACTGACCCGGAAGTTTGCTGTGAGCCTTGAGGTTAATGCTAATAATATTATTCATATTCATGGCTAGCTTGTTACAAGGATTGCCAACTCTCACGACTTTGGCACAAGACACTGTTTTCAGGCTCTGTCTCACGCGCTCATGCTGCCCAAGTAACTCTCATGCCAAATTACATTCCAAGCGTCCAAGCCAATGTAAAAATGCAGCATAGTCACAAATCTGCTCATGTGAATTATTTTGTTTCTTTCCTGTCAGTGTGGAGAAGGTGTAGGGTTTAACTAGACCAATGAAGCCCCGCAACTTTTTGTGTACACAAATCATTCAGTTTACATGTCTAAAATAGCCGTTATTCATTCGCTCCTCACCGGAAATGTAACCTGCGTCAGCTAGGTTTATCGGATATTTGAAAAACAGTTGTGAACATTACAATTGCAAATGAGGATTCTAAAGTATTTGGAGAAGAACGAAGGGCTACTAGAGAAAACATGGACGATGTTTTAATGATGGCAGTAGAGAGCAAAGACAAGCGCAGGCAAGGAAGAAATGGAAAAAAATCTGCTTACATTTTACCCCTAAAGGTTCACTCACACACCAAGCCAGACACAGCCAAAGAGCTGCGGTCCGGCTCTCGGTCACCATCAAACACATAGTGAATGCCACGCTGGTGACACTGATAGGAGCTATACTAAGTCGTTTCATTATTATTATGTTGCTTTAAATACACTAAGGCCATAAGCTAAACTAAGCTAATTGCTGCTTGCACTTTTAGATATGTGGCTACAATGGAAGAAATTCTCCTTTATCTCGTAGGATATGATACATATGTACACTCGAGAATTTTCCGTTCAGAATGTTTTATTTTACTGGCAAGACAGCTGGTTTGTTGTCAAGCGTGGAATGTTAGTTGCGCCACCCATGTTACTATGACAACCATTAGTAGGACCAACTACTGGCGACTTCATAGTACAGCGACTGGGGACACGCAGCGCTAAAATCGATGTGTGCGTGTGTGTGAACGTACCTTCGTTCTCATTTCAGCACAGCAAAAAATATTATTTGATTCATAAATCCCACTCCAGCTAGGAAGCCCAAGACGGCAACCCTGTTGTTGCTAGTTCATGAAATTTTCATTCTTGGATGGAGCAAACACACAACAATCAATCATCCATTTTTTTTTTGCAGCTTATCTAGCTCAATAATGACGTTACTCTGAAATCTAACATCCCACTTCTGGGAATTAATCGTGCTAACTGCTGACTTAGTTGCTTTGCTCACCTCTAGCCATGAACGACCCTTTTGGTTTCAGTTAATCTATCACTGCATTAAACATGTTAAATAATGAATTCACCTCTAAATAGAGGTCATTTGACTCCAATTAGACTCCAAGTAGAGTCGTTTGGATTCAAATGTGAAAGTAATTAACAGTTAATTGTAGTACAGTAATTAAGCGTACCAGTAATGTGTTAACTTCTGACATCCATGGACTTGTAGTGTTCATACACTGTTAGTCATGTAAAATGTTCTGTTAATTATTATTATTATTATTAATTATTTATTCATTAAAATAATTCGGTCAGAAGACGGAGCTATAACATGCTGAATATGATGACGCAACAAAAGTGCACAGATACGCTATACGCTAGTATACAAAAGAATTATAACAAGATCTTGCATGATAAATAAATAAACAGTTTTACAGTAAAACAATGAATTATATCATTAAATAAATAGCTAATTAGTGAGTAAACCAAGAAGAATGTACGCTTGTTTTATGAATGAATGTAACTTCTGACTCGCATGACCTTGTTTCCATTCACTGTTAGCCATGTTAGCGTTAAAGCTTCTTCATCCCCTCATTAATAATCCAAACTAAGGAGATCAGGGTCAGCATGGTCTACGGACGAGAAGTGCATATTTGATATAAATTTTGACAAGACTGTAAATATTAAACGAGAGCAGTTGTACAGAGAGAGGAATCTGAGCGTAGATGAGTATAAAGAAGAGGAGATATGAACTGTGAATGTGTTACGCCTTCGACAGTGTCGGGGCTGTCAGTATGCTCATGTTCAGGTGGCGTGAGTGCTGAATACAGCAGTGTTGTAAATGGATTAATATAAAAGTGACTGCAGGAGGTGGAACTGCTTGTTGTTTCTCAGTGTGTGATCTGTATCGTAACACGTACTGGAGAAGATCATTAAGCACTCAGGACGCTGTGTCGGATTCCCTCCGAACTGCTTAAGACTCGGTTATCAGACGCGGATCCAGAAATCATGACTCAACCTGATTCGAGCCTGAATTATATACATGTTTTGTTCTTTTATATTTTTTATTGATTTGTGTAAATGTTTACAATCTACATAAGACCACAGTTTAACAAATCTTAATTGCAATACATTGTTGTCAGGGATTTGAGGATGCAGTGGATTGTACAAAGTGCCAAACAAACAACATAAATGGCCTGCACTTAGATAGTGCTTTTTTTTTTAACCTTCGCGGTTACAAAGCACTTTAGACTGGTTCTCATTCACCCATTCACACTCACACACACACCAACGGTAGCAGAGCTGCCATGCCAGGCGTTAACTTGCCACTGGGAGCAACTTGAGGTTCAGTGTCTTGCCCGAGGACACTTCGGCATGTGGAGTCATGTGGCCCAGAAATCAACCCGCCAACCCTACGATTAGTGGACAACCTGCTCTATGACCTGAGCCATAGCCGCCCAACAGTGAGAACAAGTGGATTAACAGTGGAAAACATCCAGACGACGAGCGAGACTGTGGAATAAATGACACGACAACAGCAAAAGGTGCTAATCAGGGTGAAACGAGAGGCAGGTGATCGAGGTTAGGATATGTGACATAGTCATGTGACATGCATGGCTCTGTGTGTGCAGAGTTTGCTTGTTCTCTCCTTGCTTCAGGGGTTTCTTCCGAGTACTCCTGTTACCTTACCCAGTCCAAAGACATGCATGGTCGGCTAATTGGCATGTTCAAAGTGTCCGTAGTGTATGAATGGGTTTGTCAATGTGTGTGTGATGGTACCCTGCACCCCGTCCAGGGTGTCCCATGCTCCAGGTTTCCTGGGACCTTGTAAGGATAAGCTGTACAGAAAATGGATGGATGGATAATATTGATGATGATAATAATAATAATAATAATAATAATAATAATAATAATAATAATAATAATAATAGAAAATTCTGAATATAAAATTGTTTTAGTGTTATCACAACTTCCCCCTGCATGCTTTGTTTTTGCTATGTTTTGTATTCTCCATGTGCTTTTTCTTGTCATGGCCACGTTCCTTTGTTTGGGTTCCAGTCCTGCCCCTCTTCTATCTCTGCTTTATTTCCCTAATGTGTGTTTCTGATCTGTGTTCAGCCCTTAATTCATTTGGTTATTTATACCCTGCTGTTTTCATTTCTCTCAGCAAAGTCTTGCAAATTGTATTGTTTCATTCCCGAGTGTTGATTGTATTGTGTATTTCTGGTTTTCCCTCTACTGCCTGAGGATTCATTTTCCTTCTCTGATAGTACCTCTGACCCCTACATTAAACTATAGCACAAGTTATCTAAATAAAACACATAAGACACATTTGTGTACTACCTTTAAGCTCTGATGCTATGGACTAGCAGTGAAGCTGCAGCTTCATAAGAGACCACAACAGGGGATTACACACAATCTCTCTCTCTCTCTCTCTCTCTCTCTCTCTCTCTCTCTCTTCCTGTCTCTCTCTCGCTCTCTCACACCCACACACACAATATGATCAATTACTAAATGATAAATCTCTAGACACTCCTCCAAACACTAATAGGATGACAGAATTACATCCTGCTACTCCATTAAATCAAATTAATCCAGAATGATGCAGCGTTAAACAGAATTCATCACCTGCTTAACCTCGCCTAATCACCGGCGTGTAGCATTATTAACACTGTTGTCCAGCTGTTCTACACCGCTGCTCTGCATTCACTTTCAATTTCCACCTGTAACAGAATCAAGCATGATGGCACATATGGAGAGAGAAAACTCACTTCCATACTAATTCATTCCAACTTAGCTTAGCATGAAAGGCAGTGGTCATTGACCCTCTTCCTCAAGATCAGAATGAATAGACGTATGAGTGCTGCCAGCATTGCTACAGAGGTTGAAGGGGTGGGAGGCCTCTTCTAAAGATGATGCACGAGAAAGTCCGCAAACAGTTTGCTGAAGACAAGCAGACTAAGGAGATGGATTATGAGACAAAGATAAACTTATTTGGTTCAGATGGTGTCTGGCATGTTTGGCGGCAACCAGGTAAGGAGTACAAAGACAAGTGTGTCTTGCCTACAGTCAAGCACGGTGGTGGGAGTGTCATGGTCTGGGGCTACATGAGTGCTGTCGACCCTGGGGAGCTACAGTTCATTGAGGGAAACATGAATGCCAACATGTACTGTGACATACTGAAGCAGAGCATGATCAGTATGCAATTTTCCAGCATGATAACGACCCCAAACACACCTCCAAGATGACCACTGCCTTGCTAAAGAAGCTGAGGGTGAAGGTGATGGACTGGCCAAGCATGTCTCCAGACCTAAACCCTATTGAGCATCTGTGGGGCATCCTAAAATGGAATTTGGTGGAGCACAAGGTCTCTAACATCTACAAGCTCCATGATGTCATCATGGAGGAGTGGAAGAGGACTCCAGTGTCAACCTGTGAAGCTCTGGTGAACTCCATGCCCAAGAGGGTTAAGGCAGTGCTGGAAAATAATGGTGGCCACTCAAAATATTCACACTTTGGGCCCAATTTGGACATTTTCAAATTGTACAGTGTACTCACTGCTGTTGCCTGCGGTTTAGACATTAATGTCTGTGTGTTGAGTTATTTTGAGGGGACAGTAAATTTACACTGTTACACAAGCTGTACACTCACTACTTTACATTGTAGCAAAGTGTCATTTCTTCAGTGTTGTCACATGAAAAGATATAATCAAATATTTACAAAAATGTGAGGGGTGTACTCACTTTTGTGAGATACTATATATATATATATATATATAAGGTTACAGATTAAAGGGTTCTGTAAAATGAACATCTGAAAAAAATTAAAGCCTGATCCAGAATTTATGAGATTTAATGATCAGTGTATTGAATAATTCTCTAATATGTGATTGTGTTGTATGTGTGACCAACATGCTCGCACCTAATGATGTCTACCTAATGATTTCGTGAGGTGTTCAGCACTGGAACAATGAATGCCAATGTAATTTAAGGTCAAAACGTTGTCATAGTGCCAGCGGGGATATATAAAGGCCGTTTAATCGATCTGTTCTTGGCTTGTCAGGGATCAGCCAAGACTCTTCTACAATCCTTCTGAAGGTGGTAGGGTTTTTTATTTTCTCTGAGATTTTAATGCACCAGGAGTCATTAGCAGTCATTAATAACACCATTAATACATGTTTTTTTTCCATCGTCTTTATTCGGCTCTGATCAGGATGTCTCAGGAAAATGGCTGGAAAATGGTCAGATGTGGGTTCTGTGGTCAGTGAAAGTGAAAGAGAGAGGAAATGAGGACACACTGGAATGTTTTACAGCTACTGCAATTCTACTGACAAGCCACTGAATTTCAGGACAGTCTGTTTTGGGGTAACTCTGTATTTATAGCTTGTTTAACTGAATTCACATTAATTTCATTTTGTGAATTCAGTATGCATGTTTGCTAGCAAATGTTCAGAAATGTCCCTTCTAAATGGCTAGTAATTGAAGTAATTTGAAGTAATCTTAATGTACACTCTTAAAAATATAGCAAGAAATATATACCAAAAAGAGCAGACAGTCTGATGCCATTGGAGTACCCTTGCAGAGAGAACCATTTACTCTCAAGTTCTTTAGAGAACCATTTATTTACTGGGCTTTTCACAGCAGTGCCACAAGGAACCATGTTATCATAAATTCTTAAAAAAAAAAAAAAAAAAAAAACCTCAGTCAGTGCTTTAAGGAACCAAAGTAACGTTCTTAAGAGTAATGCCAGAAGAACCTTTTCCAGTCCTACAGAAAAAAAAACTTATAGGGTTCACTTTAACCTGTTAAGACATGATACCTTGAAGAACCAATGCACTGCTCTGAAGAACTTATAAAGAAACTTCTTTGATCTATAAAGAACCACAACTCAAGAACACTATACAGTGAAAGATGGTTCTTGAAAAGAAGAAATCTTTATTTGTAGGAGTCTATGGACTCTATTAAGCTATATAGCTATAGCTATATATAAATATATATATATATATATATATATATATATATATATATATATATATAGTTTACTACCCGCAACGTCAGAACTTTAATGTCCCTTTTCTTAAAACACACGACAAAACCGTGTTCAAAATGTCACATCATACTGGTTAGGTCCCTACAGAAGTTCAAGGAGCTTCTGTACAAAGCCATTTGTTAGGATATTGTAACATAATCAGACCAGAAAGAGTCATGAAATCTGTCATGTCCACCGGCGACTGCCTCACGGCATCCTCTGCATTTCCTGTACTTGTGCACACCTGTTAATAATCACTTTATATACTGTAAACTCTGTGTTGGTTTTTTGTAGTTGTTGTTTTGGTAGACTGTTCTCATAAATAATCATACGCTTCATTTCTTGTTCTTGTTTTAGTAGCTAGTTCTTGATTTGCTCAGTTTATGAATCTTCCTTTGTATTTTATTTAATAAAGAAAACTCTGTACTTGTGTCAGCAACAGCATTATATCAGCAAAATCTGTCACTCGATTCAGCCATTACATCAGCTTGACTTAAAATCAACAAACTGTCACAGACCGTCTGTTCTGATGAGATGCATTCTTAAACATGCTACATACATAAAAAATAAAAATGGAATCGAATGGACTCTGGACCTCCAGCACACTTCCTTCCTGTCACTCAGGTGATGTCAGAGTGTTCAGTAAAACAGCAAGCAGAAGAAAGGCGGGGAAAGGAGTTAGCCTCGTTTGACCTTCCAGCTGGATCTCCTGGTTGTAATTACCTGTGAAGCAGAGCAAGGATGACAGGGTGTAAATACACACTGGAGGAAATCACACTGTCTCTGCTGGACACTGGCCAAGACAGAGATGTGAACACACTGCCTAAGTGTGCCAGCATGGCTGAGACAGGGTGAAGTAAAGATGCTGAGCATGGTGACATTGTTATACTGTACAGAGCCATGGTCATGGAAAGATGTGGATTATACAACTATTTTATTATACTAGCGAAATTACATCTCGAATTCATTTGTTACGATTAAGAAATTTAGGGCATTTCTGCCTTTAAGTGTAAAAATAAGAGGGTGGAGTCAATGCAAATAGATTAATTTATTACCCTTATCATTATTGCGCAAATTGTTTTCACCATTTCAGACAAAATAAAACAAAATTATGATTTATTAGGAGAGAATAAAAATTTAGGCACGCTGGGGTTTTTTTTTAATACAAACTTCTGTTATAGATTTTTATTTATGACTTCTATATTATCGGGTCAGTACAATTTTTTATTTATTTTTGACATTGCACGAACATATATTTTTCCTGAAGAATTTTCTTCTTCTACCACTCTAATATGTCAGCAATAACAATGTGTAAAACTCCTGTCCTGAAGATAACATCAGAAAACGTATTTACAGCTCTACCTGTTACCTGTTTTGACTGTTACAAAGTGCTGACACTGGAGACTCCTTCCGTGAACGAACACCTCCTTACAGAAATCTTCGCCGTATTAACGATGACACACACTTTCTGCACTCATTTGTTTGGAGCGCTCACCGTGCAAGTCCCTGTGAATGAGTGGTTTTTATAGAAACATACAGAAACATACATTTAATACAGCCCTGTGAGATCATGTTTTTGTGTGGTATAAGGCTGTACACTGAATCTGAGTTAACTCCAACTGTACCTTTTCGTGTTATACTCCATGTGTAAATACACGAATGCATGCGTTGGGGTTTCCTTCATTCGACTTTGTACATGGTGTCATTCACACAGTAATATATATCTTTATCAATCACCCACGATACACAGCACATCAAATAAAAAAGGGTGACTATTGTTATATATATATATATATATATATATATATATATATAGCATCTCAGAAAAAATCTCAAAAAATGTCAGAATGTCCAAAAGTTCCTTGTTTATGGATCGTTTATTATGTGGAAATGGAGACGGAGAGAGGGGAAAACAGAGATGTAGAGGGAGTGAAAAAGAGACAGAAGTATTGAAAGAGAGAGAGATGATTGCTAGGCAGAATGAAGGGTCATAAAAAAGAAGGGGAGTGATCATTGTTCAGCGTTTCCATGGAGACAGGTTCTCGGGGGTGGAAGGAGGAGGAGTGGGGGTTCTGCGCTTGGCAAGGAGGAGAGTGGCATTTTGGAATGAATGCGAGTTCCCACAGGGCAGGTAATAGCACACCTGAACAATGCGGGCCAGAACAACAGCGTCGGCCGCACAAAAGGACGACTTCACCTCCGCCGAGCGAGACAAATCCCCACTTACTGCGTTGGGCTTCTGGGACACCAGAGCTTCATCATGCAAAGCACAGTTGATGGAGGTGGAAAAGAGGGACAGCTGACAGGAAAATGTCTCTCCACTCGATGTTAAACACTCACACAAAATGGGATAAAGCAGCGCAAGCAGAGCAACGATACGCCATCGACAAGATCCTCAGTGAATAAAAGACGAACAATCAAATATGGTTTCAAAGGAGGTACACTGATTATCGGTGACATGGTTTTAAACAGGAGGCTAAAATCTATTATCTTAACATCTCAACACCATCAAGAAGATCTAATAAGTGGCAAAATAAAATAAAAAACTAACACACACACACACACACACACACAAAAGCAGATAGAGAGCTGCATTCATATCTATTTTTATGCTTCAAATCTGTCATCACTTTTCTCACTTTCATGATATCAACTATGAACAGCCGTTCAATCACCAGCCCCTCATTCTTTCTGTCTCTCTTCAAGTTTACAGGACAAAACATGACAGCTTGTTGTGTTACCAAGAAACCACAAAATGTAAACTCCTCTGTCCAGAAGATTTTGGAAAATGTAAAAGTTGCAGCTTTACCTCTGACTGTTACAAAGCGCTGACACTGGAGACTCCTTCCATAAACACACAAACACATTTCTCCCAACAGAAAACTTCACCACATCAGTGGTATTTTAAAAAAAATAAATCTGTTTATGTGGAGCATCCACTGTACAAGTCCCTATGAA
Source organism: Ameiurus melas (assembly GCA_012411365.1). Taxonomy (NCBI): domain Eukaryota; kingdom Metazoa; phylum Chordata; class Actinopteri; order Siluriformes; family Ictaluridae; genus Ameiurus; species Ameiurus melas. Next base: position 27,067,484 of record CM022765.1, read on the forward strand.
TGAGCTGTTACTATAGAAACGATAAGGTATTAGAATGAGCACATTAATAGAATCCTGCGCTGCTGTCAGAGCTGCTGTTACAGAGAATTAATCAACACCTTCTGACCAATCAGAGTCCACAACTCAGCATCGCTTATGTTTTATTGGCCACGATATGGCCAGTTCTGAGCAGTTCTCAAACAGTCACCCAGATTTCTTACATCTTCTTTTCTTTTCACGCTTCTTCCCTCCAGAGAGAGAGAGAGAGAGAGGGGAAACTACACCATCCAGACTGACTGACACATCAAACCTTTCCCTCTGAAGAGCCTGGCGCTCTCTTCCCTGAGTCTCCTGCCAATTTAGCCCTGTCCTCAGGGAAGCCCTGATCCAAACCTCTCTCTCACACACACACACACACACACACACATTGAGAGAGAGAGAGGGGGGGGGAGATAATCAGTCTCTGATTAGCCCCAAGGCCTGAGCAGGGAGATTGGGAGTGAGATGGAGAAAGTGAAGGAGAGATTTGTAGAGCTGAATCCTTCTTTCTCAGAGAACAAAAAAGAGAAAAGGGGAAAAGGAAAGAAAATGAAGAGTGTCTGGGGAGAGCCAGGTCGTTCTCTTGATTTGTTTGTTTTGCTCAACACAGCCGCCGCAATGTTTCCGTTCATTTCCTTAAGCTCTGCTTTTTCGCCTGATGTTATGAACACACACTCTGGGGCCAAGAAAGGATGAATTAACCATCAGTGTGTGTGTGTGTGTGTGTGTGTGTGTGTGTGTGTGTGTGTGTGTGTGTGTGTGTTTAAAGAGAAAAAGAAAGAAAAAATAGGATGAAGCTGTGTGTCAGAATCAGAGTGAACATGATCAGTACAGAGTTTGTGTGTGTGCATGTGTGTGTGTGTGTGTGTGTGTGTGTGTGTGTGTGTGTGTGTGTGTGTGTGTGTTGTAAAGAGAAAAGAAAGAAAAATAGGATGAAGCTGTGTGTCAGAATCAGAGTGAACATGATCAGTACAGAGTTTGTGTGTGTGCATGTGTGTGTGTGTGTGTGTGTGTGTGTGTGTGTGTGTGTGTGTGTGTGTGTGTGTGTGTGTGTGTGTGCATTTCCCTCATTCACGTTCAAAATGTTCAGTAACAACAGTCCAAATTTTCAGTAGTGACTTTTACAAAACCATCACACAATACAGGTTCAGTACATTTTGAGACCACTGTGCTATGGAATTCTGGGATGCTGATTGGTCAGGAGGTGTTGATTAGTTTTCTATAACAGCAGCTCTGACAGTAGCGCAGCTGCAAATCACAGGTGTATAATTGCTTCTATACTCTATCTCTATGTGTGTGTGTGTGTGTGTGTGTGTCTGTTAATCTCTCTCTCTCTCTCTCTCTCTCTCTCTCTCTTTGTGCACTCAGTGTGTGCTTTATTGGCATGACACATTATTGTTTGTATTGCCAAAGCAACATACAATAACAGAGCAAGAGAAGTGGGAACTGAACAAAAGACAAAGTGAAAAATAGTCTTGAAAATACAGAAAATAAACGTATAAATATATAACTAGATGCAACATCCTATACAGTGGGGGAAATAAGTATTGAACGCATCAACATTTATTCCAGTAAATATATTTCCAATGAGGTTTTCATATGAAATTTTCACCAGACTTTAGTATTAACTCAAGAAATCCGGAAGTATAAAGAATTCACAACATTACAGTCCGTAAATAAAGTTATGTTTAATAAAGCGTGATAACACTGGAAAAAAAATATTGAACACGCTAAGAAAAAGCAGTTCCCTTTCAAAGGGAACTTCGATGTTGCGTTTAGCATAACACCATGGGAGTGCCTCTCGTGCATGACTGGCATCTGAAGCTTGTGTAAAATCATGCCTATGATCAAGCCATGATCAGGTGACTTGGCAATTAAGCACGTCGTGTATTATATATATATATATCACGTCAGCCTTATTATCACCAGCAAAAGACTGCATGTTGGTTGTTCTCCAAAAAAAAAGACGCTTCATTTCCTCACTCTTTTCTCAAAATCTCAGAACTTTAAATAAAAATAAAAGAGAAGAAAAAAAGGAATGAGCAAGAGAGAAAAATATGAGTGAGAGAATTCAGGATGTGTGTTACAGCTTGCTCCCATTCCATCTCATAGAATAGTGCATACTTTCTGGGTGAAGTGTCTAGGGATGTAGCATGCAATGGCAGTCTCAAGAGGCTGCTCATGGTAATGCCTACATTAAGCACTTGGCTTGCGACTCACGCTCTTCTCGGATGTTGAATAGAATTGGGTTTCATGGGGAATGAACAGTATTCCTATTTAGTTATGCTGAGGGTGGAGTTGCGCTCTACCTCTCTCCATCGACGGCTTTGCCATCCATGCCACCGTGTAAGCAACCGTGGCATTGGTGGGCAATGCCTATGCTGTAGTAGTCTTGCTTGTGGGTCACTGCAGATAATGACAGTGTTGCAGGCCTACCAAGCAGACCTGCTGAGTGAGCTCTACATATGGCGGCATTCAGCCAGTTTCTTCGCTGTTGTCTCGAGTTCACCTGGGCATCCATGAGTGGAGCCCGAGCTAGCAGTAGTGTGAGGGAGACCCAGAAAGTGAGTATGGCAGCTCGCCAACCCCCACAGACAGCCAGGGAAACTGGGCGGCCACAGTCGCGGCCTGCTACTAGGCTTAAACTGAGTATGGTCATAAAGGCCAAGCAGGCAAAGAAGAGGGGTCCTAAGGGACCGTAGAGGGAGGTATCAGGGGACATGAGGTTGTTAGGGCAGTTAGCCCCCAGTGCTACTATAGGGCCTCCTCTAGCCAAGGTGGTCCCAAGTTTTCAGTGTTCTCTGGTCAGCAGACTGTTACAGGGCAATGGAAATCTGATGCTTTCCCTCCAATACAATGTGGAACAGTTAACGTCACTAAAGCTCATCTGGAAGCATGGAAACTACTGCCAAATGTTTCTCCATGGGTTCCGTCTACCATAGAAAAGGGTTACCAGGTCCAGTTTATAGCTCGACCCCCCTGGTACAGAGGTACGCTCACCACAGTAGTCAGCACAGACCAGAGCCCAATGTTAGTGCAGGAAGAAAGATCCCACTTGGACTAAGCTGCCATAGAACATGTACACTGTTCCGAGATGAACGGAGGTTTTTACGGCCGTTATTTCCTGGTCCACAAAAAAGAGGAGTATGCGGCCAATTTTAGATCTGCATCATCTGAACTGTACTCTTCGTACATACAGGTTCAAGATGCTGATGCCCAGACTTATCGTTTAACAGACTCAGTTTGAGGACTGGATTGTGACGATAGATCTAAAAGGTGTATATTTCCACATAGAAATATCTCTAGCTTTATTCTATCACACTTTCACAAAGTGCATGGATGTCAATCTGACTCCATTGTGAATCCAGGGCATCGGTGTACTAAACTACCTGGATGACTGGTTAATTCTAGCACGGTCTAGGCAACTGGCAGTTCATCATTGAGATGTTGTTCTCGTCCACATGAAGAGCTTGGTTGAACTTCAGAAAAGTATGCTTTCCTCAGTGCAGTGGACAACTTTTCTAGGGATTATAAGGATTCTACTACAATGAGGGCATTTCTATCCTCAACATGGGTAGAGTCAATCCTATCAACATTGAGCAAGATTAAGTTGGATCTTGGGAGACTATTGGCACTTATTGGACCTATTGCACAGGAGACCATTCAGTGATGGCTGAGAAGTTGTTAGTTTCGTCCATGGAAGAAACCTCTGAGAATAATCAGTGTCACACGGCGATGCCTACGTGCTCTGAGAATTATGAGTGACCCTGCGGTCTAGCCTTGGGTCACACTTAGGGGTGTCTCCTTAGCGCAAGGTGTTAATGACAGACATGAAAGTGGGCCATATATCCAGCACTGAAATTCTGTCTTCCTTACTTGAGAGGTCACCATGTGTTTACAGACAACACACCGGTAGTCTCATATATTGACCACCAGGGAGGTGGCCACCTGTTCAGGCAGGTGCAACTAATTCTTCTCTGGGCAAAAGGAAAGTTTGTCAGTGAGTGCAATGTACATTCTGGGAATATGGGGGGCAGACATCCTGTTGAGGCAGGGGAATTGGTGGATCCATCCACAAGTGGTGGAGTCCATATGGCAAGGTTTGGCCAAGCGGGACTGCATGTGTTCACCTCCGAAGAGACAACACACAAACCACTGTGGTTCACCCTCACTACTCCCACACAATTAGGGCTGGACGCCATGGTGCAAATGTGGCCGAGGTCACATCTGTACACTTACCTCCCATCGCTCTGCTGCCACAAGTTCTAGCCCTGCTAGATGGCACTCCTTAGGAGATTCCCATCCCCAGGGATCCTCTGTAGACACAGTGAAAGGCACAATAGCTACAGTCCTGGAGTTCTTACAAGAACATTTCTCAGCGGGGTGGGCTCCTTCTACAATCAGGGTTTACATGGCTGGCATTTCAGCCAGCCACACCCCTGTTGATGGGGCAACATATTCTAACTTTGAGGTTTATGCGTGGTGTCCCGGGACCTTTCTGTGGTCCTGGAAGGTCTGTCAGGTGCCCCATTTGCGCCCTTAGAGTGGATCTCCTGTCTCAATCCGGAGGGCTGATTTAATCACCTGACTCAATCACCTGACTCGAATCCAATTGAACAAGATTTAAAGACAATATGTTTAGAAGAATGGTCCATAATCACACCTGAATACTATGGCCCATTAATTTCTTCATACAGGAAGTGTCTTGAAGCTGTCATTACAAACAAAGGCAATACTTTCAATTATTTTTCAATACTTTTGTCCTGTATCAATCCTGTTTATTTCACATAACTTTATTTATGGACTTTAATGTGTGGATTTATTGAGTTAATACTGATGTCTGCTGAAAATTTCCTGTGAATAGCCTCATTGGAAATACCTTTAATGAAAAAAAAATATTTGACCCTACTGTATGGAAATACTGATATCATTTCTTGATGTTTCTGAAATCCCCCTTGCTTCTTTTCAAACCAGATCTCCAGAAAGCTCTCAGAGAAAGAACGTGAACATGGGGCAGTTAAGAGTGTGTGTTTGACCCCAATGAAGCACTCTGTAATCTCATCACACCAAGTTCCGTTAGAAACAATAAAGTATAACAGCTGTTTAAGCAGTGAAATCCTGGAAGGCCCTTTAATACACTACAGCCTTCCACTGAGTCTAACCTTGAGCCCAATTCTAATGAGTTTGAGACATGATCCAATCTGCTTGGTATAGTAATAATTTCAAAGAAATAGCATTGTTAATTTAGTATCAATATTAACATCAGATGTTAGTCATTACAATAACATTTAGTGATACACCTGTTCAATGCTTATGTCCCACATTGTACATTAATAGGAAAAGGTGTTGGAATAGGGTTAGAGTGGGCAAGTGGTTACGGTGGTATCTGATGCTCTCTCTCTCTCTCAATTTTCTCTTGTCTTGTTCATCTTTATGTCACCTCCTTGGTTTTGAATTGTGCTCTTAACAGTCAGGTTCTGCTTCCTGTAAACAGCAGCTCATCTCTCATGAGTATCAGTAATGTGTACATTATACAAGTGTCATTTCTCATGAGAGGTCAATGTGTCATGAGAGGTTAATGTGCCTATTACCAGGTCACAAGTGTTTGTGTTGTGTGTGTGTGTGTGTGTGTGTGTGAGTGTGAGTGTGTAAGGCATGTTTATTTCCAAGCTTGGTATCAAGCTCAATCCATGTGCAATTATGCATGCACTCAGTCTGTGTGTGTGTGGGTGGGTGTGGGTGTGGTTTTGTTTGAATAGTTCCACTCCATCAGTAAGGCCATTACCGTACACTTCCATCAATCTCAATCTGTCTCTTAATGCCAACAGAACCATTCTCCATCACAACACACACTCCAAGTGTGACAAATGAACTGACACACACACACACACACACACACACACGCACACACACAAACACACACACATATCTCCATACATACTTATGCATTATACATTTTACATACACATTTTTTATTAAAAAAAATATTAATTAATATTTAGCACAGGGTTTTTTTTTTGTGTTTAAATATTTTATATTATATTTAAACTATTAAATATATAGTTTTAGTTATTTTCTGTTTTTAATCAAAAGTCAAATATTGGGAAAAAAAATGTTATCAGAATACTAACATTGGCAAAAACTAATTTGAGTCACAAGCAAATGTATTATTATTATTATTATTATTATTATTATTATTATTATTATTATTATTATTATTATTATTATTATTATTATTATTATAGTGAATACTGACACTGGCAGGTCAGACCCGATTTTATTTATTTGCTTATTTGTTTATTTATTTAAAGTTGCAATCAAAATTATTCAACCCCAATTGCAAATCATCTGGGTTATACATGTAAGCTGTTCCCTGAAAAGGGAATGAGACGTTGTGTTAGCTGAATGCTGGGAGAGCGCCTTCGCACGTGACCGTTATATGAAGCTTGTGTAAAAGCATGCCTAATAAGCCTGCCATGATCAGGTGACGTGGCAATTATGTGATATATAAATGACACCTGTGAATCGTGCTGTCAGCTGTAACTGAAGCGAAGATGCAATTCACAGGTATGACCCAGCATGACAAAGCTGCGCAACGTCTCGTTCCCTTCTCAGAGAACAGGGTTACATGCGTATCCCAGACGTTCCCTCTCAAAGGAACTTCACATTGCATTAACTGAACGCTGTGGGAAGGAGAATACTCACTCCGTCATACTGAGGATACAGCCTGTTCAAAAAGACTGCAATATTTAATAAAGGTATGCAGCATAGACCACCCCACCACAGCACATACATCCTGTAAGGATAACCCTTGTACAAAGCCTTCGATGAGGTGACCCCCTAGTGGAATGAACCCTTATGCCCAGAGGCATAGCAAGACTGCACGCATCATAAGCGATAGAGATAGTTTCCACTGTCCAATCGCCTCCAAAGCCAACCAGCAGCTGCTCTGACTTACACCACTGGGCGGAGCGGTGGATGTAAGTACAGAGAGTTTTACTGGACACAGTCGGTGCAGTTTCTCTTGTACCAGTATGAGGAACAGAGGAGGGCAGAAAGCCTGCAACACCAAAGGCTGGGCAGCAGATGTAGGCACTTTAATAATATAATTTGGCCTAGGATAAAGGGAGGACTTGGCTAATCCAGGGGTAAAGTCAAGGCAGGAAGGGGCAACAGAGAGAGCTTGTAGATCTCCCACTCACTTGAGAGATGTCAGGGCTAGATTCCTCTAGATTCAGAAGCTTCTCAGAAACTGACACTAAGGGCACAAATGCGGCACCTGAGAGACCTTTCCAGACCACAGAAAGGTTCCAGGAAGGAATGCATGGTCTGCAGATGTGCCTCAGCTGCCTGACACCATGCAAATCCCTCGAAGTTAGAGGATGTTGCCCCAGAGAGGCTCCATCAGTAGGAGCATGGCTGGACGAAATGGCGGCCATGTGGTTGTAGAAGGAGCCAACCTTGCTTAGAAACGTCCTTGTAAGAACTCCAGGACTGTAGTTTTTGCGCTACAATAGCTAGGGTCTAGCTGACATTCCTCACACCACGAGACAAAAAGTTGCCACTTGGGTGCATAGAATTTAATCGTGAATGCCATTCTAGCATTCTACATGGTCTCTACAACCTCATATGTGAGATGAGAATCTATGATCTGGTCCCTCTCAAGAGCCAGACTCACAATTTCCATAGTTCCGGCCAAGGGTGATAAATCAGCTTTCCAGCTGAGACAGTAGATCCATGCAGATGGTAATCTCTGAAGAAGTGCCGTCTTGCAGGGTTATTGTCTCTGAGAACCATATTCGAGTTGGCCAATAAGGTGCTACTAGCAGCCGACGTAGACCATCTTGGCAAACTCTCACTAGAACTTGTGGGAGCAGAGCAATCAGAGGAAAAGCATATACATGTGACCTCGGCCACATGTGCACTATGGCATCCAGCCCTAATTGTGCAGGAGGAGTGAGGGCAAACCACAGTGGGCAGTGTGTTGTCTACTCAGAGGCGAACACATCTATTTCCGCTTGGCCAAACCGCCGCCATATGAACTCCACCACTTATGGATGGAGCCACCAATCCTTGCGCCTCAGCCCCTGCCTCAACAGGATTTCTGCCCCAGAACAACTGCCTGAACAGGGGCACATGCATAATCCTCCCTGGTGATTGACATATGGGACCATTTCTGTGTTGTCTATAAACACATGGTGACCTCTCAAATGAGGAAAAAAGAATTTCAGTGCTAGAATAATGGCTCGCATTTCTAGGCAATTTATCTGCCACTCCAGATGATGTCCTCTCCAGAGACAGAGCTGGACAGCTGTGAGGGAGGTGTCTGTCATTACCATCAAGGAGACACCCCTAGTATGTCCCAAGGCTAGAAACTGGGGACACTTCCAAATTCTCCGAACCTGTAGGCATTGCCCTGTGACACTGTTTACTCTCAGAGGTTTCGTCCTCGAACGAAACCCCCAACTTCTCAGTCACGACTAAGATGGTCTCCAGTGCAATAGGCCCAATGGTATGACATTGGCTGCTGTTGCCCTAAACTCCAACAATCTCTCATAGATACTGGAGGGGATGCCAAGATCCAGCTTTATCTTGCTCAATGTTGACAGGATTGACCCTATGTTGGGGATAGAAACGCCCTCATAGTAGTAGAATCCTTATAACCCCTAGAAAAGTTTTCCAATGCTCTGGGAAAGTATACTTTTCTGAGGTTCAACCTGAGCCCCAAGCTCTACATGTGGGCGAGAACAACATGTCTATGTTGAACTGCCAGTTCCCTGGACCGTGCTAGAATTAACCAGTCATCAAATAGTTTAGTACATGGATGCCCTGGAGTCACAATAGAGCCAGACTAACATCCATGCACTTTGTAAAGGTGGGAGGGGATAAAGCTAGCCCGAAGGAAAGAACCCGATCTTGGTATGCAGTGCCTCCAACACAAAACCCAGGAACTTCCTGTGACTGGGTGATAATTCTATGTGGAAATATGCACCTTTTAGATCTATCTTCACAAACCAGTCCTAAAATTAAATCTGAGGAACGATAAGATTGGGCGTCAGCATCTTGTGCCTGTATGACTGAAAAGTACACTTCTAAAATTGGCCACATACTCCTCTATTTTTTGCAGACCAGGAAATAATGGCTGTAAAATCTTCTGTCCCACAAGGAACGGGGTACTTGTTCTATGGCCTCTTTGTGTAAGATGGATCTTACTTCCTGAGCTAACGTCAGGCTCTGGTCTGTGCTGACTACTTTGGTGAGCACACCCCTGAACCAGGAGGGTCGAGCTCTGAACCGGACCTGGTATCCCTTGGAGACACATTTGGCAGTAGTTTCTGCGCTGCCAGACGGTCTTTTAGTGGTGTTAACTATTCCACACTCTTTTGGAGGGAAAGCATCAGATTTCCATTGCCCTGTAACAGTTGAATAAATTTTATTGTAACTGTATTTACTCAGAAGACCAAGATACAAAAAAAAAAATGATTGGAAGACTGACTTTGGCATGAAACGCACAGACTTACGTTCTTTTATTTTAAAGGCAGACAAAAAGATCAAGGCGCATTATATAAAATCAATCCCATCTTTGGTTCTTCATTTTTTCCCTTCCTGTTTACTTCCACCCTGATCACACCCGCTGAATCTACATGATAAGCAAATAAATTCTGTCGGATGTGGTCTGAATTTACAGATAATCAATAAAATGCTCTACTAAAGATCACGCTCAACCATTGCGAACAGTGGTAAATAGAGAATTGGGTATCTAAGTATTTATATCCATGAGTCTAATGCAGCATTATGCTCTCTAAAAACATAAAGTGACCTGGAAATGGCAAGCTAGAGCTCAGGGTAGAGATACCTCTGCTGGCTGGGAGGTGTATCATCCCCAACATGCTGTTCATTGACTTCATATCTGCCTGGTGCAGCTCCTGATTATATACACTTTTGCGGTCAGTATCCAGTTTGACATTCTCAGTCCATCCATCCATCCATTTTCCGTACCACTTATCCTACACAGGGTCGCAGGGAGCCTGGAGCCTATCCCAGCGAGCTTGGGGCAGGAGGCGGGGTGCCAACCCATCGCAGGGCTCAATCACACACACACATTCACACACTATGGAAAATTTGTATATGCCACTCATGTACATGTCTTGGGACTCAGGGAGGAAACCGGAGTACCTGGAGGAAACCCCCGTTGCACTACATGGTGTGTTTTATTCATTAAATCTAGTGCATTTTAGACACTTTCTCATGTGCATAAGAGTTAAACTGGGTTTCTGGACACTAGACTTGTTTGGGGGAAACCTTTTATTTTCAGTGGTTCCAAACTGTTTCTTTTATAATTGCAAATGACTTAGAAAAAGAATTTGCGCACACTCTCTCCTCACTTCACATTTCCGCGTTCATTCTGAACATGGACGCTCGAGTGATTTTGGTGATTTACACTTCATACATAGTCGTTAAAAACAGTAATGGAACTCAGAAATGCTTCAGTAAACTAAGAAGTTTCACCAGGTCACAGTACTGCACTATAAAACCCTCATCCTCTCTCTCTCTCTCTCTCTCTGTCTCTCTCTGTCTCTCTCTCTCACACAGTCTCTCACACACACACACTAAAAGTCCCTGGTGCAGGCCAACCATTCACACACACTTAGAGCTCTCCTTTTCCCTAATTACACACCATCATTACCGAGCCAAGCTGTCAAATTAAAAACTTTCTGACTTCCACTTCCCGAGTCTGCGCTCCTTCTCCCAGCATGCACTGCAGGATAATTGAGGGTATTAACAGACAGGCTGGTGAGAAGGAGAGGGAGACGGTGACAGCTTTCTGCTTCTCTTTCCTGTCTTTCTCACTCCATCCTGGTGCTGGCACCGACTCTTTTGTATGTGAGTGTGTGTGTGTATGTGTGTGAGAGATCATCTAAGATAATCAGCAGGAATTTAAATCTCTTTACCTTCAGCATGGCTCGTTCTCCTCAGTAGCACTAATTCCTGAAGGTTAACGCACACTGTAAAATCAGGGCGGGTGTGTGTGTGTGTGTGTGTGTGTGTGTGTGTGTGTAGTATATAGCTAAGCTCTATTCTGTATTTCAGCTAAGCTGAAATACAGAATAGAGTTTAATCCATACTGGATGGAGTTTAGGGAGTTTTCCAACAACAGCACTTCACCAAATGTTTTATGAACAATTAACGTTTATTAATGAATAAAATGTTGTACTTTCTATTTAGTTCCTGTTCTCACTGACATTATAACAGCTGTAAACAGTCGATCCAACACCAGCCCTCTCTTTGCACTCTCTGTACAAGTTAATAGGACCAAAAAACAGCTTGCCAGGTTACTGAGAAACTGCAACGTGTAAACTCCTCTGTTCTGAAGATGTCCGAAAACTTAAAGTCATAGCAATACCTCTGACTGTTACAAAGCACTGACACTGGAGACTCCTTCCATAAATGTTAAACAAACAAGACAGTCTTCTTACAAGACTGATGCTATGCAATCCAGCTATAACTATCATGGACCTGGTGGGTGATATATTTTGCTCTTTGGCTATTATGGATTTTGTAACCTTCTTTCTTTTCTTTGTAAATTGTACCTGTTTAATGTGTGGCTTTTCTCCATGGCAAGAATTCCATACGTGGATTTCATTCACCTCTTCCGTTTTTTATTAATGTCTATCTTGTTTAAGTTATAATTTTGAAGAAAAAAACCTGCTCATTCATTTGGTGAGACATAATTTCAAAAAATGTTAAAATAGTACTTTTATTTTATCATGGAGGGGCAAATTTTAATACCTGCCCTTCAGTTCTATTAATTTCCACATACACTAAATGCTGAAGTGGCATTCAGGATGCACACGGTACAATAATCTATAATCTTTTGGCTAGAAATGTCCTAAATAAAGTTCATTAAGGCAAACACAGATAAGATGTGTTGTTACGTTCTTACACTGGAGGAAATACACAATCCTCCAGATTGTAAATTAGCATTATGCTTTTTTTTTTGCAGGTGTTGTCAAGTTTACAAACAATTGTTTACAAAACTTTTTACAGGCTCGATTGTCTCTCTCATAGATGACTCTTCCTATATAACCATGTGTATTTCACTACAGGATGAAATTTAACACAGCTAACAAATGAAGGAGGGTAGTAATAATTCCTAAAAAGTCGTCATGTGATTATTCCATTTGTTAAAGGGAAATAAAAGTCATGCTCTCCTATTCACTGAGCCACACCACAGACATGTAAAGCTGTGTAAGTACGCGTAGATGTGAGTGTCTGATTATTGTGCTCCTGACCTCTGCACCACAAGGGGGAAGGAAGGGGCTGTGGTGCGATCAATAGCAGATGGTATCACAGCTCACAGACAGTAAACTGATCTAATGGAGGTCACATGGCATGGCTGCATTTATTTTACAGGCAGGAATGCAGCATGACAGTGTTCTAATCAAACAACCAGAGGATCAGATAACCATGAGTCTCCCAATGACCAACTGTCTCACATTCGTTTTGCTTTCTCTCCATCGCCTGCTTCTCTCACCTGTTCCACAGCTAGCTCCCAGGGGCCCTGACACTAGTAGGCCCTCAATCATAGCCATTACACGGTCACACACACCGACATACTTATCGTGTCCATCCGTCCATCCATCCATCCATCCATCTATTTTCTGTACCACTTATACCACATGGGGTCTTCGGGAGCCTGAGGCCTATCCCAGGGGACTCGGAGTACAAGGTGGGGAACACCCTGGATAGCGTGCCAACCAATCACAGGGCACAATCACACACATACACAAACACTTTCACACACTACAGACAAATTAGAGATGCCAATCAGCCTACAATGCATGTCTTTGGATTGAGGGAGGAAACCCAGGGAGAACATGCAAACTCCCCACACACAGGGCAGAGGTGGGATTCGAACCCCCAACCCCGGAGGTTTGAGGGAACAAATTAACAATGTACAGAGTAATGGAATGAGCAGTCACTTTGGTCCTAACTATTTGAAACTAGATTTATAAGAAAAATTGGATAAAATAATCATAGACAATTGTTAGCCAATGCTGAGTGTGCAGATAAAAAAAATAATTAATGAATTCCTGTAGTGATAATTTATCATTATGTAATTATGTAAATGAGATCATGCTCTACAAGCATTAATGCAAGCGAAAAAGAAGCTATGTCTATTTCTCTTCTCCTCAACTTCTCCGATCCTCATGATGTGCATTTCACATCTCCCATGCGGGATGATAAAATCAAACTTTAATCCATGTTTTGTAGTTAATTATTTACACCTGTCTCCAACTTTCTGCTCTGTTGTCAGGATATGTGGAGCGCCGAATCGGGATGTTGTGAGATCTTGCCGTTTGATAACGCATTCTGTTGAAGAGAAGTCAGCAGTTACTGAGGCACTCTCGACGCTATGGTGGCGGGCTTCACACTGTGCTGGGAGTGAGCTCTCTCTAAGGAGCAGTTCAAACACGCCACCCCAAACATATGCTCTCCAGCACACAGAAATATGGCTTCATCTGCTTTCCGAGCAGCGTCTTGTCTGCTCTTTTTGTCAGAGTTTTCACCAAGCATCTCAACTTTGTTTAACCTTAGCCAAGAGGATTCGATTTGAATTGACATCATGCAAGACTGTGTGCAGTTCTAATGAGTAAGAGTGATTTTGTTAGTTTTCGTATTTATTGGAGTGACAACTCATGGCCCCAAAACCTTGCAGTGTCTTAATCATAACTTCACGTTAAGTGGCTTGCATGAGTTTTGGGTTATAATAGAGGACAGAAACATTGTAAAATGCTAAATTAACATGGGTCTCTTTAGATTCATACAGGGGCCTAAGAGCAATTTTGAACCGGGTGGGTTGGGGGGCATTGAAATGCAAGGAGTGTTCAGGGGATACGAGTTCTGATGTATTTCACTTGATGAAGCTCAAGTTATTCATTAATATTGTTCCAAACAGAGAATTGTTCATTTAAAACACTAGCAACTACAATCATTAAGAACAGCTGCTCGTAAGAACATTAAGAACAGCTGATAATGTAGGTTGGCCACAGAACATGTTGAGACATCGGTCCATCCTGTGAGGATTGCTGTTTCTGTTGGTGAGTTGAAGTGGTTAACTGGTAGCTATCCATACAACTTATTAGCTCATCCTCCTCAATCTTTTCTACTCCTTTGACCGGCTGTTCATCCTCCTCATGTCTTCTTCCTCTTCAAATATTGTAGGATGCTCATCTCTGTGAGAAATTTTTGACTAATGTTACCATTAAATCCTTTATGGACATGTAGCAATAGCTTGCAAACCCATGCATATGTGACAGTTTCAAAGGCTAAAGTAATTATTTCGACAAAATTAATCAAAACCAGCAAACAATCAGCAATTTCATGGGCGACGATATCCTACTCAAATACAACATGGTAATTCTTTCATCTATATGTTAGTCTGCTTAAGAGCATCTGAATGCTGTGTCGTAACCACCCTCTCCTCAGGACACGTGTTTTTTTTTTTTCCACAGATGGCCACGGAATATTCGAGTCATCTCCAAATGAATCTGTTCCGCTTTCATTGCCTAAGAGTAGCCACCACTCTGAAAATCCATACCAGGATTTGCTCTTACCTTGCAGTGACAAGCACTTTGCTCTTGTCAAACTTGCCAACTCACAGGCAAACGGTTCAGTGAACCCTAGCTACTCGAGTCTGGCTCCTGCTCTTATTATAGCTTTTTTTTTATTGAATTACATTTCTAAAAGTTGCAGAATGGATTCACTAGGAGACTGTCCACTGCTCACCTACTACAGCAACAGCTCACTGTAAGTTCGTATTTATTTTCAGTGTAATTACAGCCAAAACATAAATTTCAGCATGACATATCGCATTTACATCAAAATGTCAGACAGTGACGCTGGACTTAGTATTGGATTTATTATCCAGACACAAGAAAATACTTCAGAATCACGTATAACTGAGAAACCTCATGTTTTAGATAAGCAATGCCCCTGTGTGTGGTGTGTAACTTATGACTTGTCTTTTATATCTGTAGTTACATCTGATGTTTGAATACAGACGTGTGCAGTTTCTGTATTAAAGCATCACTACAAGCGTAACTCTCTATAACACCATGGAAGTAACTAAGATTTACAGGTTGAAGTAACACAAATCCAAGAGTTTTTTTTTTAAGAACTGTGTGGAGACAAAAATGTGATCTTTTCAAAAATCAGACCACAGACGCTTTCATATGTGGTTCTAGATTGGATACATATCTGATAAGTGGCCATGGGACGTGAATAAGAATGGGCAGATCTGAATTAATGTGACTTTTTCATTGTCACCACGAACACCCTCATGCAGTGAGACAAAATTACAATATATGGCAACAAGAGTAGTGACTACAGTATGTTCAGTGGAATTTAGTAGTGTAGTGAAACAATTGCCCCAGACATCAATGTTTACATGTAGGGTGTTTTAGTGAACAGGTGCATTCACATTAACAACAGATTTGAGTCAGCATGTGGTTCAGATCCGATCTGATCTAAGCTAAAACAAAACAAAAACTAAATTGTGCGAAGATGCTCGCAATGAGAACACAGTATTTGTTTGGTAAGATGCTTTGTACCATCTCTTGACTTTATTCATGAATATTATCACCTAAAACATTGAAAGATAAGGGACAACCTTCATGAGAAAATGAGATGGAGAGGAGAAAGAAGGTGACCATCATTTCAGGTGTTTGTAAGTCCTGGTAATGGTGTGGTGTAAATCCTGCCAGGAGACACGGTTGACCAGCAAAGTCGATTATGCCGGCATTAAACTCAATCCGAGCAGGACCTTGAAGGGGAGATTTTCATTATGAGACCAAGCGCATCTGCAGATGAGGACCACCACAGACAAGGCCAAGCTCTTTGAACCTTTTCACCTTACATTACACAACGGCAAACTTTCTGCAGCTGCTCCAATCATCCACACATCCAGATTTATACTTTTATCAGAGGGTTTCAGAGAGGTTGAGATACTTCAAAAGAGGGATAAGCTATTGTCCAGGAATTGAGCGATTGGAGGCCTGGGAGAGATTTAGAGCAAGAGAGGGAATTATTTTCTAAAAACCACAGCAGAATCTGGAGGTGGTACTTGGTGCAAGACCAAGAATACCACGAACAGGCTCTTCTGAGTACACCTACGTATTCATCATGGGGTTTCCATCCACTGGTTTTCTTGCGAATTTTGAAAAGAACTCCTACATATCACAGGGTTTTCTGCTTGGCAGGGGTGGAAATGTTGGCATACGAATAAAAGAAATTGTGATTCACTTGTGCTGAAAGCAGAATTGACTTAATATTAACCTCTGAATACGTGTCTTAATACTCCTCAAAGCTGTTATTATCACGTCACACCACGGCGCTGTTGAATACTGGATTCTGATTGGTCAGAAGATGTTGATTACATTTATAGAGCAGCATTCCTATAACACTGGTTTATATTAATGCACTCCTTCTAATAGATTATTGCTTCTATAATTACAGCTCATGCAGAAGACTTGTAATATAGCATACAGTCAAGCCTCTATACATTCAAACATTATATAGTTCCAAAAAATTACAAATATTTTACAAATCCAATATTATTTATATACACATATGCAAATATATATGCAAATACAGTGGGGGAAAAAGTATTTAATCCCCTGCTGATTTTGTACGTTTGCCCACTGACAAAGAAATGATCAGTCTATAATTTTAATTGTAGATTTATTTGAACAGTGAGAGACAGAATAACAACAAAAAAATCCAGAAAAACGCATGTCAAAAATATTACAAATTGATTTGCATTTTAATGAGGGAAATTTGACCCCTCTGCAAAACATGACTTAGTACTTGGTAATGACTTAGTAATTACTTTTAATTTTCAATGCCCCGGCTGAGGGAAGGAGGTTCTCACCCAAGATTTGACGGTACATGGCCTTGTCCATCATCCCTCTTATGCGGGGAAGTTGTCCTGTCCCCTTTGCAGAAAAACACCCCCAAAGCATAATGTTTCCACCTGCATATCTGACGGTGGGGATGGTGTTCTTGGGGTCATAGGCAGCATTCCTCCTCCTCCAAACACGGCGAGTTGAGTTGATGCCAAAGAGCTCCATTTTGGTCTCATCTGACCACAACACTTTCCCCCAGTTGTCCTCTGGTGGTCAGTTGAGACCAAAATGGAGTTCTTTGGCATCAACTCAACTCGTTGTGTTTG
Organism: Ameiurus melas; assembly: GCA_012411365.1. Taxonomy (NCBI): domain Eukaryota; kingdom Metazoa; phylum Chordata; class Actinopteri; order Siluriformes; family Ictaluridae; genus Ameiurus; species Ameiurus melas. Next base: position 27,084,735 of record CM022765.1, read on the forward strand.
GAGAAGGAGGAATGCTGCCTGTGACCCCAAGAACACCATCAAACATGGAGGTGGAAACATTATGCTTTGGGGGTGTTTTTCTGCAAAGGGGACAGGACAACTTGACTGCATGAAAGGTATATATATATATATACACCTTTCATGCTGGGACGTTATATATATATATATATATATATAATATAGCATACAGTCCATCCATCCATCCATCTTCTACCGCTTACTCCTTTTTCAAGGTCGCGGGGGAACATGGAGCCTATCTCAGAGAGCATCGGGCACAAGGCGGGGTACACCCTGGACAGGGAGTTGGAGATGGATGCAACTGTGGATAATTTTTTTTAATAATCACCAAAACAAACACAAAGAAAGCTAGGTACACATCATAAAACACTAAGGCAGGAATAAACATAACATAAATGTTACGGAACAGGACTGGAGGCAGATGCAGGTGCAGATCAAAGTCTTTATTAAACACATAACTCAAAACCAAAGAAAACGCAGTCTTCCCAGGTAAACGAGAAACTGTAATCGTGGCATAAAACGAGATCACGAATCAAGGCATGGAAACAAATGATACAAACTATATCACCTATCTAACCTTTAATACTGAGCGAAGTGCTCAATAACTGAGGGGTTTAAATAGTGAACATAATCAAAACCAAAACCATGGACACCTGGGGCAAATTAAAGACACTTAAACTAAACAAAATGCTCAAGCAGGAAGTGAGTGAACCAAAACAAAGTCACGTGACCAGTCAGGAGCCATGCCACAGTACCCTCTGCTGACCGTGGTGTAACAGAACCCCCCTCCAAAGGTGCTCCTCCTAGGCTGTGCAGGGCAACGGGATGGCCTCCTCAGCTGGGCTGGACAGCAGGACAGCTTCTTCAGCTGTGCAGGGCAGCAGGATGAAGTCCTCATCTGGCCTGGACAGCAGAACAGCTTCCTTGGCTGTGCAGGGCAGCGGGACAACCTCCTCAGCTGGGCAGGACTGCTGTAGCTCTGAGGGCGCCATGTTGACCCCAGGCGGGAGCTCCACAGTTGAGATCTCCCCGTAGGCCTCAAGCTGTAGCACTGAGGTCACCATGTTAACCTTAGGCCAGAGCTCCACAGCGAGACCTCACTGCAGGACTCAGGCTGGAGCGCTGCTGTTGTCGTTGCCCCCCTAAAAAAAGTTATGGGCTAGCCTTCACCTCCAGACTGAGCAGCGTGGTGCAATTCCCCTGCAGTGGGAAGCTCCAGGAATTCGAGTAGCTTTGCTGGCTGCATTACGTTGTATAACTCCCCTGCAGTGGGAAGCTCCAGGAGTTCGGGTAGCTTTGCTGGCTGCATGGCGTTGTATAATTCCCCTGCAGTGGGAAGCCCCAGGAGTCCGGGTAGCTTGGCTGGCTGTGAGGCATGGCATAGCTCTCCGGCAGCGGGGGCATGGGATATTGTGTGGATGGTGCTGTGGAACATGGACCGGCTTGCTGCAGCAGATATCGTCGCATTATCTGGTGATCAATCCGTGCCAGTGTTTTGTTGATGTTCCTACTCCTCTCCCAGAATACTTGGCCCAACTCGGTGCTCATCTTTGATCTGCTGCTTTCGCTTGTGAGGCTCAGTGTTCTGTTACGGAACGGGACTGTAGGCGGATGCAGGTGCAGATCAAAGTCTTTATTAAACACGTGACTCAAAACCAAAGAAAACGCGGTCTTCACAGGAAAACGAGAAACTGGAATCGTGGCATAAAACGAGATCGTGAATCAAGGCATGGAAACAAACAATACCAACTACATCACCTATCTAACCTTTAATACTGAGCGAAGTGCTCAGTTATGGAGGGGTTTAAATAGTGAACATAATCAAAACCAAAACCAAATTAAAGACACTTAAACTAAATGCTCAAGCTGGAAGTGAGCAAACCAAAACAAAGTCACATGACCAGTCAGGAGCTGTGCCACAGTGCCCTCTGCTGGCCATGGTGTAACAATATAGACCAGAACACACACACACACACACACACACACACACACACACACATACATATATATATATATATATTGTAACATTTAATTGATTATGTATATGTATAAGTATGATGGTTTTTATTGGTGAATTGCTGTGGTATGAAACACTGGGACATGGCATTCCTTATATATTTTCTAGAAATGTTCACAGTCACTTTAACTAGTAAAGAAAGTGGGCATTGTGCTGCAGTGCTGCGGAAAAACTCTTAAAAAAATAAAAGGCATATTTATTTCTGTGTATATTGATTTTTCCCCCATGTACAGTCATTGTGCAGTGTATTTAGTAACAGAGAGTTGTGCCTAATGAACTCCGCTGAGTCTGGACTGGTTTGGAGATGACAGAACTTCGAGTGGGATGTTCGTGAAAGTGCACAGGACAATGAGTTTACATGGTAAAAGTTTTCTCTTGTCTGTTTTTGTCTCACGACTGTAGATTCACAAGAACTAACAGGCCCATACGGATTGTTTTCCCTCGGCTCTGATCTCATTGGATCATGATTATGTATCTCCGACCGGAACCTTTGTGATCTGACCCCTGCCATGAACCCTGACTGCTGGATTATACAGAATAAATAAAGAAGCTATTTGTGTGTGTGTGTGTGCGTGTGTATGTGTGTGTGTGTGTGTGCGTGTGTGTGTGTGTGTGTGTGTCCCACTCCATCATGGTTCAGTGTGTTGCACCTCTCAGTGTGAGTAAAAATAGCTCAGAAGGTGGGAAAACACCCAATTTGGCAAGACTGAAAGGAAAGTGAACAGATGCTTGCATAGAAATCCACCAACAGAGACGCTAGTGTGTGGGTGTGTGTGTGTGTGTGTGTGTTCTGTCTCCCAGCAGATGGCTGTTAGCACCCACTACTAAAGCCATTTAGCTGATAACTCTGTGTCTTTGACTTAATTTCCGATAAATTAATTTTTTTTTTTGACGTTTTTGACGTGAGAACATTATTTTAAACATCATTGTGCTGAGGCCTCTCTTAATGCTGGAATTATTTATACTTACATTTACAATGTTTTTTTATTATTATTATTATTTTCATCACATCGATGCAGTTGTCATCGAGGACTGTCTCACTGACCTTCCCACAATTTTTTAGGTGCTTCTTACTTCTTTTTTTTTTAAATGGCACTGTAAATTACACAAGTGGAATGGCTGCATTTCATAGCACACTAACTGGCTGTGTGAGCAGAATTGAGAGCCGTCAGCCAATAAGACAGAAGTATTTCCACGTATTTTCCGGTAAACCCTGTCTGGTTGGTCTTGTCCATGTTCACTGCAGATTAGGGATGTCACGAGAACCGATACTTCGGTACCAAGTCGGTACCAACATTCTTAAAATGTGACGATACTTGTTTTTCTGGAGTAGCATTGGAACCGTTTCTAATGGAGGTACCGAGGTTGCAATTCTTCCGAACCTGATGGGGGCAGCAAATACGCCTACAAGCACACGGGAAAAACTACAGAAGTTTAGCTCCACCGCGACTCGTTGAGATGAAAGGTGGTATTTAATGTGGAAATATTTCTCATTTGAGGCGGATGAGAACAAACATATAATTGATGCTATGAAGCCAGTTTGCATCCGATCGTTCATTTCAAAAAAAGTGACGAAACACCTGGAATTTGGCGAAGCACCTGAAAGCCGGTCCTATATTATGTTTGCTTAAGGCAGCTGCATTGTGGCTGTGAAACCAGCTAACGTTATGCTCCCTGTAATATTTGCGATAGCCTGTTATTTGACACTAACGCACTGCAATGTTATAAACTACCTCCTAATGGGCCACCATGCATCACCATTCAGCTAACTGTAGCCTAATGTCACTAATAATAATTCAAATGTTCATGCTTTTAATAAATCTTTTTGGCCTGCCACCAAATCAGTGAATTTAAACTAATGCTTGCATTCAGAGTTGTTCACGCGTGTGCACATTTGCACTCGTTTAAAACACCTTCACTGTAGCCTCCACTCATTGTCAGACAGTGTTTGATAACTAAAATAACCCTCTCTCTCTCTCTCTCTCTCTCTCTCTCTGTCTCTCTCTTTCTTTTTTTGAGTATCATGTATTTTTGGTGGTACTGGTACTGACTCCTAGATTTTTGGTATCGTGACATCCCTACTGCCAATACAAAAAATTACAGACCGTCTTATTTTACTGACTTTCAGTTATATACTGACAAACCACTGCGAGTGGATAGTTATCCAGAGCTGAAGAAATAAATCATCGGGGCTAATGCCCCGATTGCCCAAGACAGGGTTACTACCCTTTCTTAGACGTAGCCTAGAATGAGGAAGTCTATCTTTTCTGCTCATATGTTTAAATTACCGCTGCGTTTTGCTCCCTTTCCAAAAATAACAATTAAAAATGAAACAAATAAAGCAGTGAGGAGATGAGGCAGGCAAAGTGCGAGGGGGGAAAACTCGTCTGGGGAAAAATGAAAGGATGATGTGTCAGTGTTTTGTGATATTGTGCTGTCAGACGTTCGGGCTCTCTCATTTCCCGCAGCAGAGATGATGAGCGAGCCCGCTGACAGCCGAAGCAGATTAGAAAGTCGCTCTCTCTTTTCCTCCGGATCGTGATTCCATCTGATTCCAACTGACGTTTATAAATTTAATAATGCACAGATAATCTGGTGTCAAATGACAATTGACAGATGCTGTGACCTGGTGTCAGGGAAACGGGGCAGGAGACGATTATTAGTGTGTAAGAGGAAAAAAGAGAGAGTGAGAGAGAGATTAATAATACTTAATCAGAGTGAATAAGAATAAAACTTAGGCAGAGTGAGCAGTTAGATAGTGGAGTATACATGGCTATAGCTGAAACATTTTTGTATAGATAAAGACCAGATCAAGTGGATTTTTATGATAAATCTCTTTCACACTTTCACCTCTAGGCCTCCATGGACGTCACTTCGGGTTGTATTCAGAGTTGAGTCGAGCATGCTCAGTGAGGACTTAATACTGAAATTGCACACAACCACAGATGTAACTCCTAAGTTAAGCACTAAGTTATATGAGAGTTACACAGAGTGAAACAGAGGTCTGGCAGTGTGATCTATCCATAAAACGTTTTGGCTGGAAATACTCCACAAAACCCTATTCATTTCAAGTACAGAACAAATATTGTAATCTTGTTATTATAATGTTAATCAGAGATGTTGTTCATATATGTATATATGCATTTCTATATTTTCCCACATTTTAGAATAATAATAAAGTCGTCAAAACTCTGGATTAGCACAAATGGAACTAAGGGCATTATGTTGTGATAAAAAAAAAAACAATTCCAAAATCATCTTCGAAGTAGACGTGCTGTTTGTCTAGAATATTCCAGAAATGTATTCTTGGAGTTTCCTCACATGATTTCTTGAGGAATTTCAATGTGATGTATGCTGGACTCTTATCAGCTGCTTTTCAGAATATTTCCCTCCGAGTTGTCCGTTTAAAAAAATTATTATTATTTTGTAAATAAAATGTTAGAAAGAAATGAATACATCAGCACGATTAGATTTTTGACTACGACACCAATTTCAAACTTCCGATCAAAATGTTTTTAACGATCATTAGAAACATTTCAGTCGAGTGTCCACAATCATTTGACAGCAGTGTGTATGGATAAAATTATCAATGTGTGACCAAAAAAAAAAAAAAAAAACATTTTTCAGTGTTTCATGTTTTGTCTCTGCCCCAGTCATATCATTGGTTTAGCTTTCTATTTTTTGTGTCATGAATAAACCATTACAGAAATTATAATGGATAAAATGGGAATTGCATCGATTTTAATGGACACTACAGTGGTGCTTATGGGTCTCTACTGGTAATGTGTTGGGTTCTGTTGGTGGCATGTTTATGTTTAGTGGAAACCAATAGAAACCATCAAATCCTAATATAATACTGGAGAAAACACACTACATAGGCAGAGGCACTTCTACTGACCCAAGATAGGAACTATGACTATGATTATTTGATCTGAAAAGCACACCAACTAACTTCACAGGTACTCGCAAGGTCACCTCTTTTGAGTTTGCAGTAAATCAGAGCCACAACGTCAAAAGGCAAAAGTTGTGATAAAGATAAACAGGTCAGGCTGATTAGGGATCAGAAAGTCAGGCATTATCATGAGCAGCAGGAGGATGACACACACACACACACAGACTAATTGTGGGGCATCAACTACTCCTGATTACTGCTTTATAGAGGACAGGTGGAAAGCTGCATGTGGGAGGAGCCTGTTGTCAGTCAGAGCAAGGACAGGTTTGTACCACAGTTGTGTGTGGATAATTTTTGACATCTCAGGCCGATTGTGTGTGTGTGTGTGTGTGTGTGTTATAGAAAACACCAAACAGTATCACTTTACACTCAAACTTCAGGATCATCTTTCAGCAATAACGTTAGTGAAAAACTAAACCTGTGGTTTTACCTTTCTGAGAATATAGCAATGTACAGTAACGCAAACACGCACACGCACACGCTCACACACACACAAACACACACAATCCCAGTGATGCCACTCTCTGCCCTCTTCACTTCGCCAAATCCAATTAAAACTGCAAATTATCAATTAGAGGAGTGTTATGATCCTGGGACAATGATCTAATCTGTGATTCATGGGCTGAAGATTCCACTTGGGGGTCTTAACTCAACCTGTGATCTACAGCTGCACCATTGTCAGAGCTGCTGTAATAGAAAATTAATCAACACCTTCTGACCAATCACAATCCAGAGTTCAACACCGCTGTGGGGTCAATATTATCAGTGTCCATAATACCTTATTAATGCATTATAATGTCACAAATGTGCTACTCTTACGGTATTCTTTAGTATTCTTCTTCACTTACACACACACACAAACTCATACACACACACACACACGCACACATACACACACTCCTTGAAATTCACCTCCTATGCCAGCCAACCACTCTGGCCCGTGGCAAGAACACAAACAACTGATACACTTTGGCTCACACACACACACACACACACACACACACACACACACACACACACACACACACAAACACACACACACACACACAAATGCTCCATATGCATTAGCCACTACTTGTGTATATACAGTCCAAATCACACAAAAACACACACACACACACACATATATATACACACACACACCCTGGGCTGCTGAGACACCCTCAGGCCCATAGGCCTCTCTGTAATTCAATTAACGGGGCTCTGTCTCATTAAAGGATTCTGTGTGTGTGTGTGTGTGTGTGTGTGTGTGTGTGTGTGTGTGTGTGTGTGTGTGTGTGTGTGTGTTTCAGCTTTGCCCCGGGCACACACTCACATTGAGTGGGGGTGGAGAGGTGAACCTGCAGACTGGGAATAACAGTCACTCTCAAATATCTGTCTGAAACACACACACACACACACACACACACACACACACACACAAGTATGCACTTTGTAACACTACTAAACACAAAAACATTGTTTAGAATTTACATCACAGAGAAGCACACACATATACACACAGTGCTTTTTTTCTGAAATGTGTCAATAGCAGTTTAATTTTACTTAGTGAACTTGCTGCAGTTATTATTAGCAACACATAATGCCGATAGACATGAGTTGCTAAGCAGTCGCTAAGTTTCCAGCGTTATCACACTCACACACACAAACACACACAAACACACACAGAGGAGACAGTCTGTAATAAACTGAAGTTGTTTTCACAGAGTAGAGTGGTGAGAGGTCAGAGAGAGAACTTGCCTTGGAGAAAAATCAGAAACTGTTTCACCTTTCACAAACTCCTCGACCCTTTTCACACCACACGCTCAGAAGCATAGCAGCAACCCATCAGTTGCAGTGGACTGAACTACAATACATTAACTTTCACTTTGTAAATTAATCACACTGTAAATGAACTGCGCCTATAGAAAGAAAAACACATACATACATACACATGATACATACATACATACATACATACAAACACATACATACATTTACATTACATTTATTCACTTAGCAGACGCTTTTATCCAAAGCGACTTACAAATAAGCAAAGCGATATATCAAGCAGGGAACAATACAAGTAGTGCTACTGTACAAGATCCATTAATTGAATACCAATACATGTCAATACATGTCACATACATGACACACGCTTACAGCATACACACACATAGGTATAACTATGGAGGATTGTTAGCTCACATGACACATGGATACACACACAGTAAATGACTCACTCTGTAAATGAACAACAACTTAACTGAATCAGGCTGTAAATGAATCGTTGTAAATGATTCACGTTGTAACTAAATAACATTGTGAACCAACCACGTTGTAAATTAATCACGCTGTAAAGGAATCATACTGTAAAGGAATCACACTGTAAATGAATCAATGTAAATGATTCATTTTATAACTAAATAACATTGTGAATCAACCACGTACTAAATTGATCACACTTTAAAGGAATCACACTGTAAATGAATCAATGTAAATGATTCATTTCATAACTAAATAACATTGTGAATCAACCACGTTGTAAATGAATCATGCTGTGCTTTGGGGGTTTCCTCCAGGTTCTCCGGTTTACTTCCCCAGTCCAAAAGCATGCATAATAGGCTGATTAGAACTTCCAAATTGTCTGTGTGAACATATGTGCAATTGTGTCCTGTGATGGGTTGGCACCTCAGATAGGCTAAAGAAAGACACACACACACACACACACACACACACACACACACACATTTATCTTATTATACTATTATATTTATTTCTTTTTTGATGGGAATTACATATGGCTGCAATTTACACTCACTTTGTCACAGACATTGTAAGAATTGACAAACACTGAAACAATCCCCAGTGTGTGAATTTTAATCATTTGTTTTATAGGCTCTGGTTTGAAATGAATCGAACTCAGAGGATTTTATCAGGTCGAGTTCTCCAGGCTCAGTCATGCAGCATGTGGGATATAATTATGGAAGAGTGCTCAGTCAGGCCTGGAGCAGGAACCAGGCACAGTCTACACACACACACACACACACACACACACACACACACACACACACTGCAGAACATGAACTTTTTACTGTCTCCATCGCTCATTTTATACTGCATGAACGACGGAACTTGCTGAACTCAGGATTCAGGTTCATCTTCCACCAGCTTGAGATACGGTCGTCATGACAACAGTAATAGTGGCTGCAGCAACGGTGACACCACGGTCAAGTCCAACTTGGAAGAAGTGCTCAGATTAACTCTGTTCCTTTGTCTGATTGCTTGTTTCACAACTCAATTACTTGCACCAAGGCTCAGTGATAAATGATTTATGTGTGTTGTCGGGCTACAAGTCCCACGGGACAACACCGAACTACCGTGTGTGTTTATTCTGATAGATCCCTCGTTCCCGGGATTTTGAGTTTAGATTTAGAAGAGAAAATAAATGGACAGAGGATGATCCCGCTTGTAAATTTGTACATGTGCAAATTTACTCCTAGTAATTCAACTACAGCTAATCTTGTGAAACAAAACATAAGAGACAGCAGGACAAAATCGGTAGTGGCACAAAGCACAAGTTCGTTTTCTCTGATTCACTTTGTTCAGAATAAAAGCCTCTGACAAATTGGTTTGCGTTAAAAGAGGTCCAGCGTCTAACCGAGTAGAGTGTTATCTATATTTTCTGGACGTTTAGCAACCATTTTGCACAGATTACGGTGCCTGCATAAGCCTCACTGCAGTTTGCATTTTAACTCAAGAGCACACACGCCTCTTCCAAATATTCATGTCTCTTTATAAAATAAAGTTACCCAGAGTCAAAATCCCCCTGCTGTCCTGTGTGCACAGAGTTTGCATTTTCTCCCTGTGTACTCTGGTTTCCTCCTCCGGTGCAAAGACATACGCTATAGGATTATTGGCATTTACAAATTGTCCGTAGTGTGTGAATGTGTGTGAGTGACTGTGCCCTGAAATGCCCTGATTTCACGTCCAGGGTATCCCCTGCTTTGTGCCAAGATAGGCTTGGCTCCCCACAACCCTGTGAAGGATAACCAGTACAGAAAACAGATGGAGGGCTGGGTTATCTGTATCAACATTGCTGAATGAACCAATCAGCAAGAAAACACTGCTACAAACCCCGCCCGGTATCAACTTCCTGTTAATGCTTAAGCAAGTACCCAAATCTATGTCAGTCTATCGTTCTGTCTGTCTGTCTATCTATCTATCTAGCTATGTCCCTCTGTCTGTTTGCCTGTCTGACTGTCAGTCCCTCTGTCTGACTTTCAGTCCCTCTGTTGGTCTACCTGTCTCGCTGTCAGTCCCTCTGTTTGTCTGTCTCACTGTCAGTCCCTCAGTCTGTCTGACTTGACCTCTGCTCCTCAAGTTAATTGTCTGTTTGTTTACTGGTCTTTCTGTCTGTCTGCCTGTCTCACTGTCAGTCCCTCTCTTTGTCCGCCTGTCTGCTTGTCTCACTGTCGTTCCCTCTGTCTGCCTGTCTCACTGTCAGTCCTTCTGTCTGTCTGCTTGTCTCACTGTCGGTCCCTCTCTTTGTCCCTTTGTCCGCCTGTCTATCTCCACTCTGAATTAAGAGGTTAAAATCTGTCTCTACTATGCCTTCCTCTCCTTCACATTTTTACTCGTTTTTATTTCTCTCTCTCTCTCTCTCTCTCTCTCTCCCTCTCTCCCTCTCTCTCTCTCTCTCTCTGTCTGTAAAAGTAAAGTTCAGCATGGATGTGTCTCTCAGTTTCCCTCTCAGTCTAATTACTCGCTGTTCTACTCCTCTGTCCTCTCAGTGTATAAAGAGACATCACACTTAAAGGCAGACGCCTGGAGCGGTCTTCAATAAGCTGAGCAAGGCTGAGTCAGTGAAAAAGCTCTCAGACTCTATTCATTAAACAGCAGCGGGCCAATCGGGCCGAGACGAGACTCACTCACTTTCCTTCTTTCCACTGAACAGAAACACAGAGAGAAATAAATACAGGTCACTCTACACACTCCCTCTTCATTCCTGATTGATAAAAGTGTGTGTAACGGGTGTAGCGCAATGATACTCTCTGTATCTGTATTATCGGTATTTGGATTTAAACCCACAGAAGGCGTGGCATAAGTTAGAAGTGTTTTATGAATTAAATTGTTCACAGTGTCAGAATGGTATGCATGTGCGTGTGTGTGTTCTGGCTCTGACCAGGCAGTTACTAAGGATGAACACATAGTCTTTGATTGTCCCATGAGCTTCATATCTGACCCACATGAATTTGAAAACCTCCCTCAATTTTTTTTGTGGACTCACAGGATCCCACAGGATTTTTGCCTGCTTGGTTCCCCAGATGCCCTGTGCGGGAAAATGTCCATATTACGCCGCATCTGTTTAGGACATATTATCTGTTCATTGTTCATTTGTTCTCAGTTACATTTCCCAGATGTGCATGGAACTGAGGAATATCCAGTGATGAGGGAGATTATTTAGAAAAAAAAAATTATGGATGACAAGGTAGATTTCCATGCTGCCTTAGAACTCTTGGACACCTGCATGACACAGTGTGGTGCAAAATGCTACAACATTCCTGTGTTCCAGGTTATTCAACACCTAAAGGTGGAGCTGATTGTGATTTCCTGCCACATGTGGTTAAAGGTGCTGTATCTTGGTCAGGATCTCAGTGTGAGAAACACACTGGATGGGACACCTCACATACTGTACACATTCACACCTAGGGGCTAAATGTAGCCAGTCCACCTACCAGCAGGCTTTTAGGATGTGGGAGAAAACCAGAGAACCCAGAGGAAACTCACACAGACATGAGAACACAAGCTCAGGATCAAACTGGGAACCGTGAAGCGGCAACATTAGCCATTGCAAAACCCTGCCACCCCTCGCTAGGTACTACATATCTTTAATAAATGTGACCAAGAACGTTCACGAAAAGAATCTGTTTGATTGACATGGCCAACAACCAATCAATCACATGCGAGGTTATCTCATTTACTCAGCACTACTTAGAAACAAGACTACTGTACAGGATTCTGTAAACTTGAAAAAAAAAATCACTGTCATATAAAACACACACACACACACACACACACACACACAAACAAACACACAGCGCAGGTCTCTTACAATAAGATTCTTTCTCAACAGACACAGAGGTGGCAGAAAAGACGTGTGCGTGTTATTTGTCAAGTGCTCTCATGCACTCAAAAACCTCACAGAGTGACATTTACAGAGTGTGTGTTTGTATGTGTGTGTGTGTGTGTGTGTGTGTGTGTGTGTGTGAGAGAGAGAGAGAGAGAGAGAGTTCAGAGTAACACATTGAAACTGTATGAGATGTCCACCTCTGCCCCCTGCAGGACACACGTAGGAGATGGAGAAACAGTTCTTAACGTCAATTCCAAATAAGAAATGTGAAACCATCCAAACTGTTACGTAAGGAATAAAACACAGTGTGTGTTCCTGTTATAAGAGAATACTGAATGAAAGGACGGTGTTGATTAGTTTCCTATAACAGCACATCCACAAGTCTATTTTTTTTCTTTTCCTTAACAACCACAGCAACTTGCAATATTTATTACATATGTTTAATCTGATTTAAACAGAGACACATCATAGTGATCTGTCTGTAGTCATATTTAATGTTGTGTAATGTCTCTGGAAGAAGTTTGTTCTTGGTCTCTCTTACATTACACCAGCATCCTTTTATGCTCTCTCTCTCTCTCTCTCTCTCTCTCTCTCTCTCTCTCTCTCGCTCTCGCTCTCGCTCTCTCTCTTTCTTAAAGTTAATAATACAAAAAAAGAATATATCGTCTGTCTTGAAGATGTTGGAAAACTTAAAGTTACAGCTCAACTTCTGACTGTTACACAGCGCTGTCACTGGAGAGTCTGAGTGTGTGTGTGTGTGTGTGTGTGTGTGTGTCTACCAAGGTCAGGAGGAATAGCAAGGCTAACGAGGTGTAAAGAAAAGTGTGTGTCCTGAGCTCCCTCAGCACCTGGGGACACTCAACCCTCTCCTCGAACACTGACACGCTCGTACACACACACACACACACACACACACACACACACACACACACACACACACACATATATATATAACTTGATCACTCCACTCAACCTTATAATGAATGAAAACGGTGAGGGTGTGTGATACAGTGATCATGTAGGTTTTAATATTGAACCTATTAAAAGGTATTAGAGGCCGTAACGTAACGTAACGCAAAAAGAAAAGTTATCCTTACAATAATTGTATTACTACTCTGGAGTAATGAATGTCATAGTTCTACACGAGTCCATTAAACATCGCCACTATCTGATGTTCTGCCCAGAAGGTAAAACACAGCACAGAACCATGTGTAAATCAGTGATTAGTGTTATCCACGTAGCTCCTTTTCGCCTGAAGTTTGAACCACTGTAGAGAAACTGTTCCACTGCTGGGACTGCCGGTAGACTCACGTGGATCGGCTTTGGCAATTCAGACAGATGTGGTGACCGTTGTGGAAAAAGTGGACGCTGTTTAGGTAATTATGATTAAGATAAAAGCCAGATAAAAGTATGAGAACCTTGGCTTGAGAGATATTACACTAGCTAAAAGATTGACAAAAACACACATGCATTGATAAATTAATAAAAAGGTGTTGGGCTAGCACGTGACCAGGGCATGGATAGTGCTGGCTTGTGCCTGTTTTCTTATTTCCTGTGATTAGTAACGTTAGATCCTCAAGAAAAGTACTTAATAACTACATATGCAGATATACTGTAAGCAGTCATCTATATCACACTAATTATGATTACTGGCATTAGGTCTCAAGCCTGAACAGTTTTAAGCTGTATTCAGGCACAATTAATTTTACATGTGGAGGTGTGGTAATTATTCGCAGACTTTTTGTTTTGTGATTTTAGATGTTAGTCCTGTCCAATCTGTCACGGCAGTATTGGAAAGATTTCTCCATGTTTGACCTTCTATAAAATGAGCATTAGAAATAAGCCCAGGTTTGATGTGTTGGTAAACATTGTGTTGTATCCTGTAGGAAAAGGATGTATGTATTTATTTTATTTATTTATTTATTGATTGATTGCCTTTTTTTCTTCAGTATAAAGACATTCTAGCAAGCGTTTACTCTTTATAATGGAGGGTAATAAAATATAGGCAAGCTTTAAAAGGACACTTTTAGGAACGTTCTTTAGTTCTTAGTACATCCTACATACGTGTTATGGTCATGAGACCTAGTAATGAGCAACTTGCACAGCTATACTAACATGAAATAGGCCTCCTCACAGCCAGTAATGTGAAGTATTTACAGTGGTGTGAAAAAGTGTTTGCCCCCTTCCTCATTTCCTGTTCCTTTGCATGTTTGTCACACTTAAGTGTTTCGGAACATCAAACCAATTTAAACAATAGTCAAGGACAACACAAGTAAACACAAAATGCAATTTGTAAATGAAGGTGTTTATTATTAAAGGTGAAAAAAAATCCAAACCATCATGGCCCTGTGTGAAAAAGTGATTGCCCCCCTTGTTAAAACATACTATAACTGTGGTTTTCCACACCTGAGTTCAATTTCTCTAGCCACACCCAGGCCTGATTATTGCCACACCTGTTCACAATCAAGGCATCACTTAAATAGGAGCTGCTTGACACAGTAAGGTCCACCAGAAGATCCTTAAAAGCTACACATCATGCCGAGAAATTCAGGAACAATTGAGAAAGAAAGTAATTGAGATCTATCAGTCTGGAAAGGGTTATAAAGCCATTTCCAAAGCTTTGGGAATCCAGCGAACCACAGTGAGAGCCATTATCCACAAATGGTGAAGACATGGAACAGTGGTGAACCTTCCCAGGAGTGGCCGGCCGCCCAAAATTACCCCAAGAGGCGGACGACTCATCCAAGAGGTCACAAAGACCCCACAACAACGTAAAGGACCGCAGGGCTCACTTGCCTCAGTTAAGGTCAGCGTTCATGCCTCCACCATCAGGGAAAAGACTGGGCAAAAATGGCCTGCATGGCAGAGTTCCAAGGAGAAAACCACTACTGAGCAAAAAGAACATCAAAGCTCGTCTCAATTTCTCCACAACACATCTTGATGATCCCCAAGACTTTTGGGACAACATTCTGTGGACCGATGAGACAAAAGTGGAACTCTTTGGAAGGTGTGTGTCCAAGTATATCTGGCGTAGAAGGAACACTGCATTTCATAAAAAGAACATTATACCAACAGTAAAATATGGTGGTGGTAGTGTGATGGTCTGGGGCTGTTTTGCTGCTTCAGGACCTGGAAGACTTGCCGTGATAAAAGGAACTATGAATTCTGCTGTCTACCAAGAGATCCTGAAGGAGAATGTCCGACCATCTGTTCGTGTACTCAAGCTGAAACGAACTTGGGTTCTGCAGCAGGACAATGATCCTAAACACCAGCAAGTCCACCACCGAATGGCTGAAGAAAAACAAAATGAAGACTTTGGAGTGGCCTAGCCAAAGTCCTGACCTGAATACTATTGAGATGTTGTGGTATGACCTTAAAAAGGCCGTTCATGCTCGAAAACCCTCTAATGTAACTGAATTAGGACAATTCTGCAAAGATGAGTGGGCCAAAATTCCTCCAGGACGCTGTAAAAGCCTCATTGCATGTTATGCGCAACCCTTGGTTGCAGTTGTTGCTGCTAAGGGTGGCCCAACCAGTTATTAGGTTTAGGGGCAATCACTTTTTCACACAGGGCCATGATGGTTTGGATTTTTTTCACCTTTAATAATAAACACCTTCATTTACAAATTGCATTTTGTGTTTACTTGTGTTGTCCTTGACTATTGTTTAAATTGGTTTGATGTTCCGAAACACTTAAGTGTGACAAACATGCAAAGGAACAGGAAATGAGGAAGGGGGCAAACACTTTTTCACACCACTGTATGTCTATATAAACAGGAAATGGAAGAACTATAGGGGCTATAACATCCTGTGTGTCTCAGTAGAAAAGACATTGGGCTTCTGACCAGAAGGTCATGAATTCAAATACCAGCACCAGCAAGCTACCACTGTTGGGCCCTTGAGCAAGAACCTTAAGCCTCAACTGCTCAGTTGTATAAATTAGATAGAATTTCACATCTGGCATCTGCCAAATGTCATAAATGTAATGTAAATGAAACTGATTAGTTGAGTACTACAGCACTATATCTACATTTTAGAGAGTACCTGGTGGTCACAGTCTTTTTTTATCCGCTTTGTCAAAATACTCTTTATTCTTTTACAAAAAAGAGAAAAATTTTTTTTTTTTGTTTGTGTTGTTTGTTAAAAAAAAACACACCCACCCAAAAAAACATAAAACCAAAAACCGCTTTATAAAAAAAAACACCGAGGACAGAAAGACCACACCAAAAACAAAAAAACAAAAAAAAAGTAAAAAAAAAGCAACGCACAGAGGAGTGTAAAGGTTAAAATATAGACAGAATGGGGAGAGAAATTTGGTGAGGATTAGAAAATAGGAAAAGAAGGAAAAGGAAAAAAAATAAAAAATAAAAACAAAAAAAAATCACAAAAAAAAAAAAAAAAAGGGGCGTGGAATAAAGAAAAAAAAGAAAAAAAAAAGTGAATAGCAGTGAAAACAAAAAAAAAAAACAAAAAAAAAAAAAAAAACGGTGAGGAAAAAAAAAAAAAGCATGCGTGCATGTTTTTCCTGTTCATCATGTCTCCTTTTTTTAACTGTTCTGTTTTTACTGCTTGCCCTTCTTCTGCTGCTGCTGAATATGAATACTATGATTAGTATTATTATTATTTTTTTGTTTATGTTTTTCTTTTTTTTTTTTTTTTTAATTTAAAAGTTAAATTTAAAAAAAAATAAAAATTATAAAGGTAAAAAATTTTTATTTTTTTTATTTTTAAAATTTTAAATTTATTTATAAAGTTTTTAAAATAATTTTTATTTTTTATTTTTTTAAATTTTTTTTTTTTTTTAATTTTTTTTTTTATTTTTATAAATTTTTTTTTTATTTGAAAAAGAAAGAAATATATATTAATTGAAAAAAAAAACTAAAAAGTTAATCTGCTGAAACATTTATATTTTAAATTTTTTTTTTTGATGTAAAATTAATATTTTTTTTATGTAATAAAAGTGAAATTGAAAAAAATTAAAAGTTAAGGTTTATATTTAGCAAATTCATTTTCGAACATTTATTTAAAAATTTGATTCTTTTATTTTTGTCTTTTTTATAGCTTAAAATTAACAAATAAAAAGTAATATAGTTTTAATTTATTTTTTTCAAAAATTAATTAAAATTTTTATTAACTTATAAAATTATTTAAAAAATTAATTTAAAAAAAATATCTAAAAAAAATATAAAAAAATAATTTATTTTTTTTTTTTTTCTTTTTTTTATTTTTCTTTTTTATTTTTTTTTTTTTTTTTTTTTTTTTATCTTTTTTTTTTTTTTCTTTTTTTTTTTTTTTTTTTTATTTTTTTTTTTTTCTTTTTTTTTTTTTTTTTTTTTTTTTTTTTTTTTTTTTTTTTTTTGTTTTTCTTTTTTTTTTTTTTTTTTTTTTTTTTTTTTTTTTTTTTTTTTTTTTTTTTTTTTTTTTTTTTTTTAAGTTTTTTTTCTGATTAAGTTTTTTTTTTTTTTTTTTTTTTAAAATAATTATTGTTTTTTATTTTTTTTTTTTTGTTTTATATTTATTTTTTTTTTTTTTTTTTTTTTTTTTTTTTTTTTTTTTTTTAATATTTTTTTTAAATTTAATTTTTTAATTTATTATTTTTTTTTTAATTAAATTTTTTAATAATTTTTTTATATAAAAAATAAAAAATTTTTTTTTTTATTTAAAATTTTTAAATATTAAAATTAATTAATTTATTTTTTTTTTTTTTTATATTAAATATTATTAAATAAAAAAATTTATTTTAAATTAATTTATTTTTAAAAAAAAAAAAATTTATAAAAAATTTAAAATTATTCTTTTTTTTCAAAAAAAATTTTTTTTTTTTTTTTTTTTTTCTATCTTTTTTTTTTTTTTCATCCCCCCAAATCTTTCTCCCCCCCCTCTTCTTCTTCCTTCCTTTTCCTTCTCCCCTTTTTTTTTTTTCTCTTTTTTTTCCTTTTTCTTTTTTTTTTTTTTTTTTTTTTTTTTTTCTTTCTTTTTTTTTTTTTTTTTCTTTTTTTCTTTTTTTTCTTTTTTCTTTTTTAACAGACTGTGTGATAATGGGCATTCTCATTGACAGATTATCCAATGAAGATCCTCTAATGACAGACCTGCAATTAATGAAACTCAATTAGCGTGATCTGGAAGTCAGGTTTGCATAAATCTAAACATTCTTCAAAGTGATCTTTTCTGTCCATTTGCATGTTTCATTTAAGTTTCTTCATCAATACCGTATTTGTAGCCGTCCCGTGAGTTTGTGTCATACTATGTTGTTCTCCTTTAGGTGGCTTTTAGATGAGTGTCAAAGCAGAGATCTCACACTGAGAATGTAATCTGAAATTTCTCATACTGCCAGAGCTTTGTCGTCGATTGTCTTTGGTCGAAATTGGTAAGTACATAAGTGCATTGTATCATGAACACTGATCTCAAGAATTTTTTTCAACATAGTGAGCAAAATCTTCCTGAAAAGCTGCCTTCTTCCAGAAGTTTGTGCAAGCTGTAACATGTCCCTAGCTGCAGGCCTTTGACCCACATGTGCACATACTCCTGACAGTAACAGAGTAGAGAGCAGAGTGGAGAGAGATGTTGAAGAAGAGGGAAAAAAAAAGAAAACAGATTCTCAGTTCCAGGTTTAACTGCTTCTTTTTGACAGTTTCCATAACAACTATTAAAGCTGTTTCTACATCCATAACTACAGCAGTATTTTAGATCATTAACTGAGGAGTGCTCAGAGTCCATATAGGAAATAGGTAGGAGGAAATGCAGGAGTTATTTAACTTTATACTTTATATTTATTTAATAGGCTTTTTTTGTCTTAACTTCTAGAGAGAGAGAAAATAAGATGGTGAGGGAACAACAGTTTATAACTGCTATAATGAATGTGATAACAGGTACATTACTCATAAGTTCCTGTTTATACAATTGCACTTTTTTGACTATATAGTGTATGTCACGTCAATGCTGGAAGTGGCATTGCTTCCCAGATCATGTAACAAAGAGCAGCCTGCCAATACTACAACTCTCAGAGTACTAGACAACCTACAAAGATGGCCTATAAGAACTACCATCCATCCATCAAGAACTCTCTCACATTTACGTTCACGTTCACAGTCATTCTGATTGGACCTGAGCTCATTCTCACACACACAGCTCCTGTTGAAGATATGCTGTATCTATATAGGTACTCATGTGATATACCTTTGGAAAGCTAAGCTTCCTGTGATTTGATTGATATAAACCATTTAAAGGTACAATCACACAAGCACTTATGAAATGGAAGCAACTCATCTATGAAGCCTCATAGTAGTTCACTGTACCATAAGTTCCTGACAAAAACAGTTTTGTTACAATAGCAACGGTGGAAAAAATCCAATTATGTAAAAATATTTAGTCCAAAACGCAGTGTCCATTAGTTAATACCCACAGACTTTTGTTGTGTCTTTTCACATTACCAGAAGATTTCTCAGAAGATTACATATTCTTTGTTATACCTTCTTGAGATTGAATATCCCTTATTGGTAATTTAAAAATGGTCTCTTGTCTCTAACTTTTCAATTGACACCTCATTAGGAGCTTCCATGTCCTGTCCATAGCCTTCAATATCCAATGAGCGTTCATGAAGGAAAGAAGTGCCATCCCCTGTTCCATCGTGAACAGAGCAAGCCTATTGCAACCAATTGTGTCAATGACTGGCCTATTATATGGCCAATGAAGTAATGAAAAATATGATATCTTGCATCATGGGTGAGTTTCAAAACTTTACATTAAAAGTCCCTGAATAAAGCTGCATAACCAGTGGTGAAAAAGTTCATATAAGTGAGCAAAGGTTTATGAAAATACATATAAATATACATTTTGTAGATGACTGGATTTGTTATATGATAGCTCTTAATGTCAGCTCTCATTAGTGTCTAATATTATAAGAAAGCTCAAGAGTAGTAACCTTTTTATCCTAGGGATGTGTATATGGTTACCAAGGGCCCTTTGGTGTCTCCAAAAGGTGATGTAAAAAGCATGGATATGCCCTTAGAAAAACGTAAAAAAATATCAATTTTCTTGGTATTCTTATCAAAATTGGACTAGGAAAGTCTTCTTGGTGTGGTTCAGATGTGTTTTCCAGCTAACAGCTCCCAACTGTGGTCATCTGCAGGCATCAGTCAAAAAAAAATCAGTCAGAAAAAAAACCTGTCTATATCAGTGTGTTCAAACTTCTATCCCTCAATACCATCTGGGTATGTATGCATATTACCCCTAGAAAAGTTGTCCTCTGCACTGGAGAAAGCATACTTTTCTTGAGATTCAACCTGAGCCCCAAGCTCCTCATGTGGGCGAGAACAACATGTCAATGTTGAAGTGCCAGTTCCCTGGATCTTACTAGAATTAACCACTCGTCCAGGTAGTTTAGTACATGAATGCCATGGAGTCAGAAGGGAGCCAGAGAAGCATCCATGCACTTTGTGAAAGAACCAGATATTGGTATGCGTTGTCTCCAAATACAAACCTCAGGAACTTCCTGTGACTTGGCGATATTGGAAATATGCATCTTCCAGATCTATAATCACAAACCAGTCCTCGAACTGAATCTGTGGCACAATAAGTTTGAACATCAACATCTTGAACCGGTATGTCCAAAGAGTATGGTTCAGATGAGGCAGATCTAAAATTGGCCGCATACTCCAATCTTTTTTGTGGACTAGGAAATAATGGTTGTAAAAACCTCCCTGTAAACCTACATGTTCTACATCCCCTTTGTCCAAAAGGGATCTTACTTCCTTGGCTAACTTTGGGCTCTGCACTGTACTGACTACTGTGGTGAGCACACCTCTGAACCAGGGGGTCGAGCTCTGAAGTGGACCAAGTAACCCTTTTCAATGGTAGACAGAACCCACGGAGACGCATTTTGCAGTAGTTTCCACTCTGCCAGATGGTCTTTTAGTGCTTCTATTAGCTTTTCCACATTCTGTTGGAGGGAAATCATCAGATTTCTGTTGCCTTGTTACAGCTCGTTGACCAGAGATGGCTGAAAACATGGCTAGGGAAGGCCCTATAGTTGCACTGGGGGCTATCTGCCATAACAACCTGATGTCTCCTGATACGTCCCGCCATGGCCCATCAGGACCGTTCCTTCTTTGCCTGCTTTGTTTTTATGATCATTCTTAGATCAGGCCTGTTAACAGGCTGCGGGTTTGGCCGCCTGGTCCCCCTGGCTCTCCGCCGGGGGGGCACATTCGCCTTCTGTGCCTAAATTGCACTACCACTGGCCCAGGCTCCATGGTAAATGGTAAATGTGCACTTATATAGCGCTTTTATCCAAAGCGCTTTACACTGTGTCTCATTCACACACACACACCCATGCAAGGCGCTAACTTGCCATCGGGAGCAACTTGGGGTTCAGTGTCTTGCCCAAGGACACTTCGGCATGTGGGGTCACCCGGGCCGGGAATCGAACCGCCAACCCTACGATTAGTGGACAACCCACTCTACCAACTGCGCCACAGCCGCCAGCGGTCACAACGGGGAAGGAACTCGCTGAATGCCACCGTTTACTGTTTGGCCTCACTTTAACCACTCTGCCAAACAGGCCGGAAGGTTTAACAGGGGCGTCCAGCAAGGATACCTTATCTTTTTATCCCATCCCTAAGAGGTTGAGGTGCCTGTCCACCACAACCAAGCTACCGATTGAACGGCTGATATGACGGGCCGTTTGTTTGGTCGACCGGAAAGATAAATCTGTGGTGCAGTGCAGCTCTGCCACTACCTCAGGCCCAATTCCGTCCCCAAGATCAAGCTCACTCAGCAGAAAAAAAGGGAGTTTTCTACGGAATAAAGGAGATTTATATTTATTTTCACTGGAGAGGAAGCACTCATCCAGCCTGCTACGAGTCATTTCCTCTTCCCCGGGCCAGTCTATATTCAACTTTTCAATTGCCCTAATAATCACCTCAAACAGCTCTTTATATGCTTGAGAGCTGCCCGGTTTTTGGTGCAGTGGCGCCCATTACCAACTCCTCTGAGTCAGCGAGGGTGTTTTGGCTTTCCATGGGGGAAGGAGGAGTCGCGATGCGGGCTCCAAAGTCAGGTGGAGAGCTGGACTGGAAGACAGAGCAAGAGATAGAGCAGCACTCATCTTCGGTTCCTCTTCCAAATCCATATGAGATCCCCAGAACCTGAGATCCCAGATGCGCGAGACTCTGAAACCCTTGAGAATTTGATTACATGTGAGCTCCATCCAGAGAAATGGCATCCTAACGGATCAGGCAGATCTGGAGAGCAGAAAAGATCAGGATCTCTTGTATCTCCATAAAACTGTGTGGTTCAACAGAAGGAGAGAGGGAGAGAAGAGATTGTTAGGACTGTGCTTTGAATAAGAGAAATTCTACTCATGGTGGATCATAGAAAACCAAAAGTTTGTTTAGATACTGTGGCGTGAGACTGTTTAGTGCTTTCTAAGTCAATAATAGTATTTTATAATTAATGCATGATTTCACTGGGAGCCAATACAGTGCTGATAAGATCAGGGTGATGTGGTCATATCTTCTGGTTCTAGTAAGGACTCTAGCAGCTGCATTCTGGACTAACTGGAGTTTGTTTATATTCCTACTAGAACATCCAGACAGTAAGGTATTACAGTAATCTAATCTAGAGGTGACGAAAGCATGAACCAATATTTCTGCATCATGTAGTGACAATATATTTCTTATCTTAGAAATATTTCTGAGATGAAAGAAGGCTATCCTAGTAATATTATCTAACAACAAGCAAAAAAAACTGTATGTGAAATATAAAAAAACACAGGAGTATTTGACTCCACCCACAAATAACTCACTAAGCGCTAACAGGCCTATTTTCCCACTCCACACACAAACACGAAGGAAAGCCCATTTTGTTGCCTTCTATAACAAACTCGTTAAAGACAAATTGATTTTTAGAAACAATGTAATGTGGCTCTGGAATACATTATGGGTCTAAGCTTAACTTTTTACCGTTATAAGATACCCTAAGTTAACTCTTCAGCTCAACTCTCACTGCTGCTAATATTCTCTCATCATGCCACTCCTCACACAAAATGGCGGTGCTCACATCAACATAATATCAAAATAAAAGTCTTTACTGAATAGACTTTGTAGGCTCCTGCACACACCATGACAACTTCATTGACAGCTCCTTTATCTCAAGATTAAATCTACCAACCCAGCCATACCACAACCCCCTGCACATAGAAACATTTGATGGTGCCCATCCTTCTCTGAGTCAGTGCTTTCCATCAGGAGCCAATCTCGCTCCTAGTCACCATCACTAAGAAATTTCCCATTGTGTTCGGATTCCCCTGCATGCACACTGGTTCGAGAGGGAAATCACCCATGAGTTATGGCACTGCCTTGGCCCCAACCCTAATTGTAGTATAAACTTCAGTTAAGAGTTCAAGGACTGTTATCTTCTGCCTCTGGTCCCTGCCACACTGGAACAACTCAGAGAAGCTAAAATCTTTACCAAGCTCAACCTGCACAGTGCCTACAATCTCATCTGTATCCTTGAAGGCAATGAGTGGAAAACAGCCTTTAACACCACTTCTGGCAACTTCTAGTACATCACCATGTGGGCTTTCTTGAGCTACAGCAGTATTGCATTGCCTCATCAAGGGCGTTCTCCCATCTTGAAGCAACCAGATCCATTCAATCCCTTATTGTTAGTTGCATGACTGAGGTTTGGCCTAAGCTTCACCCAGTGGCTTTCTTTTCTAAGAATTTTTCCCTGGTTGAATTGAACTATGACATTGGCAATCAAGAATTCCTTGTGGTGAAACTGGCCTTGGAGGAATACCATCACTGGCTGGAGGGAGCCCAACACTCATTCGTGATATAAACAGACCACAAGAATCTAGAATACATCAAGACTGCTAAAAGGTTCAACTCACATCATCAAGGTGACATTGTTCATCTAAAGATTTGAATGTGCCCTTTCCTTTCATCCAGGACCAAAAAACAACAAAGGAGACACCCTCTCATGCTTGTATCCTGCCACTCCCATGGAGGACACAGAAGAGAAATTCTTGCCACCAGCCTGTTTTGTGGGAGAATTATTCTGGGAAATTGACCAGGAATTGATAGCACCCCAGGGCTGAGAACCCCCAGTCAATGTTTTGTGGAGAAAAAGTATGTGTCTGCTCAGTTAAGAACTTTGCCTGCCACAGGACACCTGGGCACCCACAAGACCAATCAGCTTATTCAGGGAAAATACTCGCAGCCATACATACTTTCTTACATTCATAAGGTCACTTCTTCCAGTTCCTTGTGTGCTCAAGCAAGGGTACCTAGG
The DNA here is from genome assembly GCA_012411365.1 of Ameiurus melas. NCBI lineage: Eukaryota > Metazoa > Chordata > Actinopteri > Siluriformes > Ictaluridae > Ameiurus > Ameiurus melas. The sequence goes on from CM022765.1 coordinate 27,109,128, forward strand.
ACCCTACCTGCTGGTGAACTCTTCCCATTGCCCACACCACAACAACCATGGTCCCACAATGCCATTGACTTCATCATAGATATTCCTTTATCCCTCGGTATCCTCCATCACTCAGTCAGGCAACTAACAATTTTCCATGGAGTTTTAGGTTACTAACCTCCCCATTCCCAGGGAAAACCAATAACACTGATTCTTTTGCAGATGACGTATGGTTCAAGCTGAGTGAGAAAGTATGGGAGGTTGTACACCAACACCTGGAACAAATGTCACAGGAACCAAAACTTTGCAGACAGATGATGAGATGCCATGCCACAAAATGAACTCAGCATATAGTGTGGATCTCTAGTAAAGATATCCAGGTCACACAGATGCAAAAAGCTGATGCCTCGCTACATAAGACCATTCAAGAGTTCTTCAAAGGATCGATGAGATTACCTACAATCTTGATCTACCACTCCTTGCACCATCATTTCATGTCTCCAAGCTCAAACCCCAGGCCCCATAGCTGAAAGCATCCCTCCCTCCACACCCCCAGCTTCTCTAGACATTGAAGGGCAACCAGTGAACATTGTCTGAGATCCATGATACCTGCTGAAGAGAGGGCAAGCTACAATACTTCATCAAGTGGGAGGTCTATGGACCTGAGAAAATTTCTGGATCCCAGCTCAGGATGTTCCTGACCCACTGCTGTGCCAAGAATATCAGGCCAAACACCCAAACAAACCAGGTATTTGAATAACTTTTTTGTGGACATTCCACAATTGTTTTTATTTATTTATTTATATTTATATAAATTAAAATTTGTGATCATTGCCAAGGTGCTGTGGTATAAAAGGAATTAAACACTTTGGTACATGTTATTATAAGAAAATTATCAACTTTGATGTGCAGTAACAGTAACCGTCACTAATTATTTTGCCTAAACACAGTAGTTTATTACTTTTTTGTGACAAACCTGTTGAGGAACAACTTTAATGATATTAAATTAGAAAAACAAAACACAAAGAGATAAGGTAAGAGAAGAACTTAGAGGGAAGTTTAAAGAGAAAGAGAGGTGGCACTGTTATTGTAATCAGGACTATCATTTGGAGTAATTAGTGACAAGTTCATCGCCACTGGCTGCTGAGCCATTTTCACCTTGAGAGATAGAAAAAAAGAGGGCCCTAGTGATTGGAGACTGGAACTCGATTTCCTCCATCTTTCCAATAGTTTTTGTGTTTTTTATTATATGTGCCTGGAGGGCTATAACCCTGTGAATCCTCGCTTCAAGTTACAAAGTCACCATTATTACATTATTACCCTGGGCCATACCATAAACCTTTATCAGCATGCAGCACTGGGACATACCATAACCGTCCTTCCTCACCTCTCTGGGGGCTTCAAACAACACTCCATTTAAAAATGGAGCATTTTATCAGCATCTGAAAGTGACCTTGTAACAAAGTCGAGCCCTCACACACTTCCATCCCTCGATTGATTGTGTTATTGTGTTATTACAGGAGAAGAAAAAGCAGAGATTCAATTTGTATTTTTGCTGAGTATTGAAACTTGATAAGGTTGATTTGAGGGTCATACAGTCTGCACCTCCTACAGAAAACAAAAATAAATACAAATATTTATTATATTTATTTATTAACACTAGCAAGTGATTATACTCAGCTTTTACTTACTTAATATATTAATTACTTCTAACTTTTTGAACAAGCATTATATAAACATACGTGAACACAACATAGATATTTGGCTCTTTAAAAATTTTGTTATATCACAAAATGTTATGTTAATGACTAAAATGATATTAATTGTGATATTAAATTAACAATGCTATTTCTTTGATATGATTACTATCCTAAGCAGAAAAAGGTCTTAAAATCATTACTGGTTGGGCTCAAGGTTAGACTCAGTGGAAGGCTGTAGTGTATTAAAGAGCCTTCCAGAATTTCACTGCTTAATCAGCTGTTATACTTTATTGTTTCTACCGGAACTTGGTGTGATGAGAGTACAGAGTGCTTCATCGTGGTCAAACACACACTCTTAGCAACCCCATGTCTTTCTCTGAGAGCTTTCTGGAGATCTGGTATGAAAAGAAGCAACAGGGATTTCAAGAACATCAGGAAATTATCTCAATATTTCCATACAGTGGGTTAAATAGGTATTGATTATATATATATATATATATATATATATATATATATATATATATATATATATATATATATATATATATATATATATATATATATATATATATATATATATATATATATTTCCAATGTCGCTATTCACATGACATTTTCACCAGACATCAGTTTTAACTCAAGAAATCCACACATTAAAGTCTAAACACTCTAACTGAAATTTATTTAATACTTTGTGGAGAAGCCTTCGTTTGCAATGACAGTTTCAATATGCTTCCTGTATGAAGAACTTAATGGGTCGCAGTATTCAGGTGTGATTGGCCCATTCTAAAGTCTTGTTTTTTTTTTCTCTCTGAAACAATTTGGAAGTTTCCTTTTCTGTATGCTTTGGACCGTTGTCCTGCCGAAAGGTCTACCCATGTCTTTTCTTCATCATCCTGCTGGATGGCAGCAGATTCTTCTCAGGAATCTCCCCGTAAAGGGCTCTATACAGCATTCGTTCCATTGTATTATATGCCAGTACCATGTGATGAAAAAGAGACCCACACTATGATGCTTCCACCTACAAACTTCACTGTTGGTGTAGTGTTTTTAGGGTGATGTGCAGTGCCAATTCTTCTCCAAACATGGTGTGTAGTATGACAGCCCAAAAGTTACATTTTGCTCTTGTCTGACCAGACTACACTCTCCCAGTATGTCGTAGGCTTGTCCAAATGAGTTGTAGCAAACTTTAAACGAACTTCGACATGCCTTTTCTTTAGTTATGGAGTCTTGCGAGGTGAGCATGAGCAATGGAGTGCATTGTCTATTGTTTTCTCTGTGAAAACTATGGCAGCTGCTGCCTTACCTTGCCTTGGAGAACTGCTTTTTCTTAGTGTGTTCAATACTTTTTTTCCCCATGTCATTCCACTTTATTACACATAACATTACTTATGGACGTTAATTTTGTGAATTTGTGGATTTTTTTTAGTTAATTCTGATGTTTGGTGAAAATATATTTACTAAAAACTGTTGACGTGTTTCCCCCACTCTACACCACAAAACTATTGTGTTTTTCTACTGCTGAATGCTTGTTCTTGTTGTTGTTTAATATATAAATATTAGACAGCTTTATGCTACTTAATCATGCACAAGAGGACATACACAATGTAAATATTTGTCATAATGCTAAATTTGTGGTAAAATCTTTTAGAAAGGATTGCTCCCTTGTGGCACTGTGAAGAATGTGTTCAGTTTTCTTCAGTGTTAAACACTAAAGAGAATATCATTCTCTCTCTTTCTTCCTTTTCCAGCTTTTTAGCTAATCCTCATGATAGATCAAAAAAGGTGATATCCGCAAACGATAGAAATCAGAAAGTATTCATCTGCCCTTTGATCACATTTCTTTTTGTCCTTCTGAACGTTCTCCTCTTCAGTTGATTGAGCATATTCCATTCACTTCTAGTCCAGCCATCTGTGAGCAGTTCCCCTGGTACTTCCTGTCACCTTTTACCTCCCTTCTGCTCGGCTGCGTCCTCACATTCTGCTCATCATGTGAACGTCTTGCATGTGTTTATCTCTTTCTCCTTTATTTGAGGTCATTCTGTTGTTGAAGGAAACCCCCATCATCCCTCGCCTCAACTGTGCCCTTTAAGCAAACAGATCAATCACTACCTGTTTTCCTCTCTGTCACCTTTTCACCTTTTTCCTTAGCTAAAAATAAAACTTCAAACCCTTGTTCAATTTCTCTGCTTCTCTCAGCCACTCACCACTGACGTTTACCCTCTGACTGTGAGTTCCATACATGGTTGTATGGGTGTGTTGACTTGTTTTCTGCTCAGTAGAATCTTTGTAAACACACAAGACTTGGAAAAACTGTGTTGAACTGAAAAACCCCATGCAGATGATCCCTTACCTCCAATGTGACTGAAAGCAGGAGTGACGTTAGTAACAGGAAAGCTCAGTGGATGATCTACACACTTCAACATCTCGATGAATCTGTGGCGTTGCTTATTGGTTGAACTGGACCTGAAACAAGAAACAAACAAAAGTAAAACAAAGCCCTTCATATATTTGGTTTCAGAGAAAATGTGACTTTGTAAATTGTCCAACTTATTCTAAAAATGAGGAGAATATGGTGTGCATAAAAATGGAAGCCATTGTGTAATATTGATAATTGTACCACAGTAGTTGTTCATTAAACCATTAATGGTGCACTTATATAGTACTTTTATCCAAAGCAATTTACACTGTGTCTCATTCACCCATTCGCACACACCAATGGTAGCAGAGTTCCCATGCAAGGCGCTAACTTGCCATCAGGAGCAACTTGGGGTTTAGTGTCTTGCCCAAGGACACTTTGGCAAGTGGAGTCATCCACATACCGGGAATCAAACCGCCAACCCTATGATTAGTGGACAACCCGCTCTACCACCTGATCCACAGCCGACCATTTATTTTCTGTAACTGCATGGCTGTGACATAGTGATTTGCTGCATTTCTAATATCTTATTGTTTCTATAGTAACGGATCATTCACGGGGACTTATATGGTGGACATTATATTATATTATATTATATTATCTATTCATCCATCTTCAACCGCTTATTCCTGCTTCAGGGTCGCGGGGAACATGGAGCCTATCCCAGGAAGCATGGTGCACAAGGCGGGGTACACCCTGGACAGGGTGCCAGTCCATCGCAGGGTACAATCACATACACACTCACACACCCATTCATACACTACGGACAATTCCGAGCCGCCAATCAGACTACCATGCATGTGTTTGGACTGGGGGAGGAAAGCGGAGTACCCGGAGGAAACCCCTGCAGCACAGGGAGAACATGCAAACTCCACACACAGGGCCCTGGTGGGAATTGAACCCCGGACCCTGGAGGTGTGAGGCGAACGTGCTAACCACTAAGCCCTTATATTATATTATATTATATTATGCTCCACATAAAGACTCATTTTTTCCTGCGAAGGCATTTATATGTTTATAACTTATAGAGGGAGCCTCCAGTGTCAGTGCTTTTGTAACAGTCAAAGGTAAAGCATCTTCAGGACAGAGGAGTTTAAACTTAGCAGTTTCTTGGTAACATGACAAGCTGTGTGGTTTTTGTGTCTTATTAACATCAAGGAAGGAGAGAGAGAGAGAGAGAGAGAGAGAGAGAAGAGAAGCTGGTGAGGGAATGACTGTTTATTGCTGCTATAACGTAAGTGAGGATAGGAACTAACTTGTCTCATGAATGTTCGACAACATTAAACGTAACTATAAAGTCATAAAATAATACAGTACAGTGGAAAATAAAATATTTGTTCTTTACATTCAGTACGTTTCTAATTCTGCACAAGAATTCTAATTCAAGGTCCAGGAAATGACTCGGTTTAAAGAAAGTGTATATTTAATGTGATTAACTGGTGAATCGAATCCATAAGTTGGAAACATTTGCTTTCAATAAATAGTTGTCTGGAGCCATAAATTCAGTGTACGGACCTCACACGTCTTTCGTCCATATTGGTATTTTTGTTGTCCTACACCTAAGCCCAATTAGGGTACTTTGGATGTGCAAACCTTTTTTTTTTTTTTTTTATTAACCGGTGAATCAACATGCTTTAGAGTGCCACAGTAATTACAAACACACTTAAGCCCCCTGTAACATTAATAAAAAGAAAGCACAGAATAATCAGCTGAGAGAGAGAGAGCATGAAAGAAAAAAAACAAGAGTCTGAGAAGGCTAGGAAGACTAAGCAACCTTTTGGAAGTTGGTGGTGGTGGTGTTGTGGTAATAAAAGACTTTGATGGGCTGTTCTTATAAACTATCAATTTCCAATAACAGATATCACAGAGAGAGAGAGAGAGAGAGAGAGAGAGACCTTATTCATCTCAACAAGCACAGGGCAGCCTCAGCAAACATTTTATTATGAGATTACAATGAGACAGGGCCACACTCGCTCCTCACACACACAAAGGGCAAGGACACCTAGAGGACAAGCAGTGAGTTACTTTCACCTCATCATCTGTGTGACAAACACAAGCATCTTATCGTTATAATCTTTACTCACTGCTCTCTCTGACATACAATAACATACAGTGACACAATCATTATAAGCTTCACACACAGGAATTTGAATCTGTGTTTTACAGCTTCTTGAGGTTTGTTGAACTTCTATATTAGGGATGTAATGAACACATAACATGTTCTAAACAGATACATATACAGAAATAGGATTGGAAGTGCATTACTATTCCATCCATCCATCTTCTATACCACTTATCCTTTTCAGGGTCATAGGGAAGCCCGGAGCCTTTTGCAGGGAGCATCGGGCACAAGGCGGATACACCCTGGACAGTCTATCACAGGGCACAATCACATGCACACACCCACTTCACACACATACACATTAATACACTACGGATACTTTGGACATGCCAATCAACCTACCATGCATGTCTTCGGACTGGGGAGGAAACCGGAGTACACGGAGGAAACCTCACGGGGAGAAGATGCAAACTCCGCGCACACAAAGGGCCACGGTGGGACTTGAACCATGTGAGGTGAATGTGCTAACCACGAAGCCACCATGCACCCCAACAAGAGTCATGTATAAATTTATTTTTGTTCCTTTGCTGCTACCTTGTGTTCATTTGGGTGGTGACATTCAGTTCATCAGAAAAAAAAATTCTTCGGAGGCTCCTATTTTTAATGGATAAAATTATAAATAACACATAACCTCAGTTGTAAATGTAGCACATGTGTGCTTGGTTAGCTTATTATTCAGAATGATACATCAAAATAGTATGTAAATAAGGGGGTTCCCAAACTAGTCCCCCATGTGGGGTCTCTTTATTTACAAATGTGGTTGTAAGAGATGCTTACTATCAACTCTTTTGTTTCTTTTAACAGATGATTATTATTTAGGCGAAGTAATGCAAATTTCTAAATTGACATGGTGGAGAAATGTATCCCACAGATTCAACATTTCAACGCATTTGGATCAGTGGTGTGACGACACGTAGACGAGAGGCGGATGCAGGCGCAGATGACAGTCTTTATTAAATTTCCACACAAACACAGTTAATGCGGTCTATACTGCAAAACAGGCAACGGGACATCTAACTCAATTATCCTTAAATTAAGAGAGCACAACCGCTACAAACGTGTCAACATACTGCAAACAGAACTTCAAACAATCACGAGCAACGTGCTCGGTAACTCAGGACTTTAAATAACAATGGTCATCAACAGAACGTACACACACCTGTGATCACTCAATGCGGAAGCTCGCGCCCGTCCGGAAGCGAGCGAACAAACTTAAACAAAGTGCCGCAGTGTCCTCTGTCGGTGGTGGCGTGACAAGTGATAGATTTTATGTTCATTTTTGCAGTTTTCCACAAATAATCATCGTAGAGAAAAATCCGGAGTCTGTCAGTACCTTTACATGGACAACAATAATCCAATATAAACCCGATTAAGACTATACTCCGATTAAGAAACTACCATGTAAACAGCAAATTTTTAATGACCTTAATCTGACTAAAGTCATACTCAAAGTAAACACTAATCGTATTAATGCGTGTGGAGTAGTCCTGCTTTAGTCGCATTATCGACGTGCGTTACAGACATGTACACACCTTAATCACACTATTAACGTTATGTGAGTTTTGACCGCATTTTCCAAAGGGCATGATCACACACAGCGGTGCTCAACATACTTACCTGATATACAGTAGGAGAAATACATGCATCTCAGCTACTATATAGTAAGTAGGTACGCAGCTCACGGCTTCAAGCAGTCGTCTATTTGCACGTACTGTACAGCATGACAAATAATTAGCTGCACTTGAAGCTTTCGCAAAATTAAAAATGAAACACCCAAAACTGTATACGGTCCCATAACAAAGACAAACTGTATGTCGAAATGTGGAATTCTAGAGGGAACGTCGGACAGCGTGGTACGGTGACGTAATGACGTTTGCTGTTAATCAAACTATGTTCTACAATATGTAAAATGGGAACATGAAAGGAGTATACTAAAAGCAACTGTAAGCACCTTAATCATAATATTGTCTTATTCAAAATACGGTCAATAATTAGATTACTGCTGTCCATGTAAACATAGTCAGTGACAATTTTGGAGAATTACTCTGTGTTGCTACAACGCTACTTTAACATTATTTTGAATTTATTTCTGCTGCCATAACTATAAAATGTACTGAATGTATCAAACATTTTTTGATTTACTTAAGCAAAACTTTTAACAAAGTCGGATTTTCTATATCTTTTAGTATTATTGGTCATACATCAACAGTGAATATCTGGAAGCTTAAGGGCAATTTACAACATCTACTAAACATCATGCTTAGTAAATGGTGATCATTCATGTTATATCTTTGTGAATTAAAGAGATGTTTTAATGAAGGCATGAGACTTCTCTTTGAATTTTTAAACTGGAGTACTGCGCATGCGCCTAATTTTGGCATTAACCATGGATTCCCAACGGACAGACGGACGCTGAGGAAAAGGTGAGCGCTATAAATCTCTTTATTCATACATTTTCCACTTGTAAAGTGTAATGTCATTCTAGGTGTGGAATGTGTTGTATTTTTATATCTTTCAAACGTAATTTTATAATTAAATTCCGTTTTGTTAATTTGCGCACGACCGAGAGACTTGTGAGGCATCCTGAGGTAAAATCTGAGATTTTTAAGTCTAGTGTTTAAGTCTAGGCTTAAAACGTATTTGTTTACTCAAGCCTACCCTGACTAGACTTTCTATTATACTAATTCATAGTCCTAATAATCTTTTTTCTCAATCTCTAGAGATCCAGATCCTTTCTGCCTCTGGGTGGAGCTCAAATCTTCTCCAATTCCAGACTGCTGGGACTACGGCTGCTCCTAAGGTCATACAGACTTCATATGAGTCAATACTGTACTATTTCACACTATCTGTTGTTACCCAGGTGAGGATAGGATCTTAGGGAGTTTTTCCCTCACCATCGTCGCCACTCAGTGGCTTGCTCAGTTGGGATAAATTCACACCTTTAATATCTGTACACTGTGTTGATATTTCTGTAAAGATGCTTTGAGACAACGTGTATTGTAAAATGCGCTATACAAATAAAACTGAACTGAATTTTTAGGTGCTCCTTAAAAACCATTGTAAGCATAGTATCTACTCTAAAGTGTAATTAATTTCTGTAAAACTAAAATAAACTTTTCCTTTTCAGCAGCCGGACCAGAGACAGGCTCCACAGCAGCACCAGCATGAAGAAGAATGAATGAATGAGTGAATATTTATGAAGTTAATTTTTGTTCTACATATGAATTTGCTGACAAAACTACAAAATTATTATTTAGTATAAACTTTAAGTATTAGAGCTTAGTATGTGCTTATGCATAATTGCTATAAATGTGTTGCTGATTGTTTCTTGATGTTACGTGAAGCACAGGTGTGTCTCATGAGTACATTGAGATGATGGGTCAAATAGAAATAACAAATACCATTATGCTTTGTTATAATACCATAATTGCAACACAATTTCCATTAAAAAACATTTGAATTTGAAGGCAGGGAATGAAAGTCAGTCCTATAAGGTCTCAAAGTAAACAAATTCGCTTGCTGTGCATAAAGGTAGGGCTGGAGAATCGCATATCCACCCCTGACTAAAGCTGTGAGATAAGAATTCCTTTCAATCACAAATCAAACTAAGCATCTTGATTTGTGATTGAAAGGATTAAATTACAAGATCCCGACCATGGTCGTTGGGACGTACTCACTATATTCTAGAAACACACCAGAAGCTATAACGTCACCATGATGAATAAGGGAATCACAAGTCTACATGCCTGGAATGATATTTGGTATATCACTGTGACTAATATGGTGCAGAACGGTTACTTCTTTACAACATACCAGTTTGGTTATGAAACGTACACATTATGTTCCAACAGCATAACCATAACGTCAGCACAACAAATACAGGAATCACAAAGTTACATCACTGAATAGTTATTTGGTAAGTCATTGCATGAATATGGTCTGATCACATCTTCACAATGTAACTTTAAGCTGGGGTAGTATCCATGTGCCAAATTTCAAAACTTTTAACATTCAGATCGAGAGTTATTCGGCACTTTAAGGAGAATAAAATAAATAAATAATAATAGGTCTCCTCCTGATAGGGGAATCCTATTTAAAAGTGTTGTTATATTTATGGTACAATGCCTCTGTGTTTTGGTCATGTTTACTCATGTTAAAGGCGTTGTCCAAGTCATGCACCTCCCTCAGAGGTCTGGATTGGTCGATTAAAGTGGGCATTCTCACTGGTTAAATGTGTATTCCATGCTTGGTATTGTAGCATTTTGGGAAAAGCAGGAAAACAAAATAAAATAATGAATTCTGCTAAGCAGAATTAAAACCAGAATAAGCAATAAATTTCTGTGCTACAGAATATGGAAAATAATATAATAATATCCAGGGCGGGTTGATCCCGGTGTGTGGAGTTGCATGTTCTCCCGTGTTGGGGCCTCCGTACTCGGTTTCCTCCCCAGTCAAAGACATGCATGGTAGGTTATTGGCAGTAAAGTTGTAGTGTATGAATGGGTGTGTGAGTGTGTTTGTGATTGTGCCCTGCGATGGACTGGCACCCTGTCCAGGGTGTACCCTGCCTTGTGCCCGATGCTTCCTGGGATAGGCTCCAGGTTCCCCGCGACCCTGAAGCAGGAATAAGCGGTTGAAGATGGATGGATGGAATATAGTTTTATGCCAGAATGTCTCTTTACGGCCAATTAAAAAAATAAAATTAAAAACATGCATCATAATTTGACATTCACATAGCAAGATCTGATGGTTTTATGTTAGAGCACTTGTGAGTCCTTAAAGAACCTGAATGAGCATAGCTCCGTCCACATTGTCCGCAGTGATACAGCTTTACTCCTATGTGACTGCGCTGATGTATTTGGAGATTGTTCTGGGAAGTAAAATTCTTCCCACACTGTCCACAGTAATACGGCTTTACTTCTGTGTGAATGCGCTGGTGTATTTGGAGATTACTCTGACGAGAAAAACTCTTCGCACACTGGGGGCTAGTGATACGGCTTCTCTCCTGTGTGTATCCGCTCGTGTGTTTGGAGACGACTCTGGCAAGTAAAACTCTTCCCACACTGTCCACAGTGATACAGCTTCGCTCCTGTGTCAATACACTCGTGCTTTTGGAAATCACCACATTTAGTAAAATTCTTCCCACAGTCTGAGCAGTGGAACATCTGGAAAACATAAAATTATACAAGATGCTTAAATAATTTTCGATTTTGTTCCCATGTATTTATGGAATTGTTTTTGGAAACGTCTCCTAAAATACTGTAATACGGCTTGGCCGCACAATCACCCACCTTTATATGGCTGTAACAGATTTGGAATTTTAGATGTCACAATTTAATTGACTGCAGTCCAATATTACTAATGCCAAAACCAGGGTCACTGATCATTTTTTAGGAGCCAAGATGAACAACAGTTGACCAAACTTACACATCATTTCTCATCACACAGAAATAGTTAATGTACATTTATACAATGTAGAGACTGGCCATACAAATATGACCTTGCTCTGGGCGTCAATGTTCTTTCAAGCTGAAGTACTGAATGTGTTTAGACTCTGGAAAATCAACATGGAACTTTGTGTTTCAAAATATAATAGATTACAGTATTATTGTAATCTACACACATTCTCTGTTGAAAAAAAAAATACATTTTTTTCACCATCATTCAGGTGTGAAGTTACATTCCATATGCATGCTTCTTAAAATCTCATTACGCTGTATTCCTGGAAACGTGTATGGTGATCACTAGGTTTGTGTGATAAATCAGTCCGTACAGGATTTCGCTGAGTTTTTTGTAACTCTTGCAGCCAAAAATTACTAATTTTGCTGAGTCTTTTTTTTCTTCAAAATTTGCAATGCAAAATTGCTTCTTTTGCAGATAACTGGTTAATTAGTGAAGATGTTTAGCATTTCACAAATGCAAATTGTTTTGTGTGCATGTGTGTCGGGGGGGCGGGGGTCAGACAATATGATATTTTAATCTGCTGGCTCACACATTATTCTTTTGTTTTGTCTGTGGAAGTAAAATGGACTGGGAATAAATGGCACCCATTTGGCATTCTTGTCACTTTATTATCCAAAAAGTGGAAAAGAAAAAAAAGTACAGTGGTCATGGATCTCACATTAGGGAGATAAATTTGTGCCAAAACAAAAAAATAAATCTACCATTTTGCAAACAAACACAATCTGCTTTGCAAAGGAAAACTCAACTCTCAAACAAACTGGAATTTGAGAGAAAATACAGAAGTGTAAAAAATGTTCTGTGTTTCACAAACATCTATACATAAAAAGTATTAACCTACATCAAATAAACACAATCCATTCGCAAAATCTTTGAGCAAATATGTCCAGCATTTGTTAAGGTAATGTGGCTGGCTGTCTAGATGTAGAAACAACATTTTTGCCCACTAAAAAAAAGAAAGTTTAAATATTGATTAACTGAAAAAGAACCTCACCTGTTCCCATCTCATTTTGAAGGTTGGTATCTCTGGTGTAATGTAATGCAATGCGTGTTGTAATGCTTCGCTCGAGAGACTAGTTTAAATTAACCGACAGCACCATCTGTTGGTATGGAAGAGGAAGTTACTCAGCGGCATTTGTGAGAAAATTAAAGTTGGGAAAAAGAGTCACGTTTCTATGTAAGAACAGAGGTCCAAGTCTCAGAATTTCCCTAAATACCCAGATGCTCTGTGCCAAAAATGTATAATCAACATCTTATTCACATTAAAATGTGTTATGTAATGCATGTAGACCTTGGGTGTGTTTAAGGTGATCGCGACACAGGGAGAGAAGGATGTGGTGAGAGAAATAGGAAACAATGTAGTGAGGATCTTCCAGTCTCCACTCTGCATGATCTCAGGTAAAAATGCCAATTCTATGGGAGAGAGATCGAGTGTTGATTCCCATGAGAGTCCTTTTGCAGAGAGCAGTTCTCTCCAGGTTCAGACATTTTGGAACCAGTGTTACACCAATGCAAACTTTTTTGAGGCCATTAACAATCTCATAGCCATGATGGTAAACTTTGGAGTACAATTTAAACAGAACACAGTTATGAGAGCTGGAATTGGAGTATTACAAACGTCATTGGAACCGAAAGAGTCGCGTGGTGAAAGAGGAAATTTTGAAAAAAACAACATGGTTTTTCGAAAGAAGGACCACCATTTTTTTCCTATGCTTTATACAGTTCCACTTTCTGGTATGATTTGTATAATTTGGCAAAAAAAAATCGATTAATTGCTTAACTCCATTCATTAGAAACAATAACACTTGGTATAATAATGGAAGTTGGTTATACTCAGTTTGTGTTAAATAACTTCTTTATATTAGGGAAGTGTTATCCATAAATCCAAGTGCCTTAAATCTAGACCATTGTTATGTTATAAAGCATTGTTATAAAGCACATGCACTCGGTTTGCCATCTTGACAGATCCCCCGGCTACAAATGTAAGTGGCTTTTATCTTTGTTGTAGTTCTCAAATTATCACTTAGGGTTAGCAATTTAAAAATATATTTGATATTCTATATACACGGTTGTTTGAGTCCAAAAACGTGTGTTAATGATTTGTTTAACAAATTTATGTGGCATACTCTCTAAGAAGAAAAAATTGACCCTTTTGAACTGTGGGGGAACCTTAAAGGTTAATTTGTGAACCGATTAAAAGTGTATTGACAATCCATTAGTGTTCATTTTTGGACATCCTTACCATATTATTATTATTATTATTATTATTATTATTATTATTAATAATAATAATAATAATAATAATAAATCATCATATTTCACAACAGACAACACCATGGTTGTCCATAAATTGTTTAATACATAAATAAGCACAAGTTGAGCACAATACACCACAGAAGAATTACAAAAAACAATGGAATATTGTCTTTTTTTTTAAGAAAGAAACAAACAAAAACCCAATAATCAATTTTATTTCTACATTTAACAGAATTTAACTGAATATTCATAATACGTATTATTTTCTATGTCTAAAACAAGATAACTCATTCCACAAAAAAAGCATTGGAACAGCAATACCAATTGTGTTTTCACTATACACTAAAGATATTTGAGTTTGACATAAAAAGATGAATACGAGCACAGATCTGGGTTTCCGCTTTTAGTACTTCATATTTAAATCTATGGTGCGTTACACAACTTAGAACATGGCACCTTTTAATTGAACCCATTTATTTTTCAATTAATAATAATAATTATTGGAACACGTGACTGGTAGGTGGTTCTTTCTGGCCAGGTATGCCCTATACCATCGAATGTTTCGAGAATTATGAGCTTTGAATGTCTACTCGTGTCTCACTCGGAGGTCTGGACTGGTTGATTAAAGAGGGCATTCCCACTGGTTAAATATGTGTATTCCATGCTTGGTATTGTAGAGTCATGAATCCTTTTAAAAACCCAGCAAAAAAAGTCCCATGCAGCAGAATACTACAGTCCATGACAAATAATATAACAGTTCTGTCAGAGTGTCCCTTGACCTCCCTTTGAAAAAAAATTCACATGTCAAGATCTGATGGCTTTATGTTAGAGCACTTGTGTGTCCTTAAAGAACTTGAATGAGTATAGCTCCGTCCACATTGTCCGCAGAGGTAGAGCTTCTGTCCTGTATGACTTTGCTGGTGACTGCGAAAGGTACTCTGGTCACGAAAACTTTTCCCACACTGTTCACAGTGATATGGCTTCTCTCCTGTGTGAATGCGTTTGTGCTGCTGGAGATTACTCTGTTGACTAAAACTCTTCCCACACTGTCCACAATGATACGGCTTCTCTCCTGTGTGAATGCGCTGATGTGTCTGAAGATGAATTTCTTGACTAAAACTCTTCCCACACTGTCCACAGTGATACGGCTTCTCTCCTGTGTGAATGCGCTGGTGTATTTGGAGAGTACTCTGGCAAGTAAAACTCTTCCGACACTGTCCACAATGATATGGCTTCTCCCCTGTGTGACTGAGCTGATGCATTTGGAGATTTCTCTGGGAAATAAAACTCTTCTCACACTGTCCACAATGATACGGCCTCTCTCCTGTGTGACTGCGCTGATGTATCCGGAGATTACTCTGACGAGTAAAACTCTTCCCACACTCAGGGCAGTGATATGGCTTCTCCCCTGTGTGAATACGTTGGTGACATTTGAGAGTAGTCCCACAAATAAAACTCTTCCCACACTGTCCACAGTGATACGGCTTTACTCCCGTGTGAATGCGTTGGTGTATTCGTAGAGTACTCTGACGAGTAAAACTCTTCCCACACTGTGAGCAGTAATATGGCTTCTCTCCCGTGTGGATGCGCTCATGTCGTTGGAGATTACTCTGGCAAGTAAAACTCTTCTCACACTGTCCACAGTGATACGGCCTCTCTCCTGTGTGGATACACTCGTGCTTTTGAAGATCACCACTTTTAGTAAAACTCGTCCCACACTGTCCACAGTGATACGGCTTTACTCCTGTGTGAATGCGTTGGTGTATTCGTAGAGTACTCTGACGAGTAAAACTCTTCCCACACTGTGAGCAGTAATACGGCTTCTCTCTTGTGTGGATGCGCTCGTGTTGTTGGAAATGACTCTGGCAAGTAAAACTCTTCTCACACTGTCCACAGTGATACAGCTTCTCTCCTGTGTGGATACACTCGTGCTTTTGAAGATCACCACTCTTAGTAAAACTCTTCCCACACTCTGAGCAGTGGAACATCTGGAAAACAAAATTATACAAGATGCTTAAATAATTTCAGATTTTGTTCCCATGTATTTATGGAATTGTTTTTGGAAACATCTCCTACAAATACTGTAATACGGCTTGGCCGCACAATCACCCACCTTTAATGGCTGTAACAGATTTGTAATTTTAGATGTCACAATTTAACTGACTGCAGTCCAATATTACTAATGCCAAAACCAGGGTCACTGATCATTTTTAGGAGCCAAGATGAACAACAGTTGACCAAACTTACACATCATTTCTCATCACACAGAAATAGTTAATGTAGATCTTTACGTTTATACAATGTAGAGACTGGCCATACAAAGATGAACTTGCTCTGGGCATCAATGTTCTTTCAAGCTGAAGTACTGAAAGTGTTTAGACTCTGGAAAATCAACATGGAACTTTGTGTTTCAAAATACAATAGATTACAGTATTATTGTAATCTACACACATTCTCTGGTGTAATGTAATGCAATGTGTGTTGTAATGCTTCACTCGAGAGTCTACTGTAAATTAATACACTAGCACCATCTGTTGGTTTGGAAGAGGAAGTTACTCAGCAGCATTTGTGAGAAAATCAAAGCCAGGAAAAAGATAACAGGGAGATATGCATTTGTGTGATTTTTCTTTATTTGCTCAAAGATTTGAGGAATGCATAATGCAGACCAGCACAGCGTTGTTGTGTGAATAATAAAGTCTATCTTTTCACATCAAGACCCCGAGACTCTTAGAGAGCTTTTTGCTGAAGAAGATTCCACGACACTAACAAGTGTTCCACATTTCCATCTAATGAACTTTATGTATCTAGCTAACAGTTAGCAGGCTCGTCTTTTGGTTTGCTGAACTGCTCATTGTTTCAGAATCTACAACAGAAACATGCAATGAAACCAGTTCCTTTATTAATAATCTGAAGACCACATGAAGTGTGAGTCCTGACCTGAAGTCTTCTGCTTGTTGTATATAGTGTTGTAATGGTTACTTCATTATAAAGAAGTTCTCAGAGTTTAAAGACTAAAAGAGAAATCAGACACATGAGTGAACTTTACCTTTGAGACAGTAGCAGCAGGAGTCTGTGGAGATTTTCCTAAAGAGCGGCGTCTGGACTCTGATTTCATTATAAGAGGAGTAAAGAATCAGGACACTGGAAGAAAAATACACAGATTCATGACTCCAGAATCTCCACTAACCTGTTAACCGAGCAGCTCAGGTGGTAAGTTTCAGATCAACTCACCTTTAGTTATGTTACACAGAGGATCAGAGATCAGAAGCCCGTTTGGAGAAGAAAGAGCTTCTTTCTCCTCCTACTTCTTCTTCTTCTTGTTGTTTTAATGGCGGTTGGCAAACCAACTGAAGGTGCATTACCGCCACCTACTGAACTGGATGGTGGGCAGCAGATTCGAAACAAAAAAATAAACACTACTGTATATATTACATATTCATACTAGAAAACAGAATCATATTTTCATAATTTCATATCAGAAAACAGTAAACTTTCAATCTCAATAGTTAATATTCAAACAAGAGCTCATAAAGACTGGAAAGGTATTTTTGGTATTTTTTTTATGAAACATCTTTAGTCGGTGTGTAGATTTTTTCTGACTTATACCCCTCAGAATGAACACACTGAGGCACACAGTAATAAAGTGAAGAGCTGATTTAATGTCTTTAATGAGAAAACCATCTCTGTTAAACGGTTAAAACGCTCATTCTGATAAACAGCTTAACAAGTCACATAAAACACTTCTCTCAGAAAGCGGCTGCAGTAACGCGCGCGCTCGTTGCCCCTGAGGTAAGACAGACAGCGCCATCTCGTGGAACTAACCGACTGAACTTCAGCAAGCTAGTGTTAATATGTTCACTGAGATCTTTAAAAAGCATACCCCCCCCCCAAAAAAAATCAGCTACTTACAACTTCAGACACGATGCTGTGCTTAAAAAAAAAGAATTATACACATGCTGGTACTTTATAACCTGCAGTCGTTTCTGTCTTTTCCGTTTATTCCTTATTCCGTACTCTTGTCCAGAAACAAAAGTACATTTCAGTGATCCCACAATGCCATCCATGACCACAGTAACAGGACAAGAAGCTTCACCTACAAACCAATCAGCAATTGTTGTAGGAAGGTGAAAGTGGCTTCCTTAAAATGTTTTTACCTCAAAATGATTTGTAGCACACACACAGTGGAAATGGTGTAGCAATAGTGATGCAGCCATTTCTGTGACGTACCACTCGACTCGGATGATAAAATCGCTGTGTCTAATGTCCAGTCTGATAAGCTATTATAAGTCCATCCATCCATCCATCCATCCATCTTCAACCGCTTATTCCTGCTATTATAAGTCATTCCCTTCAAATGCTATTGAAGTTAGAAACGTGTATAACAATGTCATATGTAACTTTAGAGATGGTCCCTTAATTTCCGCTTATCTGCGACTATCGAACGGCAAGACGACTTTATACCAGTTCTAGAAAATATCAAATATACTTACTTTTCTATCAACACGTGAAACCCTGAACAGTTACACTAATGACTCTTCCTTTAACCCAAAATCAATCACTCAGTAAAACAGCGCTGACAAGAAATTCAGTCCTATTTTAAAACTTATTCATATTTCGACGCATTCAAACGAATGGGACAGGAATTTACACTTCCAATACACATTTAACTAACTGACTAACACACACACACACACACACACACACAGATTCCTGTTGCACCTGTAACCAATGAATCTGATTAGAAAGTATCCAAGATGCTCACAGATGAAAATGAGGCACGAATTTGCTTAAGAGAAACGTAAAGCGCACATATTATGGTTTAGAAACATAGTTCATTTTAATGTGCTCATAATTTAAATTGCAGCGTTATCTTCCTGCAAACTATTCTTCAGTAACATTTTCTTCAATTGACTGCATCTCTTGACTCCTGGTCCCATCTGGGTCTTTAACTGTAAATTCCCCTACAATATAAACACCACTTTAGCAGCTCTAGCAAAACATTTCTGAACACATACCAGGCTGACATTTGTTTATAGTGTGGTATATTTTACGTTTTCAGGTAAAAAATAACCCTGAAAATGTTAACCCATTCATGAAATACAATTAACCCAGCATTTCTGTAAAAATGATACCATCATTTGGGTTGATAAACAACCCCTATGCTTGGTTAAAATTAACAACCCAACTTGATGGGTTTGTTTAGCCCAAAATGCGTTCTGTATTATATTTACCCAGCTGTTGAGCTACAGATAACCCAATTTGGGTTGTTTTTAACCCAGAGCTTTTTTTTTATTTTATTTTATTATTTTTTTTATAATGTATGTGGGTTACATCTAAAATGTTTATTTGCTTACTTTTGAATAATGTATTATTACACAATATTAGATACCTACTGTACATAACTCATTAGCATCCTTCCTAAACTGAAACTAATTATTATTTTGAACAGTAATACTAATGTATAGTGAATTTTGCCTAGTAATCCACTTTCAGAGACTGTGTTAAGTTCCAAAGACTCAAAGCTGTGTAAAAGAATAGATGAAGTCACATCCACATGAACATTGGTTTAAGTAATGAGTCTGATTCAAGATGAAGCAACTCTTATGGCTGTCTGATCATCTTTAATAGTCAACATCATGTGATCAGGCACTCATGCTTTCAAAGACACCTTTTACTATACGTGTGGTTTCTGTAAAAGAAATGCACCACATATTACTACACCAATAATGACACACGTAAACAATATTGATAATCAGATACACTATTAACTTCATCAGATAAAGCTAGATCTTAACATTATCTAATAGACAAATCTTCAATGTGGAACAAATAACATGCTTACTTAATACTCTTAGGCTCATTTTGACAGAAATGAACCATTAATAAACCTTGTAGAAAGAAAATTAATAAATAAAAATAACTGTCGCACCTGTATTGATTTAACAGAAGAATAATATTTATAGTTAAATTTATTTATAGATGTGTTTGTAACCTCTACAGATTGGACCCCAGTGTTGTGCTGTCCATCATCAGAGAGATCTGTGAGACTGGCTCTGCTCACTGTGTGTCCAGTCTGTTGAGTTCAACACACAGCTGTATCAACCTGAACAATACAGAGCTGGACTCTTACCACTGTACTGCCCTGTGCTTCACCCTCCAACACTGTACTTCAGTCTCTCTGACCCTGCTGAGGACCTCCATACCAAAGGGGGAGCTGGTGAACATTCTGCCTCTGTTCAACAGAGTTTCTCAGCTCAGGTAACTCAATGTTCACAAATCTACTTTAGAGTAACAGAAATGGCAGTATATAAGAGATATTTTAATGAAGGCACAAGACTTCTCTTTGAATTTTTAACTGGAGTACAGTGCATACGCATAATTTTACCAGTAACCATCGATTTCCAACAGACAGACAGACGATGAGGAAAAGGTAAGCGTTATAAATCTCTTTATCGAAAAATTTTCCACTTGTAAAGTTTAATGTCACTCTAGGTGTGGAATGTGTTGTATTTTTGTCTTTCAAACTTAACTTTATAATTAAATGCCCTGTTTTGTTAATGTGCACATGACCGAGAGACTTGTGAGGCGGTTGCTGCATCAATTTTTGCCTATTAGACAAATTAATATTTAATATCAATATCAAAGGCAATTAATATTAATATTTATTAATACAATTAATATTTAACATAGAAACAAATACATATATTAACCAGTTTGAAGGACAAAGAAGACCGTCCCATGGGTGATCTAAAAAACCAGAGCTGAAACTCTGCTATTTATACGGTTTTCTTAGGGTCGGGATGACCCAGACACCAATACGTTTAGAGTTAATTGTCCCCAAAACACCATTATGTATGCCAATTGGCACTGTTGAGTGACCCTGTTCGCAGTTCCCAGAGACCCTTATCACACAGGTGCAGCTTGGGTCCTTATAGTTTGCCTTATTTCACTTTTTAAAAATAACCTGACTTTTTCTGTGTCACTCCTGACTGGATTTTCACTGAGAAAGGATTCTGCACAATTTCAAACACACCATCTCTACATTAGGAGTAAGTTTTATGTTTGTTCTGCAACTTTTTCATAGTGCTTGCATGTGGATTATCCCATCATAGTTTTTTTTAATGAAACAATCATTTCTGTTTTCTGCATACACACCAGACCGCTGTGTGTGTGTCTCTCTCTTAGTTGACCTTCTGCCAGCATGCAGACATACTCCACCTACGCTCTGAGGCCTGCCGCGCTAATCAAATACATGTACTGTTATCCCCCTGCACAATTGCTTATCTGTGTGTGTTGTGTCTTAGGTGAACGCGAGCCCAGTGAATTGTCAATAGAATTACATACTACTCATACTAGGTCTCCCTCGTGTTTATTTCATGTCCATTTTATTTCCAACACGGCCCGAGGTGAAATCTGAGAAAGGATTTGAAAGGATTAAATTATAAGATCCCGACCATGGTCGTTGGGACGTACTCACTATATTCTAGAAACATACCACAAGCTATAACGTCACCACGATGAATATGGGAATCACAAGTCTACATGCCTGATGATATTTGATATGTCACTGTGACTAATATGGTCCGGTATGGTTAATTCTTTACAACATACCAGTTTGGTCAATGTTTCAGTTTGGTCAATGAAACAAACGTACACATTATATTCCAACAGAATAGAACTATAACGTCAGCACAACAAATACAGGAATCACAAAGTTACATCACTGGAAAGTTGTCTGGTAAGTCATTGTCTGAATATGGTCTGACCATATCTTCACAACGTAACTGTAAGCTGGGGTAGTATCCATGTGCCAAATTTCAAAACTTTTTAAAGTTCAGACCGTGAGTTATTGGGCACTTGAAGGATATAAGGAGAAATATATATATATAATAAATAATAATAATAATAATAATAATAATAATAATAATAAGATAAATAATAATCTCCTATATTTCCTCCTGATGGAGGAACTTTAAAATCCTATTTAAAAGTGTTCAAGTGCAGAAACATAGAGGCCATACCACAACACACAAGCCACTTGTCAGCAGTAAGAATCAGAAGATCAGTTTGGAATTCATAAAGGAAAAAAAAAAATACAGAAATGAGCCACAAAAAAAACAAGTTCTACCTCGCATTAAAAGTGTTGCTATATTTATGGTACAATGCCTCTGTGTTTTGGTTATGTTTACTCATATTAGAGAGAGATGTCAGAGTAATGCATCTCCCTCAGAGGTCTGGATTGGTCGATTAAAGTGGGCATTCTCACTGGTTAAATGTGTATTCCATGCTTGGAATTGTAGCATTTGCGGAAAACCAGGAAAACAAAATAGAATCATGAATTCTGATCAAACCCAGAGTAAGCAATAAAGGTCAGTGCTACAGAATACTATAGTCCATGGCAAATAATATAATAGTTTTAAGCCAGAAAGTCTCTTTACCGCACTTCAAAAAATGAAAATTAAAAACATGCATCTTAATTTGACAGTCACATGTCAAGATCTGATGGCTTTATGTTAGAGCAGTTGTGCGTCCTTAAAGAACCTGAATCAGTATAGCTCTGTCCACATTGTCCGCAGAGGTAAGGCTTCTGTCCTGTATGACTTTCCTGGTGTCTGTGGAAGGTACTCTGGTCACGAAAACTTTTCCCACACTGCGAGCAGTGATACGGCCTCTCTCCTGTGTGGATGCGCTGGTGATGTTTGAGAGTACCCTGGAGAGTAAAACTCTTCCCACACTGCCCACAGTGATACGGCTTTACGCCTGTGTGAATGCGCTGGTGTATTTGGAGATTACTCTTTTGACTAAAACTCTTCCCACACTGTCCACAATGATACGGCTTTACACTTGTGTGAATATGTTGGTGTATTTGGAGATTACTCTTTTGACTAAAACTCTTCCCACACTGTCCACAGTGATACGGCTTTACGCCTGTGTGAATATGTTGGTGTATTTGGAGTTTACTCTTTTGACTAAAACTCTTCCCACACTGACCACAGTGATACGGCTTCTCTCCTGTGTGAACGCGCTGGTGACGGTTGAGAGTACTCAGACAAATAAAACCCTTCCCACACTGTCCACAAAGATACGGCTTCTCTCCTGTGTGAATGCGCTGGTGTATTTGGAGATGACTCTGACAAATAAAACCTTTCCCACACTGTCCACAGTGATACGGCTTCTCTCCTGTGTGCATGCGCTGGTGATGTTGGAGACTACCCTGGAGAGTAAAACCCTTCCCACACTGTCCACAGTGATACGGCTTTACGCCGGTGTGAATATGTTGGTGTATTTGGAGATTACTCCTTTGACTAAAACTCTTCCCACACTGTCCACAGTGATACGGCTTTACGCCGGTGTGAATATGTTGGTGTATTTGGAGGTTACTCTGACAAGTAAAACTCTTCCCACACTGTCCACAGTGATACGGCCTTACACCTGTGTGAACACGCTTGTGCTGCTGGAGACTACTGGTTTGACTAAAATTCTTCCCACACTGTGAGCAGTGATACGGCCTCTCTCCTGTGTGAATACGCTCATGCTGCTGGAGACCACTTTTTCGACTAAAACTCTTCCCACACTGCGAGCAGTCATATGGCCTCTCTCCTGTGTGAATACGCTCGTGCTGCTGGAGACTACCCTTTTGACTAAAATTCTTCCCACACTGTCCACAGTGATACGGCTTCTCTCCCGTGTGTATGCGCTGGTGTATTTGGAGATGACTCTGGCAAGTAAAACTCTTCTCACACTGTCCACAGTGATACAGCTTCTCTCCTGTGTGGACACACTCGTGCTTTTGGAAATCACCACTTTTAGTAAAACTCTTCCCACAATCTGAACAGTCGTACATCTGGAAAACATAAAATTATACATGATGCTTAATTTTCGATTTTGTTCCCATGTATTTATGGAATTGTTTTTTGAAACATCTCCTACAATACTGTAATACGGCTTGGCCACACAATACCCACCTTTAATGGCTGTAACATTTGTAATTTTAGATGTCATAATTCAACTGACTGCAGTCCAATATTACTAATGCCAAAACCAGGGTCACTGATCTTTTTAGGAGCCAACAACAGTTGACCAAACTTACACATCATTTCTCATCACACAGAAATAGTTAATGTAGATCTTTACGTTTATACAATGTAGAGACTGGCCATACAAAGATGACCTTGCTCTGGGCGTCAATGTTCTTTCAAGCTGAAGTACTGAATGTGTTTAGACTCTGGAAAATCAACATGGAACTTTGTGTTTCAAAATATAATAGATTACAGTATTATTGTAATTCATACACATTCTCTGTTAAAAAAATACTTTTTTCACACATTCAGGTTATAAATGCCATATGCATCTCTTAAAACCAACGTATCGAAACTGTATATCACAGTTTTGTGATAATCATCCCACAATATTTTTTAACCTGCAGCCAAAAAAATATTTTTTCTTCAAAATCAACAACTTGCAGATAACTGTTAAAGTAAATTTAAAATACAATAGATTACAGTATTATTGTAATCTACACACATTCTCTGTTCAAATAAAATATCTGACTATCACTCAGGTTCTGAT
Source organism: Ameiurus melas (assembly GCA_012411365.1). Taxonomy (NCBI): domain Eukaryota; kingdom Metazoa; phylum Chordata; class Actinopteri; order Siluriformes; family Ictaluridae; genus Ameiurus; species Ameiurus melas. Next base: position 27,133,633 of record CM022765.1, read on the forward strand.
ATTCTGATTTTGCTGAGGCTTTTGGTTACACTGCAAATTTTTTTGGGGGGAATGGTGTATCTGTGCTTCTTTTGCAACTGTACAGTGAGGGGAAAAAAATATTTGATTCCCTGCTGATTTTGTACGTTTGCCCACTGACAGAAATGATCGTTTAATGGTAGGTTTATTTGAAGAGACAGAATAACAACAAGAAAAGGTGAGAACCTCCTTCCCTCAGCCAGGACATTCAAAATGGGTCGTGGATGGATATTCCAGCATTACAATGACCCAAAACACACGGCCAAGGCAACAAAGGAGAGGCTCAAGAAGAAGCACATTATGGTCCTGGAGTGGCCTAGCCAGTCTCCAGACCTTAATCCCATAGAAAATCTGTGGAGGGAGATGAAGGTTCGAGTTGCCAAACGTCAGCCTTGAAACCTTAATGACTTGGAGAAGATCTGCAAAGAGGAGTGGGACAAAATCCCTCCTGAGATGTGTGCAAACCTGGTGGTCAACTACAAGAAACGTCTGACCACTGTGATTGCCATCAAAGGTTTTGCCACAAAGTACTAAGTCATGTTTTGCAGAGGGGTCAAATACTTATTTCCCTCATTAAAATGCAAATCAGTTTATAAAAACTTTTTACATGTTTTTCTGGATTTTTTTTGTTGTTATTCTGTCTCTCACTGTTCAAATAAATCTACCATTAAAATTATAGACTGATCATTTCTTTGTTAGTGGGCAAACATACAAAACCAGCAGGGGATCAAACACTTTTTTCCCCTCACTGTATACTTGGTGAAAATGTTTTGCACAGTCTTTCACAGGGATGTTTGTTAGTAAATGACACCTTTCCTCTGTACTCATGGTCAACGCACGTGAATCAAAGAGAGTGCTGACTGAGTGCACTTTGTGATGATGTCACATGATGGATCTTGGCCCAAATCTGCAGAAAATGTGCTGTAGTTTTTGTAGACAATTGCAAGCTCCGCCGGATTTTGCAGTGTTTGCGTCAACTGGCATTAACTGGAGGAACTATATAATGATGTAATCATCCCTACATGATATTGTAGTTTGGGTGGGGGTTACGGCAGTAAGTGTAAGTGGGGTGGACAGAGAATAGTTTTTTTTTTATCTGCTGGCTCAGACATTATTCTTTTGTTTCAGTCTGTGGAAGTAAAATGGACTGGAATAAATGGCACTCATTAAGCAGAACTCTTTTCTGGCTCATCATTATGAAGAGAAAAGACCTGAACATATGGATATTACCCAAAAGTGGCAGAAAGTTTACAGCACTGTGGTTCTGGAGCTCACAGAAAACAGACTACAATGTTGTCGTCTCACCCCACACGGTCACGGATTATTGTTTAGGTTTCCCTAAATCATATATAATAATGAAGCTTAGAGTGTTTATGTCGGTTACATATTTACGACAGTAGGTGGCGCAAAGGACGTGTGTTATGAAATCTGGATTATTGTAAGGAAACCTATATCTTTAACACTAGAATCACACAGCAATAATTTTATAGATGCATCTGAATCAACACTGACGCCAAACTTCTGAACTAAAGCATCTATTTTTGTGAACTGCTAAAAAAACTCATCTCACAGCTGATCGTTCTTGCAGTGGAAAATTACATGTACATGTAAGATAGTTTTATACATGTTCTCATATTTTAAGGTGGTACTTAATGGACAGACATTCCATCTTCTCTTCTGTCTTTTAGATAATAATAATAATAATAATAATAATAATAATAATAATAATAACTCCCCAGCATTCATGTTTGTAAGTGTTCGAATGGTATCATGTGAAAGCACAGTGAGTGTGTGTGAACCAGGTGATGGAGTGTTTTATTGCTGAAGAAGATTCCACAAGACTATCTAACAACTGTTCCACATTTCCATCTAATGAACTTTATTTATCTAGCTAACAGTTAGCAGGCTCGTCTTTTGGTTTGCTGAACTGCTCATTGTTTCAGAATCTACAACAGAAACATGCAATGAAACCAGTTCCTTTACTAATAATCTGAAGCCCACATGAAGTGTGAGTCCTGACCTGAAGTCTTCTGCTTGTTGTATATAGAGTTGTAATGGTTACTTCATTATAAAGAAGTTCTCAGAGTTTCTAAACTAAAAGAGAAATCTGACACATGAGTGAACTTTACCTTTGAGCCAGTAGCAGCAGGAGTCTGTGGAGATTTTCCTAAAGAGCGGCGTCTGGACTCTGATTTCATTATAAGAGGAGTAAAGAATCAGGACACTGGAAGAAAAATACAGAGATTCATGACTCCAGAATCTCCACTAACCTGTTAACCGAGCAGCTCAGGTGGTAAGTTTCAGATCAACTCACCTTTAGTGATGTTACGCAGAGGATCAGAGATCAGAAGCCCGTGTGGAGAAGAGCTTCTTTCTCCTCCTACTTCATATTTTTCTTCTTCTTGTTTTAATGGCCGTTGGCAAACCAACTGAAGGTGCATTACCGCCACCTACTGAACTGGATGGTGGGCAGCAGATTCGAAACAAAAAAATGAACTTTATGCTGTGCTAAACTAATCTGTTCAGTAGCATGTTAGCTAGGAAGCTAACATTTTTGTGGGGAAATGGGTGCAAAAATAATAAACAAAAAAGGTCCACAGGAAGAAGTAAACCTTGAGCCTTGAACTTTAACATGTTAGATTTTACTCAGAAGAAGAGATGTTGTTTTCCCTGTGGGGTAGGAGCAACCCTGACTACATGTATTTACTTAGCGTATTTACTCAACAAAAACACACTATTTACTACATATTCATACTAGGTTACTGAAGTCTCTCACTTATCCCAGTATTGTTTAGATAATTCATTAGGGGTGGTGCATTTTCCCCTGTGTTTTCACCAGTATGTTCTTTAGTGTCATGTTTTTCTTTCCAATTTGCATCTCTAGTCCAGTTCTTTCCTTCTCATATCTTTTGCAGTCTAACAGAATGTGTTTTACCGTCTCTTGTGTCATGCAATGTGTGCAGAGTCCAGTGGGGTGCTTTCCTATCCTATTTAATATTAGATTTAAGCAAGCATGACCTATTCTGTGTAATGTGAGTCTGTTTCAAGATGAAGCAACTGTTATGGTTGTCTGATCATCTTTAATAGTCTACATCATGTGATCAGGTACACTTGCTTTCAAAGACACCTTTTACTATACATGTGGTTTCTGTAAAAGAAATGCACCACATATTATTACACCAATAATGACACACGTAAACAATATTGATAATCGGATACACTATTAACTTCATCAGATAAAGCTAGATCTTAACATTATCTAATAGACAAATCTTCAATGTGGAACAAATAACATGCTTACTTAATACTCTTAGGCTCATTTTGACAGAAATGAACCATTAATAAACCTTGTAGAAAGAAAATGAATAAATAAAAATAACTGTCGCACCTGTATTGATTTAACAGAAGAATAATATTTATAGGTAAATTTATTTATAGATGTGATTGTAACCTGTTGTGGTTAAAAGTATACATATACATAAAATAAACGCGAGGGAGACCGAATAGGATTAATAGGTAATTTTATTGACAATCAGCAGTGAGATGCACAATTTGGTGGCAGGTGCTCGAATCCAAATCCAGCCCTTCCAATAAATGGGCACCTAGACACATAGAGGAGGTATTAGGTGGATATTGATAAACAGGATTCACATTTTGGGATTGACACACTATGGTTTAATAGTCACAGAGAAGGAGAGTTAGGGAGGCGCACACACATAGATAACACACACACACACACTCTTGCGCGTTCAGGGTCAGGCATGCAAACATAGCACACACACACACTCTCTGTCTCTCCCTATCTCTCTAACACCCCCGAAGGCCCGAACGCACACACACCATTAGAACTGTACAAGAATAAATAGTATTAAGATAAAGATAGATATTATTAGGATAATATTTAATATTATGAGGTCGGGAGTACGGTAAACCATGTGCAAGTAGTATAACTATATATACATATATATTATAGTTAATATAATAGTTAAATAGAAATATAAAACGGATATAAAAGTAAATTATAAACCAGACAAATAGGAGTAAAAGATAAATGGAACTTACTCATAATGCTGAAGAGAAAAGAGTCTTGTCTCTCTGGAAGGGTGGGTCGTGCTGTAGACAGGGGGCTTTAGATGTTTAAAAGAACCATAAGAACCATGAGGAGCTATTTATACGAATAGCTGATTCACACTGCACCTGTGTGACCAAGGTCGTTCTCCAAATTGTTTACGTTTTCTCTCTCGTAGCTTCAAATTGTTTACTTTTCTCGCTATCCGGCTTCCAAACCTAATGTTAAATCTGGAGGGGCTGGTAAACAAACATAATGGTTATCGCAAGTGGATTGTTTTCTGTTCTAATGGTAACTGTTGGGGAGGGTTTTTTAATCCTCATGGTAAATGTAGATGAGCTCTTTTTAACCCTATTGGTAATGAGATCCTAATCTTTCTGAAATTTATTGGTAATATTCTCTGTACATAAGCTATAAATACTGGAGCTTAAGCTCCAGTTACCAGATCACTTCTGGGAATTCTCATTGGTGTGGATCTCGTGTGGTGGACCGAAATAAAAACTGGTCTCTTGCCTTTCCTCACTCACGGCTAATCGTCTCTTTTTCTATCTCAATTGGGTTTATGGATGTGAGTATTTGCTTCTGATTTTAATTGTCTTTGGGTAATAGGCTAGATTAGGGCCTTCATTTGGCAACCACGAAGGGACTGGGCTAAGATCTATATTGTGTCCGTAATCTCTCCTGTGGGACTTCACTCTCAAAGCAACGGATAGGCCGTGTAGGAAAAAAAGGTATTACAGAATCCTGTTACTTCGAAGTTCTGTCTTAGTGATCTGTTGCCACGAGTTTGAAGCCCCGGGGTGGGAAGACGGGCTAAATTGGTCTCCAAAAGAGCCTTGAGTGAGTGAGAAAAGGTAAGAGAAGTGTAAATAGATTATATAAGGTTGTTATAATGAAATTGTATATGTGTTGTGTGAGCAAAAGTCCTGCAATACTGCTGAATGTAGAAAAATTCAGGGCTGCGATAGGAAGCAGGTGTGAAAATAGTCCTGTAATACCGCTGGATGGGAGTAGTTTAGATTAGATTAGATACAATACCATCCAGGGCTGAGATAGAAAACAGGTGTATTGGATGAGAGGCCTCAAACCCCTGATACCGCTGGATGTAGTAAAATCCAGGTCTGCATAAAGAGGGGTGTAAATCCTGGGCCCAGGTCCGGGTCACGCATCTCAGGGAAAGGACCTGACAAGAGAAGCGTGCCCGGTGTGTAATGTGTAAATATATGTGTGTTTATAAATATGCTGTATGCATGCGTGTATGTGTGATAAATTGGAAGCTCTGAAACTTAGGTTTGGAGACAGAGAAAAATGTATTAATTAGTGCTCTGAACATGAGCTCCATACATAAGGAGATATATGTGTGTGATAAGCTTTGAACATTAGTTTTGGTTGAATGTTGCATTTAATTTAGGTGACTGTAAGCTTCATACTTACAGGGTGTGAAGATGCTTTATTCTCTGAAACCACAATTGTGTTGTGTGTGTAATAATAATGTAAATATGTTTAATAGTGTGTGAATAGTGTGAATATAACCTGTGTATGTGAGCTCACGTGTGTGAGTGGAGACAAAACATTTTTTGTTTTGGAGACGAAGACCTTGTGTGTGTGTGTGTGTCCTTATCTGCTTAGGAGTCTGTGAGTCTATAAATTCTAAAGTTATGTGTGTGCGTTCTTCAGATTGAAATGGGTAATGCAGAGCATTGTCAGATATCTTTGTTTCTGTCATGGAAGGTTTCTTTTGAATCTGGCATAAACTTTCTGTGAGTCGGAGTCTGTGAGACTGTGAATATTGTAATTACATTGGTATATGCATATTTACATTTTTGATATGTACCAGATTGTTCGTGGTATAAATAAGTATTACTAGATGGGAGATAAAAAGTAGTCGACACGGAGTGTTTTCTTGTTGTCTATATTGTTCATTTTATTCAGTGCCTTGTCTATAAATCCTGCAGAGATGTCAGGTATAATATTTGTAGTATTTTAGTAACTTTTGTTATACAACTGAAGTTTGGAAGCTATGAAAAATTGTGTTCATAATTATGGTAATTAAGTACATAACACGAAAATTTCCTTTTAAATAATGTGGAAAAAAACCTAATTGGAACAACCTGATGAGTAATCACGTTAAAAACTTGTGTTTATTATACAGATCAGTAAATGAGCGTTAATTAAAAATACATTTGAGTGTAGAGGAAAAGGTGATTTCTCCAACTCAGTGTAGTTCGTTGGTTGAAATTAATTTAAAGTAGTTCCCACTCAGCGAGGCGTAAGGTCCCTTTCCAGAACCTTCACACATACCGTTCCCCAGTGGTGGAATGCTCTTCCGATCTCAATCCGGACTGCAGAGTCTCTCACTATCTTCAAAAAACAGCTAAAGACCCACCTTTTCCGTGAACACCTAACCATCTCCTAAAAAAAAAAAAAAAAAAAACACAGACTTGCACTTACACCTCTACTCTGTACACTTTGCTTCCTCTGGTATTCAATTAATGGATATTGTATAGTAGCACTACTTGTATTGTTCCCTGCTTGATATATCGCTTTGCTTATTTGTAAGTCGCTTTGGATAAAAGCGTCTGCTAAATGAATAAATGTAAATGTAAAGTCGTCATAACTCATAAATGATTGGTGGTTTGCAAAACTTAAGAGAGTGTTGTGTGGTCATTGTTTGTCTAGTATTATAGTGTTACAGCTATATTAAATGTAAGTAATTCAAATGAACTGACTCACTATCAAAACCATAAGCTAATGTGTGTATCTGGAATTCCTATACGGGTACGTGTCTGTACACTGTTAAGCAGTGTACGTGTGAGTTATATTGGCGTGTGGTATTCGTGTTGCACGAGGATGAATGATTTCTGCATGATGGTTATGACCAGTGATGAATGATTAGTAAGATCAGATGGCAGTAGTAGTTTGCACATTTTAAACTCGCTGTGAGGTATTGTATGCCGGTTACAGATATAATATCTGAGTCCGTAACCTTAGAAAAATGTGTTGATTACTTAATGTGGAATTCGGGGTTTGCAGGGAGTACGAGTATCTGGATTAGGCAGAGGTGCGTAATGGTTCCTTTCACTGACATATTGTGATGTGAGTTTGTGAATTAGTTTAATTACCGTCTCTTTGCAACACTGCAGTTTGAAGTGATTTGTTTCTCAGCTGTACCGTAAATTGGTGAATAGAATAAAAGTAGATGTTGTGAAAATATACACATTATATATATATATATATATATATATATATATATATATATATATATATATATATATATATAATATATATATATATATATATATATATATATATATATATAATATGGTGTGATACGGATGCCATGCAAGGTGTACGAGTTGCAATATTTAAATTATACAGAGCAGTGGTCACTAATATGAGGAATGGAGAATACACTGCACGATCTGTGAGGTGAATTAATAAATCTTTATACTGTATACTGTAGCTGTGACTGAGCTGTGAAAATGGAGGCTGGTGTGTGTGATCTGGGAATGGGAGTTCATGGCAGCCATGTTTGTGGACTGCAGTGCAGGATGGGTAATGTAGTTTGTGACATGAGTAGATTTAACACTACCTTAATATGGTCAAATAGAGTTTAAATGAAATGGACACATTAATAGAGGGAATCTTATGCCTTTCACAAATGGGCACTCAGCCAAGGAAACAAATTGGTGTTAAATTGAAAGAAAGCTCATAGAGGATAAATTTTATTTAAGACTAAGTTAAATACACATTCGCATTACTCCTAATTAGATATATTTAAATAAAGTGAACAAAATTTTAATGTCATGTATGAAGGGTCGGTGTGATATTTTGAGGGTGGTACAGTTATAAGATAAGGGAAAAATAGGGTGTATGCATGTCTACCAGTTAGCCATAAAAACAAATTTGCTAGGTTGTTTTGAATAAAAAGTAGCGAGATAAGTGAGACTTATCTCAACCCCGTTTACTCTGTTTATTAGTTCTGGTTAATACAGATGGGATATTAATATGTTACGTTAATGTAATGTACATCCGCAAATAGTCCTAGACTAAAGGAGTTTTGTTTTCCTTCTGGTGAAAATTCAGGAAGGTATAAGAATGAATCTTTGCCAATTTGGTTTGCATCTTAAAAGACAACAGACTAGAACTCTTTATAGATTAACTAAACATGAGAGGGGAATACCCCTTTATGAGAGGTGTTATTCCTTTGATTAGAGAAGTTGAGATTACTTAAATCATTTTAAATGAGTTGATAGAGCAGCATTATTTACTCCATGTAGTAATATTTCATGATCCGCTGTGTCAAAAGCCTTGAATAAATCGAAAAACAGGGAAGTGCAGAAGGTACCTTGACATTGTTTTCAGACTTTCAAAACAGCTGTGGTGGTGGTGATATGTTTTTATGACCTTAGACTTTTTGCAAACTGATAACATGTCAACAGGTTCACTGAAAAGGCTTTCTAAAAGTGTTTGATAGGACAAAAGGCTTTGGGATTGGACTGTACTGATCTAATATAGTAGTTTAATAAAGGAACAACAAAAGCTGATTTCCAAATTTCTGGTATAACCCCGTTGTCTAATGACAGATTTAAAAGATGAGTTAAAAGAGATTAAATAAAATCAGCTGCTAAGTTTAGAAATACAGACTCCACACAATCAGGGCCTTGTGATTTATCTATATTGAACTATGCGTGTGCTCTGTAAACATCAGAAGTCTCCTCATTTTGAATTTGAATGGCTTTCTGCATTATTAAAATCAGTATACAGTGAATCACTTGAAAAATATTCACCGTTTTAATAGGCCTATCTGATCTGATTCATAAATTGAACATGTAATGATGAGTTTTGCAGTTGTGTGTTCCCAGTTGTCTGTCTCCAGTTTCCAAATTGGACAGTGATGGTGGCATCCCTCATCCTGGACTCTAACATACCTGGCACATTATGGGCTAGATAAGGTTAAAGCAGGGCAGGTGATATGTAAACTGTAATAAGCTGAAGTAAAGTATAGTCATCCTGTGTCCTGTACATAATATCCTCAGAAAAGGATGAAGGGACATGCCCACTCAGTCTAGCATTATTACAGCTACAGCAAACTGTGATAACAACTACGATAAGTTCTGCAATACAACATATCCAGTACCCAATGGTTAAGGCTAGAAGAGCATGGCATTTTACACAAAAGCTGCAAAACCAGTTAACTAGTCATCCCAGTAGCCCAATATATATTTATTTTTATAAGATTTCCCTGCTGTAACCCATTCCATTACACATGATATTATTGATCTATTGTTCAACTGTGATCAGCTCTTTTTCCAGTGACTAAATGTGAGAGCTCAAGGCTGTTACTCCCCTTAACATTCCTAGATCAGTAATACACCTGGGAGCGTCTCGTCTCCTTAGGGGCTGTGGGCTCCCCTCGTGTGTACTCCTCTGTGGTCAGAGACTCTTTTCCACGCTCCCAAGACCGACAGGACATGATCGGGGTCATCCTCCGCCCCATAAAGCACAACAAATGTTCCTGGACATTATCAAGTATGGTCTGCAGTGGATCACTGATTGCTCTCTACATGACGAAAATCCCGAGATCTGGGTGTTCTTTGGACAAGCCTGACATTGAATGAACTGAAAGATTTTGTGTCTGAAAATTTACAAACATTATGAGCACCCTGATCTGCCCAATTGGCTGAATTAAAAGCTATCACTACAGAGTGTAAACTGGTTACAGGTAGAATTGCTAATATATAAATATATTGATAAATACTGTTTATGCCCATGGATTGTGTCATCTGTTTGGAGTTATTCAAATGCAGTGGTTTTAGAATAAAACGTTGGAATGCCACTTTAACATACCGAGCGAATGGTTAATTGTATTCAAATTGTACCTTCTGCACTTTGCACTGTATGTATTAAGGATGCCCATGGTTTTAACCAGTGTGCGAGGGGGAAGGTAGATGATTGATCTCTGTACTTACAGGCAACGGACAGTGGAGGATAATCTGAGTGTGATATTTGTGCTTAAATTTTTCTTTTGACCAGAAAGGTAATTCCTGGATCTGGCATACCATCTCAAGTTTAATGTAATTTGTGCTGATACTAAAACATATTTCGGTAGTTGCTCTACCTCTTGCACTAATGACCTATTGCATGCAGACTAACAGCAATTTGTATCTAACACCGCATGATATGCTTACGGGTCGACCCATGTCTGTGTCTGTTTCTTATGAAGGACAGCCACTGGAGTAATTGCAGATGGATCAATAGCATATACGACAACTAACTGTTGTGTATGAAGCTATCTATTCACAGGAACATAGCTGGGTGCATTGTTAGGAGTGAGGCGTTACCGCCTCAACGGGGGGAGGTAGTCGAGGTGTCAGAGATGGGAGACCAGGAGCAGCGGGAGAAGGACTGTGAAGCAGCAACGGAATACAAAGCAGCAGCGGACTACAAGGCAACAGCGGACTACAGGAACATGCGACCCCCAAGGATTTTCCCCCCAAGGATCCTGAAGCTCAAGGATATGATGCTCAAGGATATGCAGCTGTCAACGGGGGGACTGCCCTCAAGAGCCATTATATAGAATGTGGACGATGTGGACGATGTGATGAGTCATGCCCTGGGTGTAAGTGCTAGCTAACCTCTCCCCAAAGGGTGGCACACCAAAGCTGAATACAACCAGCATAAAGAGATACTGCCAACAGAGACTGTCAAGTTGGATTGTTATAAAATGTTTGTGATATGACCCGTGACATGTGACGTGTAACGAAGTGTGACGCACTCAGGCACAGGAATGGTGCTGTCGAACACAAAAGTGCTGGCAAGGTGGGAATTTTTTCCTGACAAAAAGTCGGGTTTTCGCCCACCTCTGAATGCGAAGGTTTGGGGTGTTGTGTTGTCGGGGTTCACAACAATATATATATATATATATATATATATATATATATTTTGTCGCGACGGACGGACACGCGGTGCGAGGATGAAGAGAATCGCTCCTTCTCCAACTGCCGTACCGGCACGAAGCAGGCAGCCCCGCAGTGGGCCTCGCGGCACCCAGAAAGGACGTCATGCCGGGGAGGACCCGCCGATGCCGTACCGGCCAGAGATTGGAGTATCCGACTGAGGAATTCCACCACTCGCTACCCGGATGGCGGAAATAAAAGGGCGCCCTTCCGCCCCGGGAAAGTTGAGTACCGATATACTGAAACGGTTGGCGTCCGGAAACGATCCCCCGTACAGTTATTCACCCGTACTCCCTGTAACCTGACTAACCTCTCTCTCTCTCTCTCTCTCTTTCTCTCTCGGTATACACTTCGGCCGAAGATACTGACACCGAAGAGGACCGGGCTGGCCGAGACGACGCGCAGCGCTGAGGGACGGCCCGAGAACCCCTAGGCTTCTTCAGGGATTCCCCCGACACGCCCCCGCGAGCGTCACGGCGCCAGCCCGGCCCCACGGACCTACACACACGCCCCCCCGGACCTACACTCTACCAATTCCAGAACAAAGCCTGAGTTTCTTTGCTTACTTCCGCCTCCTGTCTCTGTGCACCGCCCAGCCCGCTACACTGGTGGAGGATGCGGGCATGAGCACAGAACCGCCCCTCACCTACAAAAAAAAAAAAAAAAAAAAAGGAAAAAAGAGAGTGAAAGAGACTATTACTTCTTTTTTTGTTTTTTTGTTTCTTGCCTACTCTGACGGAAAAAAAAAATTAAAATTTATTATGGAGCAGACATTACAGCAGCTGTTGCAGACCGCGGTACAGCAACAGGCCGTCACCCAACAACTTACGGAGAGCCTCCAGGCGGCGACAGAGACTCTGGTGGCGCTACAGTCCCGTGCGGCCTCCACGCCTCTCCCGGACCCAGGACGTGAGCTCCGACGCCTACTCCCCCCCCCGGCTCCTGATGACGACCCGGTGGCGTACCTGGAAACCTTCGAAGCCATCGCCCGCCGCGAGAGCTGGGACAAGGATGACTGGCCCCGCGCCGTAGGCCCCCTGCTCACAGGAGAAGCCCGCGAGGCCTATTACAGTCTCGAGCCGGAGGACGCAGCGGACTACAGCTCCATGAAAGAGGGCATCCTGGCGTGGTGCGGCCGAAACTCTCCCCAAGCGGCCGCCGAGTTCCATCGCTGGGTATATCAGCGCGGCCCCGCCGGCAGCTGAACACGCTCATCCGACTCACCAAAAGGTGGCTCCAGCCCGACCAGCATACGGCCCTCGAGGTGGCGGAAGAGGTGGCCATGGATCAGTTCCTGCGGGCGTTACCCCGGACAGTATGACAGGCCGTGGGGGTCCAAGCACCGCGAACGCCCCAGGAGCTACTGACGACCCTGGAGCGCACCACCACCACCCTCGAGCTCGACCCGCAAAAGCCACAGCCCCCTGACCTACCCCTAGGGGCCTCGGGAGTCCGGTCTGACCGGCCACGCCCAGCCGGCACTTGGCGAACCCGCCGGAGGTCGCCCACCCAAGTAACTCCCACCGACGAGCCCATGCCCACGGAGCCGGAACTGGGGCCTCCCGGACCAACCCAGAAACCATGGCTGGCCGGCTGCGCCCTCTATGTACGACAGTTGCCAGAGGGGCCCACCCAGAAGGTGTGGATTGAAGGGAGGCCGATCACCGCACTGCTGGACACCGGGAGTTCGGTGACCCTCGCTCGACCATCCATCCTCCCCCGCGGACTTCGACCAGGGGGAGCCTCACCGTGACCTGCGTTCATGGGGACACCCGGGAAGTCCCGACAGCCGAGGTGCCGATTCAGGGCGAAACCGGAGCTGGTCTCTCACGTAGGCGTGATCCCTGACCTCCCGTACCATTACTCCTGGGGAGGGACTGGCCAGGATGCCCGCCCGGGCTGGGACGCCGAGACAGGGAAGCCACGCTGTCGGAAGCAGAGGACCCGGCCCCAAGAAGCGTACCTGGCCCAGGACAACGGGGATGCACACCCGAAGGTGAGTACGCTATATCAACTAACCCTATGTCTGTTGTCATCCAGCAGGTAAACCGAGAGGGAGCTGGTCCGGGAACAGAAGGAGGACGACCGACTCAAGCATTGCTGGGCCCAAGTGCGGGTTGTAGGGGGGTCGACCAAAACCCCGACCTGAGACTTCCCACCTCGTACTTCCTTGTCCGGGGCGGATCCTCTACCAGCGGGCCTGCCGCCGCGGGGAGCCGGTAGATCTCCTGGTGGTGCCAAGGACGAAAGCATCACTCGTCATGCATCTCGCCCATGTCCACCCGCTTGGTGGTCACCTGGGACCGCAGAACACAGTGGAAAAACTGAGGGACCGATTCATGTGGCCCGGGATGAGTGCCGAGGTCCAGAGGTTCTGCCAGCAGTGCCCCCAGTGCCAACGCACCGCTCCCCAGAGGCCCCCGCCGGCGCCCCTCATCCCTCTACCCATCATCGGCATTCCCTCCGAGCGGGTCGGCATGGACCTCGTGGGGCCCCTCCCCAAGTCGGCCCGGGGCCACGAGTACATCCTGGTGATCGTGGATTATGCCACCCGGTACCCGGAGGCGGTACCGCTACGCAAAGCCACCTCCCCCAACATCGCCAGGGAACTGGTACTCTTGTTCAGCCGTGTGGGAATCCCCAAAGACATCCTAACAGACCAAGGTACGCCCTTTGTCTCCAAATTAATGTCTGATCTGTGTCGGCTGTTGCAGGTGAAGCACCTGAAGACGTCGGTCTACCACCCCCAGACTGACGGGCTGGTCGAACGATTTAACCAGATGCTCAAACGAATGCTGCTGCTGGTGGTAGACGAAGAAGGGAGGAACTGGGACCTCCTCCTCCCTTACGTACTCTTTGCCGTCCGGGAGTGCCCCCAGGCATCCACCGGCTTCACCCCCTTCGAGCTGCTGTTCGGCCGGCGCCCCCGACGACAACTGGACGTCGCCCGCGAAGCCTGGGAGGAACAGCCGTCCCGTACCGCTCGGTCGTGGAATATGTACGAGAGATGCAAGACCGGATCGACCGAGTGGGACCCATAGTTCAACAGCACATCGCGCCGCCGCAGGAGGAACAGCAGCGGGTGTACAACCGGCCCGGCGCGAGGCCCGAGAGTTCCTCCCAGGGGACCAGGTACTTCTTCTGGTACCCAGTAGCGCCTGCAAGTTCCTGGCCCCGCTGGCAGGGCCCTACACCGTTTTAGGCGGCGGCGTCAGGGGCTCAACTACCGCCTGCAACAGCCGGTAGGAGAACGGACGGAAAACTATATCACATTAACCTGTTGAAGAAGTGGGTGGAACCGGCCACTCGTTGCGGCATACGCCGCCCTAGACACAGATCAGAACAAGCGGGCGTTGGTTGACCTCCGGGGAGGACCTCACCCCGGCCAGAGGCAGGATCTCCATGAGCTCGTGGATCAATTTGAGGACGTGTTCTCCTCCTCCCCAGGGAGGACCCAAGTGGGCGTCACCACATAAAGACACCTCCAGGCGTAGTGGTGAGACAGAGGCCCTACCGCGTCTCAGGGGCCCGGCGTAAGGCCATCGAGGAAGAGGTGGAACGATGCTGCGAGACGGAGTCATCGAAGAGTCCAACAGCCCCTGGTCCAGCCCCATCGTGGTAGTGCTGAAACCCGATCGGAGTATTCGACTCTGCAATGACTTCCGCCGACTCAACCAGGTCTCGGACTTTGACAGCTACCCCCTCCCCCGAGTGGACGACCTGGTGGAGCGCCTGGGGAGGGCCCGCTTCATTTCCACCCTGGACCTCACCAAGGGGTACTGGCAAGTGGCCCTGGCAGCCGAAGCTCGACCCAAGACGGCCTTTAGTACGGCCACGGGCCACTGGCAGCACCGGGTCCTCCCCTTTGGGCTACATGGGGCCCCGGCCACCTTCCAACGACTGATGGACATCGTCCTACGGCCCCATCGTAGCTTCGCAGCGGCCTACCTGAATGACGTAGTCATCCACTCCTCCACCTGGTCGGACCACCTGTTCCATCTGGGGAGGTTCTAAAGGACTCGGGACGCTGGCTTGACGGCCAACCCCAAGAAATGTCACCTTGGGCTCACGAAGCACAGTACCTGGGATACCGTGACAGCGGGATGCTAAAGCCCCAGGCAAAGAAGGTTGAAGCGGTGAAAAGCTACCCTCGGCCCACGTCCAAAAAACAGGTGCGTGCCTTCTTGGGGTTAGCGGGGTATTATCGGAGATTTGTCTCTAACTTCGCGATAGCCTCCCTCTTTCAGACCTGACAAAAAAGGGCCAGCCGGACCAGGTGAGGTGGACAGCCGAAGCCGAGCGGGCCTTCCGGACTCTGAAGGAGGCCCTCACCAGCGAGCCGGTGCTACGCAACCCGGACTTTACCCTCCCCATCTCGGTGCACACCGACGCATCCGATACAGGGCTTGGCGCAGTTCTCTCCCAAACCCTTCGAGGGGAAGAGCACCGGTACTCTACATCAGCCGGAAGCTGTCCCGGCAGAGAGAAGGTACGCGCGCCGGTGGAAAGAGAGGCCCTGGCAATAAAATGGGCCATTGAGGAGCTGAGGTACGACCTGGCGGGCCGACCCTTCACCCTGGTGACGGACCATGCTCCCCTCAAATGGATGGCCAAGGCCAAGGACACTAATGCCAGGGTAACTCGGTGGTTTTTCGCCCTACAGGACTTCTGTTTCCAGGTCCAACACCGGGGCGGGGCCCTACACGGGAACGCAGACGGGCCTCGCGGAGGGACGCGGCCTATGGGCCCACCACCCGGCGGCAGTAGGCTCGGAGCTGGGGGGGGGGTACTGTCGCGACAGACGGACACGCCGCGAGTATGAAGAGAATCGCTCCTTCTCCAACTGCCGTATCGGCACGAAGCAGGCAGCCCCGCAGTGGGCCTCGCGGCACCCGGAAAGGATGTCATGC
The DNA here is from genome assembly GCA_012411365.1 of Ameiurus melas. NCBI lineage: Eukaryota > Metazoa > Chordata > Actinopteri > Siluriformes > Ictaluridae > Ameiurus > Ameiurus melas. The sequence goes on from CM022765.1 coordinate 27,149,589, forward strand.
CGGGGAGGACCCGCCAATGCCGTACCGGCCGTGGATTGGAGTATCCGACGGAGGAATTCCACCACTCGCTACCCAGATGGCGGAAATAAAAGGGCGCCCTTCCGCCCCGGGAAAGTTGAGTACCGACATACTGAAACGGTTGGCGTCCGTATACACTTCGGCGGAAGATGCCGACACCGAAGAGGACCGCGCCGGCCGAGACGACGCGCAGCGCTGAGGGACGGCCCGAGAACCCCTAGGCTTCTTCCGGGATTCCCCCGACACGCCCCCGCGAGCGTCACGCGGACCTACACACATGCCCCCCCGGACCTACACTCTACCAATTCCAGAATAAAGCCTGAGTTTCTTTGCTTACTTCCGCCTCCTGTCTCTGTGCACCGCCCAGCCCACTACAATATATATATATATATATATATATATATATATATATACATATAAAAAAGTATACATATACATAAAATAAACGTGAGGGAGACCGAATAGGAGTAATAGGTAATTTTATTGACAATCAGCAGTGAGATGCACAATTTGGTGGCGGGTGCTCGAATCCAAATCCAGCCCTTCCAATAAATGGGCACCTAGACACATAGAGGAGGAATTACAGCAGAAGCGATTATTGACCCAGGCGAACAGTAAGTGGTAAGTGTTTCTTTCTGGATTTTTTAGTTGGAACTTGTTTGAGCACCGATTGTCAGATTGTCAGAAGCTGTAACTGTGCTTCCTTGTTGCTACGAGCTGTATACTTGTTGCTAGATTAAAGCAAATTCCAGTACTCGGTTTCGGTTTCGGTCGGGAGTCGCTCGTTCACACGACCACTCATTGTTTTGCTAATTACAGAGGCGTGCTCAGCTGAAACACATCAGTATTTATTAAGTAAGAAACGCTGAGGCGGAAGCGTCGGCCCTTGTTGTGTGAAGACCAAGCTCGTGTAAAGACCTGCGAGTCTACCTGCGCGAGTCCACCAAGCAAGGACACAGACAAGACACCACACGTGCTGCTAAGTATACTTTTCCTCTCTTTATTATTCTTGCTGTTTACCTGTCTACACACACTAACATGTGTCATCAGTTTATCCCTGTCATTCGTCACAGGCGCAGACAGTGGCACTCTCCCAAAAACGTATGCAACTTGGACAACCTACGCTCTCTGAATGCAGCCTCTGCAGGTTCCATCTCAGTCTCAATCGGACTTTGGAACTGCCAATCTGCTGTCAACAAGGCAGATTTCATTTCTGCATTTGCAACCCACTATAACCTCAGTGTGCTGGCTCTGACTGAGACTTGGATCCATGCTGAGAACACTGCCACACCAGCTGCCCTGGCCTCCAACTTCAACTTCTCCCATACCTCACGCCCCATCAGACGAGGGGGTGGTACAGGTTTGCTTCTCTCCAAAACATGGAATTTTACCTGTCTTTCTCCCTCTTGCTCATACACTTCTTTTGAAGTTCATGCTGTCATGGTCACTGACCCTGCAAAAATGCACTTTCTTGTTGTTTACCGTCCTCCAGGTCAACTGGGGAAGTTCATCGATGAATTTGACATGCTACTATCCACCATCCCAGATGATGGAACTCCTCTTCTGGTCCTTGGTGATTTCAACATTCATCTAGACAAGCCACATGTAGCTGACTTTCTTGCTCTCTTTCACACATTTGACCTCAAGCAGCTCACCACACCAGCAACCCACAAAGCCAGCAAACAGCTTGACCTCATCCTCACACGTAACTGCACCACACACGATCTTCTCATTAGTCCTCTCCACACCTCTGACCATTTCTTTATCCAGTTCTCTATTTCTCTCCCCTCACCCCCTTCACTGCTTCCTCCTTCCATCTCTTTTCGTCGCAATCTTCGCTCCCTTTCCCCCTCACATTTCTCCTCCATTGTCACAACCTTACTTCCCTCTAACAACCACTTTTCCTCACTTGACTTAAACACCGCAACTGACATGCTATGTTCCACCTTAACATCTTCTCGACAGCATATGCCCCCTAACCTCCAGACCTGCTCGCACATCACCCTCTAGTCCTTGGCTCTCAGAAGCTCTGCGTAGCAACCGGGCCAAACTAAGAGCATCTGAAAGGAAATGGCGCAAATCAAACAATCCAATTGACCTAACCAATTACCAGACACTTCTCTCCTCTTTTTCCAAAAGCATCTCCATTACTAAAACCACATACTTCCAAGATAAGATTGGTAGTTCTCCCAACACCCGCATTCTTTTCAAAACTTTTTCCTCTCTTCTCTGTCCCCCTCCTCCCCCTTCCCCTACCTCTCTCACTGCAGATGACTTTGCAAGTTTCTTTTCCAGCAAGGTTACATCAATTAGGAACCAGTTCTCAACCCCAGACATGCATAGACCGACTCCTCCTCCACGTACCTCCCAACTGACTTCCTTCTCTCCCCTCTCAGAGACTGAGGTCTCTAAACTCCTCCTCTCTAGCCGTCCCACAACCTGTCCCCTTGACCCTATCCCTTCTCAACTTCTTCAGTCCATCTCTCCCACACTATTACCTGCACTTACACACATCTTTAACACATCGCTCTCTACTGGCACATACCCTACATCATTTAAGCAATCCCGGGTTACCCCACTGCTTAAAAAACCATCACTCAATCCTTCTATAGTTGACAATTACATACCTGTTTCCCTCCTCTCCTTTCTTTCCAAAACTCTTGAAAGAGCCGTTTTTAATCAACTCTACAATTTTCTCACACAGAACAACCTCCTAGACACCAAGCAGTCTGGCTTCAAGAGCAACCATTCCACGGAGACTGCTCTGCTTTCCGTCACTGAAGCCTTACGACTAGTGAGAGCAACCTCTAGATCATCTGTCCTCATCCTACTTGACCTCTCTGCTGCCTTCGACACTGAACCATCAGATCCTCCTGTCAACTCTCTCCAACCTGGGCATCACTGGAACGGTTCTACGCTGGGTTGAATCCTATCTTTCGGACAGATCCTTCAAGGTATCATGGAGCGGAGGTATTTCTGAAACTCAGCAACTCACAACTGGCGTTCCACAGGGGTCAGTTCTGTGTCCACTCCTCTTTTCTATCTACACTACCTCTCTCGGTCAGGTGATTGAGTCTCATGGCTTTTCCTATCATTGCTATGCTGATGACACCCAGCTCTATTTGTCCTTCCAGCCTGACGACCCATCTGTTTCTGCACGCGTCTCTTCTTGCCTGTCAGACATCTCGGTCTGGATGGAGAAGCACCATCTTCAGCTTAACCTGGGAAAATCGGAGCTTCTCGTCATCCCAGCCTATCCCTCAATCAACCAGAACTTCACTGTACAGCTCAGCTCACTCACACTCATGCCAACCAAGACGGCCAGGAACCTTGGGGTGATTCTTGATGAGGGCTTGACCTTTACAGACCACATCTCAGCAACTGCAAGATCCTGTAGGTTCATCCTGTACAACATCAAGAAAATCCGACCATTCCTCACCAAACAGGCTACACAGATACTAGTCCAGGCTCTTGTCATCTCTAAACTGGACTACTGCAACTTACTGCTTTCAGGCCTCCCAGCCAGCTCCATCAAACCCCTTCAAATGTTTCAGAATGCTGCAGCGCGCCTTGTCTTCAACCAGCCCAAGACTACTCATGTCACACCCCTCTTCATCTCCCTCCACTGGCTTCCTGTAGCTGCCCGCATTAAGTTCAAGGCCTTGATGCTCACCTACAAGACCTTGTCAGGAACAGCACCCTCCTAACTCTCTCCTGAAGGCATACATTCCCTCTCGCAATCTGCGATCGACTAGCGACCGACGTTTAGTAGTTCCCACTCAGCGAGGCATAAGGTCCCTTTCCAGAACCTTCACGCATACCGTTTCCCAGTGGTGGAATGCTCTTCCGATCTCAATCCGGACTGCAGAATCTCTCACTATCTTCAAAAAACAGCTAAAGACTCACCTTTTCCGTGAACACCTAACCAACTCCTTAAAAAAAAAAAAAAACCACAGACAATGCACTTACACCTCTACTCTGTACACTTTGCTTCCTCTGGTATTCAATTAATGGATCTTGTATAGTAGCACTACTTGTATTGTTCCCTGCTTGATATATCGCTTTGCTTATTTGTAAGTCGCTTTGGATAAAAGCATCTGCCAAGTGAATAAATGTAAATGAATTAGGTGGATATTGATAAACAGGATTCACATTTTGGGATTGACACACTATGGTTTAATAGTCACAGAGAAGGAGAGTTAGGGAGGCGCACACACATAGATAACACACACACACACACTCTTGCGCATTCAGGGTCAGGCATGCAAACATAGCACACACACACACTCTCTGTCTCTCCCTCTCTCTCTAACACCCCCTCCCGAAGGCCCGAACGCACACATACCATTAGAACTGTACAAGAATAAATAGTATTAAGATAAAAATAGATATTATTAGGATAATATTTAATATCATGAGGTCGGGAGTACAGTAAACCATGTGCAAGTAGTATAACTATATATACATATATATTATAGTTAATATAATAGTTAAATAGAAATATAAAACAGATATAAAAGTAAATTATAAACCAGACAAATAGGAGTAAAAGATAAATGGAACTTACTCATAATGCTGAAGAGAAAAGAGTCTTGTCTCTCTGGAAGGGTGGGTCGTGCTGTAGACAGGGGGCTTTAGATGTTTAAAAGAACCATAAGAACCATGAGGAGCTATTTATATGAATAGCTGCGTCACACTGCACCTGTGTGACCAAGGTCGTTCTCCAAATTGTTTACTTTTTCTCTCTCGTAGCTTCAAATTGTTTACTTTTCTCGCTCTCCGGTTTCCAAACCTAATGGTAAATCTGGAGGGGCTGGTAAACAAACATAATGGTTATCGCAAGTGGATTGTTTTCTGTTCTAATGGTAACTGTTGGGGAGGGTTTTTTAATCCTCATGGTAAATGTAGATGAGCTCTTTTTAACCCTATTGGTAATGAGATCCCAATCTTTCTGAAATTTATTGGTAATATTCTCTGTACATAAGCTATAAATACTGGAGCTTAAGCTCCAGTTATCAGATCACTTCTGGGAATTCTCATTGGTGTGGATCTCGTGTGGTGGACCGAAATAAAAGCTGGACCCTTGCCTTTCCTCACTCACGGCTAATCGTCTCTTTTTCTATCTCAATTGGGTTTACGGATGTGAGTATTTGCTTCTGATTTTAATTGTCTTTGGGTAATAGGCTAGATTAGGGCCTTCAAACCTCTACAGATTGAACCCCAGTGTTGTGCTGTCAATCATCAGAGAGATTGTAGTGGATAAAATCAACCTTTCTAGCCTAAGTCAAAAAAATTCAAAGACAGAGAGTTTAGTAGATGTCAAAAGTAATTACCTTTATTGGAAACCAACAAAGTGTGACTGTCTGCAGAGAGTCCAAATTATATATACACAAACATGTCTTTATATACGTTTTGGGAAGAGTAAAATTATCCCTAGATGGGGGATTCCCTTTTTCTTCCCAGGAACAGACCAATCTCTATTGCCTTAATTAATTATTCATGTCTATACATTATCTTAAATTTGTGGAGCATGCGTAGTGAGTTGATTTTCTTGAAAAGGTTTTATGAGGACAAGGTTTCTTCCTTTTTACAAGAATAAGGTTTCACTCAGGCTTCTCTGTCCTGTCCTTGAACCACACTCCCTTCCTGAGGCCCTCTTCCTGCTTCCATAGGCACCTGGCTTCAAAGTTTTCTCCCACTAAAGTGAATGTCTAATGCCAATTTATTGCTGTGTAGAAAAGTGCCAGCTGGTACAGAAGAACTTTTGTTGACATGGCGTTCATCCAACTCAAATCCACTCAGAATATGACTTGATTAACCATTGTTCTATAGACTTAGATTATGCTTCCAACTATTGATTATACATATAGATTATGCTTTTTAACCCATACAGATTATTTGATTATGCTTTAAGTAGTACTTCTAAATGTAGGTTACATGTTGAACACACTTCATTAACATATCCAGAAGTGACTTATACATATTGATTACACGTCATAGATATTTTCTATACATATTTTCTATAAGATCTACGAGACTGGCTCTGCTCACTGTGTGTCCAGTCTGTTGAGTTCAACACACAGCTGTATCAACCTGAACAATACAGAGCTGGACTCTTACCACTGTACTGCCCTGTGCTTCACCCTCCAACACTGTACTTCTGTCTCTCTGACCCTGCTGTGGACCTCCATACCAGAGGGGGAGCTGGTGAAGATTCTGCCTCTGTTCAACAGAGTTTCTCAGCTCAGGTAACACAATGTTCACAAATCTACTTTAGAGTAACAGAAATGGCAGTAATAAATAAAAAATATAGCTGTAAGCAGCAATGGCGGATTCCTTCTCAAGATTGCGGAGTATTAAAATTGACATGCTAGAGAAACGTATCCCACAAATACAACATTTCAATGCATTTGGATCAGTGGCAGATGTTCATTTTTGTAGTTTTCCACAATTAAACATTTTAGAGAACAATCCAGAGTCAGTGAGAATTTTTGAGAGTTACAACGCTACTTCAACATTATTTTGAATACATTTCTGCTACTATAACTATAAAATATTCTAAATGTATCAAACCTTTTACTTAAGCAAAAGTTTTTTTTTTTTAAGTAGATTTTCTTTATCTTTTAGTATTATTTGTCATGCAGGTGAGGTAACGGTAAGCGTTATAAATCTCTTTATTGAAAAATTCTCCACTTGTAAAGCTTAATGTCATTCTAGGTGTGGAATGTGTTGTGTTTTTGTCTTTCAAACTTAATTTTATAATTAAATGCCCTGTTTTGTTAATTTGCGCATGATGAAGGCCCAAATTTAGCCTATTACCCAAAGACAATTAAAATTAGAAGCAAATACTCACATCCGTGAACCCAATTGAGATAGAAAAAGAGACGATCAGCCGTGAGTGAGGAAAAGCAAGGGTCCAGTTTTTATTTTGGTCCACCACACGAGATCCACACCAATGAGAATTCTCAGAAGTGATCTGATAACTGGAGCTTAAGCTCCAGTATTTATAGCTTATGTACAGAGAATATTACAAATAAATTTCAGAAAGATTAGGATCTCATTACCAATAGGGTTAAAAAGAGCTCATCTACATTCACCATGAAGATTAAAAAAGCCTCCCAAACAGTTACCATTAGGAAAGAAAACAAGCCTCTTGTGATAACCATTAGAGTAGAAAACAATTTGGGGCAACGAGAGAGAAAAGAACACAATTTAGAGCAACGACCTTGGTCTCACAGGTGCCGTGTGACACAGCTATTCGTATAAATAGCTCCTCATGGTTCTCTCCCAAACATTCAAGGCCCATGTCTACAGCACGCCCGACCCATCCCCACGAGAAAAGAATCTTTATCCTCTGCATTATGAGAAAGTTTCTTTTACCTTTTTTCTCTATTTTTCTGGTTTATAATTTACTTTCATATGTTTTATATTTCTATTTTATATACATATATGGTTATACTACATTCACATGGTTTACTGTACTCCCTACTTCACAATATTATTAAATTATCCTAATAATATCTTAATACCATTTATTCTTGTACAGTTCTAATGTTGTGCATGCGTGCGCGTTCGGGCCTTCGGGAGGAGGTGTTTGAGAGAGAGGGAGAGACAAAGAGAGTGTATGTGTGCTATGTCTGCACGCCTGACCCTGAACGCGCAAGAGTGTGTGTGTGTGTGTTATCTATGTGTGTGCGCCTCCCTAACTCTCCTTCTCTGTGACTATTAAACCATAGTGTGTCAATCCCAAAACGTGAATCCTGTTCATCAATATCCACCTAATACCTCCTCTATGTGTCTAGGTGCCCATTTATTGGAAGGGCTGGATTTGGATTCGAGCACCCGCCAACAAATCGTGCATCTCACTGCTGATTTTCAATAAAATTGCCTATTTCTCATATTACTCATACTAGGTCTCCCTCTTGTTCACTTTATGTATATTTTTTAACCACAACAATGACTGAGAGACTTCTGAGGCAGCTGCTGCATCAATTTTTGCCTATTAGACAAATTAATATTTTATATCAATATCAAAAACAATTAATATTTAATATTTATTAATACAATTAATATTTAACATAGAAACAAATACATATATTAACCAGTTTGAAGGACAAATGGGTGATCTAAAAAACCAGAGCTGAAACTCTTTATTTACTCGCTATTTATACGGTTTTCTTAGGGTCGGGATGACCCAGACACCAATAGGTTTAGAGATAATTGTCCCCAAAACACCATTATGTATGCCAATTGGCACTGTTGAGTGACCCTGTTCGCAGTTCCCAGAGACCCTTATCACACAGGTGCAGCTTGGCTCCTTATAGTTTGTCTTGTTTCACTCTTTAAAAATAACCTGACTTTTTCTGTGTCACTCCTGACTGGATTTTCACTGAGAAAGGATTCTCCACAATTTCAAACACACCATCTCTACATTAGGAGTAAGTTTTATGTTTGTTCTGCATTTTTTTCATAGTGCTTGCATGTGGATTACCCCATCATAGTTTTTTTTTTTTTACATGAAACAGAATCATTTCTGTTTTCTGCATACACACCAGGTCGCTGTGTGTGTGTGTGTGTCTGTCTGTCTCTTAGTTGACCTCCTGCCAGCATGCAGACATACTCCACCTACGCTCTGAGGCCTGCCGCGCTAATCAAATACATGTACTGTTATCCCCCTGCACAATTGCTCATCTGTGTGTGTTGTGTCTTAGGTGAACGCGAGCCCAGTGAATTGTCAATAAAATTACATACTACTCATACTAGGTCTCCCTCGTGTTTATTTCATGTCTATTTTATTTCCAACACGGCCCGAGGTGAAATCTGAGAAATAATTTAATTTTTTCAAATCCTAAGATCCCGACCATGGTCGTTGGGACGTACTCACTATATTCTAGAAACATACCACAAGCTATAACGTCACCATGATGAATAAGGGAATCACAAGTCTACATGCCTGGAATGATATTTGATATGTCACTGTGACTAATATGGTCCGGTATGGTTACTTCTTTACAACATACCAGTTTGGTCAATGAAATGTACACATTATGTTCCAACAACAACGTCTGCACAACAAATACAGGAATCACAAAGTTACATTGCTGGAAAGTTATCTGGTAAGTCAATGTCTGAATATGGTCTGACCATATCTTCACAACGTAACTGTCAGCTGGGGTAGTATCCATGTGCCAAATTTCAAAACTTTTTAACGTTCAGACCGTGAGTTATTGGGAACTTGAAGGATATAAGGAGGAAAAAATATACAATAAATAATAATAATAATAATAATAATAATAATAATAAGAGAAAGAAGATTAATATGTTTCCTCCTGATGGAGGAACTTTAAAATCCTATTTAAAAGTGTTCAAGTGCAGAAATATAGAGGCCATACCACAACACACAAACCACTTGTCAGCAGTAAGAATCAGAAGATCAGTTTGGAATTCGTAAAGAAATACAGAAATGAGCCACAAAAAAAAGAAAAAAAGTTCTAGCTCGCATTAAAAGTGTTGCTATATTTATGGTACAATGCCTCTGTGTTTTGGTTATGTTTGCTCATGTTAGAGAGACATGTCAGAGTCATGCGTCTCCCACAGACGTCTGGATTGGTCGATTAATGTGGGCATTCTCACTGGTTAAATGTGTATTCCATGCTTGGAATTGTAGCATTTGCGGAAAACCAGGAAAACAAAATAGAATGATGAATTCTGATCAAACCAGCAATAAAGGTCAGTGCTACAGAATACTACAGTCCATGGCAAATAATATAATAGTTTTATGCCAGAAAGTCTCTTTACCGCACTTCAAAAAATGAAAATTAAAAACATGCATCTTAATTTGACAGTCACGTGTCAAGATCTGATGGCTTTATGTTAGAGCAGTTGTGCGTCCTTAAAGAACCTGAATCAGTATAGCTCCGTCCACATTGTCCGCAGAGGTAAGGCTTCTGTCCTGTATGACTTTCCTGGTGTCTGTGGAAGGTACTCTGGTCCCGAAAACTTTTCCCACACTGTCCACAGTGATACGGCTTTACGCCTGTGTGAACATGTTGGTGTATTTGGAGATGACTCTTTTGACGAAAACTCTTCCCACACTGCCCACAGTGATACGGCTTGTCTCCTGTGTGAACATGTTGGTGTACTTGGAGGTTACTCTGACAAATAAAACTCTTCCCACACTGTCCACAGTGATACGGCCTCTCTCCTGTGTGAACACGCTTGTGCTGCCGGAGAGTACTGGTTTGACTAAAACTCTTACCACACTGTGAGCAGTGATACGGCCTTTCTCCTGTGTGAATACGCTCGTGCTGCTGGAGACTACTCTTTTGACTAAAATTCTTCCCACACTGTACACAGTGATACGGCTTCTCTCCTGTGTGAATGCGCTGGTGTATTCGGAGTTTACCCTGGCAAGTAAAACTCTTCCCACACTGTCCACAGTGATACGGCTTCTCTCCCGTGTGCATGCACTGGTGTATTTGGAGATGACTCTGGCAAGTAAAACTCTTCCCACACTGTACACAGTGATACGGCCTCTCTCCCGTGTGAATGCGCTGGTGTATTCGGAGAGTACTCTGATGAGTAAAACTCTTCCCACACTGTGAGCAGGAATATGGCTTTTCTCCCGTGTGGATGCGCTGGTGTGTTTGGAGATGACTCTGGCAAGTAAAACTCTTCTCACACTGTCCACAGTGATATGGCTTTACACTTGTGTGAATATGTTGGTGTATTTGGAGATCACACTTTCGACTAAAACTCTTCCCACACTGTCCACAGTGATACGGCTTCTCTCCTGTGTGAACGCGCTGGTGACGGTTGAGAGTACTCAGACAAATAAAACCCTTCCCACACTGTCCACAGTGATACGGCTTCTCTCCTGTGTGAATGCGCTGGTGTATTTGGAGAGTACTCTGATAAATAAAACTTTTCCCACACTGTCCACAGTGATACAGCTTCTCTCCTGTGTGAATGCGTTGGTGATGTTTGAGAGTACCCTGGAGAGTAAAACTCTTCCCACACTGTCCACAGTGATACGGCTTTACACCTGTGTGAACATGTTGGTGTATTTGGAGATGACTCTTTTGACTAAAACTCTTCCCACACTGTTCACAGTGATACGGCCTCTCTCCTGTGTGAATACGCTTGTGCTGCCGGAGACTATTGGTTTGACTAAAACTCTTCCCACACTGTGAGCAGTGATACGGCCTCTCTCCTGTGTGAACACGCTTGTGCTGCCGGAGAGTACTGGTTTGACTAAAACTCTTCCCACACTGTGAGCAGTGATACGGCCTCTCTCCTGTGTGAATACGCTCATGCTGCTGGAGACTACTCTTTTGACTAAAATTCTTCCCACACTGTCCACAGTGATATGGCTTCTCTCCTGTGTGAATGCGCTGGTGTATTCGGAGTTTACCCTGGCAAGTAAAACTCTTCCCACACTGCCCACAGTGATACAGCTTCTCTCCTGTGTGGATACACTCGTGCTGCTGGAGACTAACCTTTTCACTAAAACTCTTCCCACACTGCGAGCAGAGATACGGCCTCTCTCGCTTTACTCCTGTGTGAATGCGCTGGTGACGGTTGAGATTACTCAAACGAGTAAAACTCTTCCCACACTGTCCACAGTGATATGGTTTCTCTCCCGCATGAATGCGCTGGTGTACTTGGAGAGTACTCTCTTTACTAAAATTCTTCCCACACTGTCCACAGTGATATGGCTTTACACTTGTGTGAATATGTTGGTGTATTTGGAGATGACTCTTTTGACTAAAACTCTTCCCACACTGTGAGCAGTGATACAGCTTCTCTCCTGTGTGAACATGTTGGTGTACTTGGAGATTACTCTTTTGACTAAAACTCTTCCCACACTGTGAGCAGTGATACGGCTTCTCTCCTGTGTGAATACGCTCGTGCTGCTGGAGAGTAACCTTTTCACTAAAACTCTTCCCACACTGCCCACAGTGATATGGCTTCTCTCCTGTGTGAACATGTTGGTGTACTTGGAGATTACTCTTTTGACTAAAACTCTTCCCACACTGCCCACAGTGATATGGCTTCTCTCCTGTGTGAACATGTTGGTGTACTTGGAGATTACTCTTTTGACTAAAACTCTTCCCACACTGCCCACAGTGATACAGCTTCTCTCCTGTGTGAACACGCTCGTGCTGCTGGAGACTACCCTTTTCACTAAAACTCTTCCCACACTGCGAGCAGAGATACGGCCTCTCTCGCTTTACTCCTGTGTGGATACGCTGGTGACGGTTGAGATTACTCAGACGAGTAAAACTCTTCCCACACTGTTCACAGTGATACGGCTTCTCTCCCGTGTGAATGCGCTGGTGTACTTGGAGATTACTCTTTTGACTAAAACTCTTCCCACACTGTACACAGTGATACGGCTTCTCTCCCGTGTGAATACACTCGTGCTTTTGGAGATCACCACATTTAGTAAAACTCTTCCCACACTCTGAGGAGTCGTACATCTGGAAAACATAAAATTATACAAGATGCATAATTTTAGATTTTGTTTGTATTTATGGAATTGTTTTGGGAAACATCTCCTACAATACTGTAATACAGCTTGGCCCCACAATCACCCACCTTTAATGGCTGTAACAGATTTGTAATTTTAGATGTCACAATCTAATTGAATGCAGTCCAATATTACTAATGCCAAAACCAGGGTCAATGATCATTTTTAGGAGCCAAGATGAACAACAGTTGACCAAACTTACACATCGTTTCTCATCACACAGAAATAGTTAATGTAGATCTTTACGTTTATACAATGTAGAGACTGCCCATACAAAGATGACCTTGCTCTGGGCGTCAATGTTCTTTCAAGCTGAAGCACTGAATGTGTTTAGACTCTGGAAAAGCAACATGGAACTTTGTGTTTCAAAATACAATAGATTACAGTATTATTGTAATCTACACACATTCTCTGTTCAAATAAAATATTTGACCATCACTCAGGTTCTGAAATTCTGATTTTGCTGAGGCTTTTGGTTGCATTGCAAATTTTGAAAAAAAAGGGTTTCTGTGCTTCTTTTGCAGATAACTGTATACTTGGTGAAAATGTTTTGCACAGTCTTTCACAGAGATGTTTGTTAGTAAAGGACACCTTTCATCTGTACTCATGGTCAACACACGTGAATCGAAGAGAGTGCTGACTGAGTGCACATTGTGATGACGTCAAATGATGGATCTTGGCCCAAATCTGCAGAAAATGTGCTGTAGTTTTAAACAATTACAAGCTCCGCCGGATATTGCAGTGTTTGCGTCAACTGGCATTAACTGGAGGAACTATATAATGATGTAATCATCCCTACATGATATTGTAGTTTGGGTGGGGGTTACGGCAGTAAGTGTAAGTGGGGTGGACAGGGAATTGTTGTTTTTTTTATCTGCTGGCTCAGACATTATTCTTGTGTTTCTGTTTGTGGGAGTAAAATGGACTGGAATAAATGGCACTCATTAAGCAGAACTCTTTTCTGGCTCATCATTATGAAGAGAAAAGACCTGAACATATGGATATTACCCAAAAGTGGCAGAAAGTTTACAGCACTGTGGTTCTGGAGCTCACAGAAAACAGATTACAATGTTGTCGTTGTCTCACCCCACACGGTCACGGATTATTGTAAGGAAACCTAAATCTTTAACACTAGAATCACACAGCAATAATTTTATAGATGCATCTGAATCAACACTGACGCCAAACTTCTGAACTAAAGCATCTATTTTTGTGAACTGCTAAAAAAACTCATCTCACAGCTGATCGTTCTTGCAGTGGAAAATTACATGTACATGTAAGATAGTTTTATACATGTTCTCATATTTTAAGGTGGTACTTAATGGACAGACATTCCATCTTCTCTTCTGTCTTTTAGATAATAATAATAATAATAATAATAATATTAACTCCTCCTCAGTATTCATGTCTGTAAGTGTTCGTATGGTATCATGTGAAAGCACAGGGAGTACATGAAGTGTGAGTCCTGACCTGAAGTCTTCTGCTTGTTGTATATAGTGTTGTAATGGTCACTTCATTATAAAGAAGTTCTCAGAGATTATAAACTAAAAGAGAAATCAGACACATGAGTGAACTTTACCTTTGATCCAGTAGCAGCAGGAGTCTGTGGAGATTTTCCTAAAGAGCGGCGTCTGGACTCTGATTTCATTATAAGAGGAGTGAGGAATCAGGACACTAGAATGTTCGTGGACTAAAAAAATTTGAATCCCACAATGCAACACAAGAACCTTGGGGTACAGACGGAGGCGGGAGTTAGCTCCAAATGGGAGGAGACTTTAGCTCCGGGGCAATTTCCCCATTTCAAAATACATGTTGTAGTCATGGCTTTAAAAAAAAAAAAAAAAAAAAAAATAAATAAATTATGCTCATATTTCTTTAAACCGTATCATTATTACCTAGAGATTATAATAATTATAAAAACAAATTGAGCGAATATTTTTAAGTGAATGAATCGTTCTCGTTCACGCGTTTACGAATGATTTTACAGAACCGATTCTTTGACTCGCTAAATACAGATTTCATAACACGTCCTTTGCGCCACCTACTGTCGTAAATATGTAACCGACATAAACACACTCTAAGCTTCATTATCTTTTATTTTATTTATTTATTCATTTATTTTAATGTCACGATTTCATAGCCTATAAATCATAAAGAAACCAATGTAAAGAGATGGATAAACTAGAAAAAATAAATAAATAAATTGCAAAATCAAATACAATATACAAAATGTAATAAAAAGAAAAGTGGATGGATTAAAAAACTTAAAACGTAACTTAAAGTTGGTCACAAATCATTTGAGCTGCATTAAAGTGTGGGATAAACAATTAAACAGATTGAAACCCAGGAAGCTGTGTAATGTTAACCACCAAGGCAAAAACCTTTATTATTATTATTTTTTTTTATTCATTTATTTTTTACAGTAATTATTTTTTTTGGTTAAATTGTACTGCCTGTATTTCATTGCAGTTTACAAAGAACTAGACAGCAGAAGATATGATGTGTTACCCTGGCAACTGTTCTAATCTACTGAAAGACAATTGACATTGCGAAAACAAACAACTGAGTTTCTTGGAGTTTGTTGTTAAAGTGTAAATTTGCCTTAACATGTTATATTAATTCTGTTTTTTAACTGGTGTATTGTTTTGTTGTTGTTGTTGTTGTTTATGTCGTTGTTACAAACCTGTCACAAACCAGGATCTTAAACAGAATCTTAGCAAAATTCACGGTCACTGTATGAACAATTATGAAATGAAAGCTAAAGGTTAATATTATGAAACTTATGTATACATTTTCTAACTTGCGTTTATGTATTGTTCGTGAAGAACACCATTATATATATATATATATATATATATATATATATATATATATATATATATATATATATATATATATATATATATATATATATATATATATATATATATATATATATATAGTTTTTTAAATAAACAAAACAAGTTAATAGACCTATAAACATGTCATTTAAAAGATTAGTTAAATAATACATTTTTGAAAAACAAATATTGAAATATGGAGAATGGTACAACGTTTTCACATATGACAACTAGAAGTCAAAAAATCTGGTGATAAGTCAAACACACAACCGACATTTCTCACTATAATTTTTTTTTTTACAGTAACAAAATGTTATCATATATATATATATATATATATATATATATATATATATATATATATATATATATATATATATATATATATATATAATCTTTAATTATAATGAAACTTTTAACAGAAATGTTCTCATTTAATTCAATTTAATTAAAACAGTCATTTAGACAGCGAGGATGTACTGTTGGTATATCAGATGAACACCCCATGCAGAAAAACAACAACAACAACAACACTGCAGTCTAGTTTTGGAATTAAATCTTTAAAGACCAATATTTTAAATATACACACACATATATATAAAGAAGATTCCAGTAATTCATAACTATTATATAGAACTAATAATGAATGCATATTCGTTATTATTAAATGTTTGGTTGCGTTGCTAGATGATGTGCTTTTATTATGAAAAATGAATCCTCTGTGTTTACGTGACCACACGAAAGAACGCCTCCAGACGTCGTGTTTACTTCACACGTGACATCTAAAGCCTTTTTTTTTTTAATTATTTTATTTTATTTTTTTTTTTTTTTTTACTTCGGGTCTTCCATAGAGCGCTTTCTTCTCCACACGGGCTTCTGATCTCTGATCCTCTGAGTAACATAACTAAAGGTGAGTTGATCTGAAACTTACCACCTGAGCTGCTCGGTTAACAGGTTAGTGGAGATTCTGGAGTCATGAATCTCTGTATTTTTCTTCCAGTGTCCTGATTCTTTACTCCTCTTATAATGAAATCAGAGTCCAGACGCCGCTCTTTAGGAAAATCTCCACAGACTCCTGCTGCTACTGTCTCAAAGGTAAAGTTCACTCATGTGTCTGATTTCTCTTTTACTCTTTAAACTCTGAGAACTTCTTTATAATGAAGTAACCATTACAACACTATATACATCAAGCAGAAGACTTCAGGTCAGGACTCACACTTCATGTGGTCTTCAGATTATTAATAAAGGAACTGGTTTCATTGCATGTTTCTGTTGTAGATTCTGAAACAATGAGCAGTTCAGCAAACCAAAAGACGAGCCTGCTAACTGTTAGCTAGATAAATAAAGTTCATTAGATGGAAATGTGGAACAGTTGTTAGATAGTCTTGTGGAATCTTCTTCAGCAATAAAACACTCCATCACCTGGTTCACACACACTCACTGTGCTTTCACATGATACCATTCGAACACTTACAAACATGAATGCTGAGGAGGAGGAATTATTATTATTATTGTTATTATTATTATTATTATTATTATTATTATTATTATTATTATTATTATTATATTAATATTTATTATTATTATTATTATTATTATTATATTAATATTTATTATTATTATTATTATTATTATTATTATTATTATTATTATTATCTAAAAGACAGAAGAGAAGATAGAATGTCTGCCCATTAAGTACCACCTTAAAATATGAGAACATGTAATTTTCCACTGCAAGAACGATCAGCTGTGAGATGAGTTTTTTTAGCAGTTCACAAAAATAGATGCTTTAGTTTGGCGTCAGTGTTGATTCAGATGCATCTATAAAATTATTGCTGTGTGATTCTAGTATTAAAGATTTAGGTTTCCTTACAATAATCCGTGACCGTGTGGGGTGAGACGACAACATTGTAATCTGTTTTCTGTGAGTTCCAGAACCACAGTGCTGTAAACTTTCTGCCACTTTTGGGTAATATCCATATGTTCAGGTCTTTTCTCTTCATAATGATGAGCCAGAAAAGAGTTCTGCTTAATGAGTGCCATTTATTCCAGTCCATTTTACTTCCACAGACTGAAACACAAGAATAATGTCTGAGCCAGCAGATAAAAAAAAAAATAATAATAATTCCCTGTCCACCCCACTTACACTTACTGCCGTAACCCCCACCCAAACTACAATATCATGTAGGGATGATTACATCATTATATAGTTCCTCCAGTTAATGCCAGTTGACGCAAACACTGCAATATCCGGCGGAGCTTGCAATTGTTTAAAACTACAGCACATTTTCTGCAGATTTGGGCCAAGATCCATCATGTGACATCATCACAAAGTGCACTCAGTCAGCACTCTCTTCGATTCACGTGCGTTGACCATGAGTACAGATGAAAGGTGTCATTTACTAACAAACATCCCTGTGAAAGACTGTGCAAAACATTTTCACCAAGTATACAGTTATCTGCAAAAGAAGCACAGAAACCCTTTTTTTTTTTTTTTTTTTTAATTTGCAGTGCAACCAAAAGCCTCAGCAAAATCAGAATTTCAGAACCTAAGTGATGGTCAAATATTTTATTTGAACAGAGAATGTGTGTAGATTACAATAATACTGTAATCTATTGTATTTTGAAACACAAAGTTCCATGTTGATTTTCCAGAGTCTAAACACATTCAGTGCTTCAGCTTGAAAGAACATTGACGCCCAGAGCAAGGTCATATTTGTATGGCCAGTCTCTACAGTGTATAAACGTAAAGATCTACATTAACTATTTCTGTGTGATGAGAAATGATGTGTAAGTTTGGTCAACTGTTGTTGGCTCCTAAAAAGATCAGTGACCCTGGTTTTGGCATTAGTAATATTGGACTGCAGTCAGTTGAATTGTGACATCTAAAATTACAAATCCATTATAGCCATTAAAGGTGGGTGATTGTGTGGCCAAGCTGTATTACAGTATTGTAGGAGATGTTTCGAAAAACAATTCCATAAATACACGGGAACAAAATCTAAAATTAAGCATCTTGTATAATTTTATGTTTTCCAGATGTACGACTGCTCAGAGTGTGGGAAGAGTTTTACTAAAAGTGGTGATCTCCAAAAGCACAAGTGTATCCACACAAGAGAGAAGCTGTATCACTGTGTACAGTGTGGGAAGAGTTTTACTCGTCAGAGTACTCTCCAAATACACCAGCGCATTCACACAGGAGAGAAGCCGTATCACTGTGGACAGTGTGGGAAGAGTTTTAGTGAAAAGAGTCATCTCCAGCAGCACGAGCGTATTCACACAGGCGAGAGGCCATATCACTGCTCGCAGTGTGGGAAGAATTTTTGTCAGAAAAGTAGTCTCCAGCAGCACGAGCGTATTCACACAGGCGAGAGGCCGTATCACTGCTCGCAGTGTGGGAAGAATTTTAGTCACAAAAGTAGTCTCCAGCAGCACGAACGTATTCACACAGGCGAGAGGCCGTATCACTGCTCGCAGTGTGGGAAGAATTTTAGTCACAAAAGTAGTCTCCAGCAGCACGAGCGTATTCACACAGGAGAGAGGCCGTATCACTGCTCACAGTGTGGGAAGAGTTTTACTTGTCAGAGCCATCTCCAACGACATGAGCGCATTCACACAGGAGAGAACGACGGCACGGCAAACCCCCACACACTTCCTGGGAAACCCGACACACCCTCGAGAGTGTCGCAACACCAGCCACATCCCCACAAAACATCTCACACTCATCCAAACACACCTCCTCCCTGCAGATAGCACTGCGTGAGAAAAATAAAGAATTAACCACTGCTCACTACAACCAGCTTCCTGCGTATGTGTGCTCCGCCATTCCCCGGGCTATTTCCCTTACGGCCTCTATATTTCTACACTTGAACTGTTCTTCAATTGGTGGATTGTGATACTTTCACCTCTGCCTTGTGAACGTTAATGATGTCACTAGCTGTTGTTTTTTGGTTTGCAGTGTTTGTCATTAGCTGCTGTTTTCCTTGGCTGAACGGTTCCATGTGCTTTTTTTTTTTAATTGTTGTAATCGCTATACACAATGCTTGTGCAATGGCTCTGATAGATTTTCCTTCTTTTCTCAGTTTCAAAATGGCTTGATTTTCTCTATGTTGGCCTATCCTTTTCAACAAGGAAAAGCTTAAGGCTCGGACCAAGATTAGACATTCAAAGCTCATAATTCTCGAAACATTCAATGGTATAGGGCATACCTGGCCAGATAGAACCACCTACCAGTCACTTGTTCCAATAATTTTTATTAATTGAAAAATAAATGGGTTCAATTAAAAGGTGCCATGTTCTAAGTTGTGTAAGACACCATAGATTTAAATATGCTAAAAGTGGAAACTCAAATCTGTCCTCGAATTCATCTTTTTATGTCAAACCCAAATATCTTTAGTGTATAGTGAAAACAGAATTGGTATTGCTGTTCCAATGCTTTTTTTGTGGAATGAGTTATCTTGTTTTAGACATTATTTTCTAAGTATTATGAATATTCAGTGGGTGTGTGAGTGTGTATGTGATTGTGCCCTGCGATGGACTGGCACCCTGTCCAGGGTGTACCCTGCCTTGTGCCCGATGCTTCCTGGGATAGGCTCCAGGTTCCCCGTGACCCTGAAGCAGGAATAAGCGGTTGAAGATGGATGGATGGATGGATGGATGGATGAATATTCAGTTACATTCTGTTAAATGTAGAAAGAAAATTGATTATTGGGGGTTTTTTTGTTTGTTTGTTTCTTTTTTTTTTTTTTTTAAAGACAATATTCTATTGTTTTATGTAAGACTTCAGTGGTGTATTGTGCTTATGTATGTATTAAACATTTTATGGACAACCATGTTGTTGTCTGTTGTGAAATGGGATTAATAATAATAATAATAATAATAATAATAATAATTAATAGGGTAAGGATGTCTAAAAACAGGTTCAAAAAGGAACTCTAATGGGTTGTCAACACACTTCTAATCGGTTCACAAATTAACCTTTAAGGTTCCCCAACAGTTCAAAAGGTTAATTTTTTTAATATTTTCTTCTTAGCGAGTATGCCACATAAATTTGTTAAACACATAATTAACACACAAAAATCATTAAACAAATCATTAACACACGTTTTTGGACTCGAACAACCGTATATATGTAACCAAGTGATAAATGTTCTGATTATTTTCTAAGCTCGGAAAGCTGTTATGGCATAAGTTCTCATGGAGGTGTCAGTAAGTAGCGATGTTGGGTACTAGCGAAGAGGCTAGGCATGTGCACACCCACTACGAAATGTTCTGTGAGAAGTGCGGGAGAGAAGTTCACTCTTGGGTTTGCTGGTAGATCTCACACCATCCAGTTGTAAATGTAATAGTTCATGACAATATTTTGGTAAATACCCCTTCTGGATGTATGTTTGCTCAGTTTATGGCCACAAAGTATCATATTAAGAGAGTGGTATCGCATGTAATGTCTGCGATGGTATGATGCAACGCCATGTGGTGCTAGGATACTTATTGATTTATTTATTTTATTTTCCTTTCTGAGTTCACGATGTTATAAACTTCCATTCAAATTGTGTTCTTATGTGTTTTGTTACTTTCTGTACTGTAATGATGTACTAGAGCAAATGGGAGGTCAAATTCAGGAGTTAAGGGATGGGAGGAATGATACCCTGGCACATAGGGCTACCGGTGGGGGCAATCCGACCCGCTCTTATATTTATGTCCCTCGAGAACGTCAGGTTCAACCGTTTAGCGGGGAGTACAGCAAAGATGGGAGGTCCGTCGAGGAGTTTATTGAGGAGGTGGAAAGGGTTCTAAGAGCTAGAGATCAAACTCAGGAAGAACAGTTGGACTTCATTGTCTCACACTTGAGGGGCTCTGCACTAGAAGTGTGTTTATGTGTGGGAAATCAGTCCATGGCGGCTGTTGATCTCTTCACTTCCTTGCGTGAGGCATTTGGGGAACGGCTTAGTGGGACTAAATTGTTACAAACCTTTTTCAATCGCAAACAATTAGAGGGTGAAAGCCTTCAGAATTACTCTCACGCACTTTCTCACACTTTAAGCTCTGTTTCAAAACAATCCGTTGGAGGCTTGGCTAATGAGCAGGTGATATTGCGTGATCAGTTTGCGGAGGGGGTGCCGGACACTTTGTTAAGGCCGTAACTGCGCAAGACCATCAGAGAAAATCCCAACTTCACCCTTCTAGAGATTCGTAATGAGGCCATTCTTTGGTCCATGTAAGAGACCAGGCCTGCAAGGCCTGTGAGTAGTGGACCAGTCCATTCAGAAGTGTTTGGTGAAATTGGGTGTTCCTTTGTTGGGGCTGAGAACAAAACATCTACTCTGTTAGATGATATTTTACAGGTGATTTCTCGGCAAGACAAGCGAATACGTGAGCAGGAACAGAATGTCTCAGAGCTCACCAAAGCGGTTAAGGAGTTGGCTTTACAACGGTCGCTGTCAGTTCCTCAGGCTTGTGCAGCTTTGTTTAAGGACCCTCCACGGTTTACAGAGAAAGGAGAACTGTTTCAGGTGTATCTGTTTCAGGTGTAACGAGGTTGGGTATATAGCTAGACGTTGCACAGTGTGGCGAGGCAGATAACCCAAGAATGTTGCCAAAACTACAGAAGAGCAAGAAAAACGAGGTTCCTCGGTTGGTCTGGGACAGGCAGCCAAAGGGGACATTTCTGGCTTACCACCAGAAGGAACTAGTCGAGGCAGGTTCCTTGAGCGGGCTGTTGGAACATGCCCGATGGTGGATCTGAAGATCAGGGGTGTGCCTGTGTCCTGCTTACTAGACACTGGTAGTCAGGTCAGTACTATTACTGAAGGTTTCTTCTGAGAGCATTTATTTGGGGATGAAAGTGATGTGTTGTCCACATCTGGTTGGTTAAAGATCACTGCAGCCAACGGTTTAGATATTCCCTACTTAGGTTACCTGGAATTGGATGTGGAGGTCCTAGGGGTGGCTTTACCTGATTGTGGGTTCTTAATTGTTAAAGAAACTCCAAATCCGCCTGCATCAGTGCTCATCGGCATGAACATTATTAGTATGTAAATGCAGACAGATAGTATACTCAGAATTTGATAGCACTTTAAACGGTCGACTTGATTCAAACTGGAGGACAGCTTTCCAATAGGCACAGTCATTTGAGTTAGTCAAACGGGTGTCCTTTGCTCGAGTCGCAGGTAAGACTTCGGAGCATGTGCCTGCTTGGTCTGCAGCTACAGTTATGGTTAGGAGTGTGGAAGTAGGAAAGCGGAATGGTTCTATGTGGTTATTAGAATCAGCAAATATGCCTTTACCAGAAAGTTTGGTTGTAGTGCCTACATTAGTCACGTCTGAGCTACCTGTGTGCCCCGTAAGGTTCCTTAACCTGTCACAGGAAGACCTTTGGCTTCATCCTAGAGCTTGACTGGGAGTGTTGTCTGTGGTAGACAGTTCCAGTGCAGATACATCCTGGGGGAATTTCTGCAGACACAGAGCAGGTCACGAAAGGTACATATCACGGTTGTGAGTCTCCGGTCAAATCGCTTTTTAACCAGGTCAGTATGGGAGGCACGCTGGAACAGCAGGTCCAGTTGAAAGCAGTGCTGAATAAGTACTCAAGCATGTTTGCATTGGAGGATGAGGATTTGGGTTATACCGACAAGGTTTGACATGAGACTTGGCTTAACAACCATTGACTTGGCGTCTGGGTACCATCGGATTGCGGTGAGTGAGAGATATAGGGCTAAGACAAATTTTACTATACCTTTTGGTTTATTTGAGTATCAGCAGATGACATTTGGGGTATTTAACGAGCCGTCAACTTTTCAGCGGCTCATGCAGGCCATCATGAGTGATTTGATCTTTCAAGTGTTGATAGTATACTTGGGCGATATTCTGGTGTTTTCACAGACGTTGGAAAGATTGTAGATGGTGCTGAAATGGTTGGCTGAAACCGGGTTAAAGGTCAAGTTGGGGATATTTTCTCCAGGAATCGGTAAGATTTCTTGGTCATCAGGTGTCAGCAGAGGGGATTGCACCTGATCCGATCAAGGTCGCTGCTGTCAGTGAATGGAAGACTCCTGATACCGTCAAAGGGTTGAGGTCATTTTTAGGGTTTTGTAGCTACTATAGGAAGTTTATCAAGGGTTTCTCGAAGATAGCTGGACCCTTCCGTGACCTGGTGAATGCTTGATTGCGTGAAGGCAGATGTATTTAGGGTAACCGCCACTTTATTACCCAGTGGTCGTCTGAATGTCACAGTGCATTCAACCAGTTAAAGGAGAAGCTTACCACCGCCCCGTACGTCACCTGTCCTTTCATCCTTGAAACGGATGCAAGCCAGAATGGTTTAGGAGCCATCATGTACCAAATGCAAGGTGATTAGAAGAGGGTCATTGCATATGCAAGCAGGAGGTTACGCAATGCTGAGAGAAATGACCGCATCTACAGTAGCGTGAAATTTGAACTACTGGCCCTTAAGTGGGCCGTAGTCGAGAAATTTCGGGGCTACTTACTTAGGTCTAGGTTCAAAGTGTTCAGAGATAACAACCCTCTCTGTCACTTGCAGACTGCTAAACTAGGAGCCATCAAACAGAGACGGGCAGCGCAGCTTTTGAGGTGAAACACAGGCCGGACTGGAGTAACGCTGCCACTGATGCTTTGTCTAGGCAGGAGTTTGCAGGGGAGCCTGAGCCTGATCCTGATGCTGACTGGGATGAGTGTGTAGCGATTTGTAGTGTGGTTATTAGAGGGACAATCTTGGAACCGGAACTTGACTTGAAAGGTGTTGAGTGTTGTCGGGTGAGGCAGGTGCGTGCATTTGAGGCTGGTGAAGAAGCTATCACTAACGTTCAAGGTAACACTCCTACACTTCCCGGTTATACCAAAGAACAGCTGGTTGAGTTTCAGAAAAATGACCCAGTTATCAGAGAGTTCAGCAGGTTTTGGTATAGTAAGAAAAGATTGGTTCTTCCGGTAAGGAAGACCTTAGCTGAGCCAGTGAAGCGTCTTTTGAAGCTGGTGAGTTTGCTGAAGCAGAGGTGTTTTTGGGTTGGCCTTTATGAAGATGTGGAGGAATGGGTAAAGAAGTGCCAGCATTGCATCCTCACAAAAATGCCTCAACCCAAAGTACGTGCCGCTGTGAGAGCATTTCTACAGACACTACAGCAAAAATTTTGTTGAAAGAGTGGTTTATGAAGTATGGAGTTCCAGAACAGCTGCACTCCGATCAAGGCAGAAACATTGAAAGCGAGATTATTGCTGAACTGTGCAGACTCTATGGGGTGAAAAAGACTCGTACGACTCCTTATAGGCCTCAGGGAAATGCCCAATGTGAACGGTACAACCGGACTCTTCACAACCTGTTACGCACGTTGTCTCCAGAAAAGAAATGCCGTTGGCCAGAGTACTTGCCCGAAGTAGTTCATGCCTATAATATGTCTCCGCATGCCACTACAGGGTTTTCCCCTTATTATTTACTCTTTGGGGTTCAGCCACATCTGCCCATAGATGCGTTGTTTGGTAGGAAGGAGGTCTCAGAGGGGAGGCAGGACTAGTTGTCTGTTCATCAAGAGAGACGAAAGTACTCCCATGAAAAGGCTAGGGAGTACTTAGGGCAAAAAGCTCAGGAGTGGGTGACACGACAGAATGAAAAAACTTTTTGTCCCCATGTTGGTGTAGGAGAGTTGGTGTACTTGCGCCATCGGCCTGCAGGCCGGAATAAGATTCAATATCTCTGTGGTCCGCTTGTGTACAGGGTTGTAGATGTATTAGGAACTACTTATGTGGTGGAACCTTTGGAGGGAGGTGCAGTTAGACGGCTCCACAGGACAGAGTAAGATAAAGCCAACCCTTTAGGTAGACCACCTGTCACCGTGGACTGGAGTGAGACTTCTGAGCTGGATTTTATGGTTGTAGAGGAAGTCTTATAACATTTTTCAAGCTTGGCCTCAAGGGTGCCAGGGGGATCAGTGGCTGAGGGTACTGTAGAAGTTGACGATGACAACTTGGAAGGTAGCCAGGTACAAGTACCTGTTGATACTGGCAGAGACTCTGTGGAATGAGAAGGTGTTGTCCTGAATGCAGAGGTTGAAGATGAGCATGTTCGGTTAAGGGAATTTGAGATGGGTGTCTTGGGTAAAACAGTCAGGAGAGATGTACCATCTCCAGCTGTGAGGAGAAGTACGCGAACAACTGCTGGTGTTCACACAAATCCTTTTCATGTACCCAGATCCACTTGTAATGCAAAACAATCACCACAACTGCAGTCCTAAGACACTGCACCAGAGCTACCCACATCAATTGCAGTCCAATGCCAGCTCCCTGGCTTCCAAGTGTGTCAGCAGGCTGTCCATAGGGGGACATCCTCAGCAAGTGACTGGCCTCCAAACGATGAGAACTCCAAAAGCAGGGCACCAAAAAAATGTGATCTACTGTTGTGAAAAAATGTGATCTACTGTAAAAAAAAATGTGATCTACTGTTTTAACTGGCTTTGCCATACCTTCACCCTTCTTGGACTTGGGAAAATGAGCTTGTACATTGCTTGTAACACTGATAATGTTGCCTGCTCATGGTCTGGATTTTACCTGTAATGCACGTCAGCAAGGTACAACCTGCACAAAATTAATAATAATAAAATAAAATGTGATCTACTTGAGACCAACTAGCCACTTATGCATATGCGTTTAAGATGTTACAGAATATATCAAAGTCTAGTACTTGCAAAACATTCCAATGAAAGGGTAAACCAAATTCTTAGAGGCAAATTGCAGGACCACACTGTGGAAGGCCTCCAGCGAAGATGTCTGGTAGTGATGACTTGGCTTTTCCACAACCTTCCGGACTCCATTGCTCAGGATCTTTTCCACTTGGTAAAGAGCCATTGACACTGAAATAACCCCCCAAAAAATAAACTAAATAAATGTACCTAGAGCAGACTTTCTATACTTGGTCACATTATAGAATCACGCTGTTAGACACAATTTGAATGTGTACCTACATTTATTCATTTAGCACATGCTTTTATACAAAGTGACTTACAAATGAGGGAATACAAGCAAAGCAATACATCAAGCAGAGAACAATACAAGTAGTGCTACAATACAAGATTTTTAAAATTGAGTTCTAGAAAACCAAACTGCGCAGAGTAGAGATGTAAGAGCCAGAGTTCTTTTTTTTATGGATAATGTGGGGATGGCATTTGTTGTGGTCGTGGTTGTTGGCGGGTGCTCGAATCCAAATCCAGCCCTTCCAATAAATGGCACCTAGACACATAGAGGAGGTATTGGGTGGATATTGATGAACAGGATTCACATTTTGGGATTGACACACTATGGTTTAATAGTCACAGAGCAGGAGAGTTAGGGAGGCGCACACACATAGATAAACACACACACACACACACACACACACACACACACACGCACATTCAGGGTCAGGCGTGCAGACATAGCACACACACACTCTCTTTGTCTCTCCCTCTCTCTCTAACACCTCCTCCCAAAGGCCCGAATGCGCACACACACACATTAGAACTTTACAAGAATAAATAGTATTAAGATATTATAAGGATAATTTAATAATATTATGAAGTAGGGAGTACAGTAAACCACGTGCAAATAGTATAACCATATATACATATACATACATACATATATATATATATATATATATATATATATATATATATATAAATAATAGAAATATAAAACAGATATGAAAGTAAATTATAAACCAGAAAAATAGGAATAAAGGTAAAAGAAACTTACTCATAATGCAGAGGATAAAAGATGGTTAGTTACAGTGCATTCAGAAACTATTCACAGCGCTTCACTTATTGTTATTCCAAAATGGATTAAATTCATTATTTTCCTCAAAATTCTAGAAACAATACCTCCCATAATGAGAACTTGAAAGTAGATTGTTTGAAATCATTGCAAATTTATTTCAAAACAAAAAACCAACAAACAAAAAAAAAACACATGTACATTAGTATTCACAGCCTTTGCTCAATACTTTGTTGAAGCACCTTTGGCACCAATTACAGTCTCAACTCTTTTTGAGTTTGATGCTACAAGCTTGGCACACCAATTTTTGGGCAGTTTCTTCCATTCCTTTTTAGCAGGACCTCTCAAGTTACATCAGGTTGGATGGGGAGCACAGCCATTTTCAGATCTCTCCAGAGATGTTCAATCGGGTTCAAGTCTGGACTCTGGCTGGACCACTCAAGGAAATTCACTGAGTTGTCCTGTAGCCATCACCTTCACCCTCAGCTTCTTTAGCAAGGCAGTGGTTGTCTTGGAGGTGTGTTTGGAGTCATTATCATTCTGGAATACTGCCCTGCAGCGCAGTCGCCAAAGAGAGGGGGATCATGCTCTGCTTCAGTATGTCACAGTACATGTTGGCATTCACGGTCCCCTCAATGAACTGTAGATCCCCAGTGCCGGCAGCACTAATGCAGCCCCACCACCATGCTTGACTGTAGGCAAGACACACTTGTCTTTGTACTCCTCACCTGGTTGCCGTCAAACATGCTTGACACCATCTCAACCAAGTAAGATTATCTTGGTCTCATGTCCTTAGTCTGCTTGTCTTCAGCAAACTGTTTGTGGACTTTCTTGTGCAAGAGGCTTTCTTCTGGGACGACAGCCATGCAGACCAATTTGATGCAGTCTGACAGTCTGACCCCCCTCATAAGTCTCATCATAGAAGAGACTCATAAGTCTATTCATTGAGGGAACCATGAATGCCAACATTTACTGTGACATACTGAAGCAGAGCACGATCAGTATGCAGTATTCCAGTATGATAACCACAAACACACCTCCAAGACGACCACTGCCTTGCTAAAGACGATGAGGGTGAAGGTGATGAACTGGCCAAGCATGTCACCAGACCTAAACCCTATTGAACATCTGTGGGGCATCCTCAAATGGAAGGTGGAGGAGCACAAGGTCTCGAACATCCACCAGCTCCGTGATGTCATCATGGAAGAGTGGAAGAGGACTCCAGTGGCAACCGGTGAAGCTCTGGTGAACTCCATGCCCAGGAGGGTTAAGGCAGTGCTGGAAAATAATGGTTCCCACACAAAATATTGACACTTTGGGCCCAATTTGGACATTTTCACTTAGGGGTGAACTCACTTTTGTTGCCAGCGGTTTAGACATTAATGTCTGTGTGTTGAGTTATTTTGAGGGGACAGCAAATTTACACTGTTACACAAGCTGTACACTCACTACTTTACATTGTAGCAAAGTGTCATTTCTTCAGTGTTGTCACATGAAAAGATATCATCAAATATTTACAAAAATGTGAGGGGTGTACTCACTTTTGTGAGATACTGTAACTATAATGTCAGTACAACAAACACAGGAATCACAGTTAGATCACTGGAAAGTTATTTGGTAAGTCATTGCATGAATATGGTCTTATCACGTCTTCACAATTTAACTGTTAGCTGGGGTAGTATCAATGTCGCAAATTTCTAAACTTTAACGTTCAGTTCGTGAATTATTGGGCAATTTAATGAGATAAGAAGAAAATAATAATAATAATAATATAATAATAATAATAATAATAATAATAATAAGCAGAAGAGGAAGAGGTTTCCTCCTGATGGTGGAATTTTAAAATTCTATTCTAAAACTGTTGCTATATTTATGGTACAATGACTCTGTGTTTTGGTCATGTTTGCTCTTGTTAGAGAGAGATGTCAGTCATGTGCCTCCCTCAGAGGTCTGGATTGGTCGATTAAAGTGGGCATTCTCACTGGTTAAATGTGTATTTCATGCTTGGTATTGTAGCATTTGGGGAAAATCAGGAAAACAAACTAAAATCATGAATTCTGCTAAAACCCAGAGCAAGCAATAAAGTTCAGTGCTACAGAATACTACAGTCTATGGCAAATAATATACTGTACTATAGTTTTAAGCCAGAATGTCTCTTTACGGCCCTTTAAAAAATTTATATTTAAAACATTTATCCACAGGGGTAGGGCTTCTGTCCTTTATGACTTTGCTGGTGTCTGTGGAAGGTACTATGGTTATCAAAACGTTTCCCCACACTGTTCACAGTGAAACGGCTTCTCTCCTGTGAGAATGCGCTGGTGTATTTGGAGAGTACTGTGATGAGTAAAACTCTTGCCACACTGGGGGCAGTGATATGGCTTTTCCCCCATGTGAATGCACTGGTGTATTTGAAGATTACTCCAGCATGGCATGAACACTCTTAATTATGGGTAGGCATAAACACTCCACTAGGGCATGGCAGACACTCCACTAGGGCATGACATGAACCCACAACTTGCTTGGCTTGGTGTTGCTTTGCTGCAACTCTTACGCTTTGACGCTCTTAGTCCAGTCCAGATTCGAGTGTGTGGATTCCGTTTATTTCCCGTTAAATTCAGGTGAAGCTCAGGTTAAATCCAGTTTAATGCCGCGCAATGTGCGCAGCAACACAAGGTGTTTAAATACCTAGTCACCAATCTCTTAATTGCTGACAGCTGGCAAACCTTGACATAGTGGTAGCGTCCCTGTGCATCTCAAGTACGCCTCAAGCTCTGAAGCTGCTCGTGCACATTGTCGCCTCAGCGCCCTCTGCTGGCGCAATCGTGACAATTACATCATAAGAATGAGAGTTAACCAGCAGATAAAAAATGTAAAAATAAAAATGAAATAACAATAATCCACAAGTAATCCATTAAGGCATTTGAACTTTAAACCACTGCCATTATAATGCTGTAATGATAATAATCCCCTGTTATTCTCTCACATCAAAATCCATGTGTAAATCTCATATTTTAGCTGGATGCAACAGTTTGAAGTTAAAATGTCTTGATAACAAACATGCAGCTTTTTGCACAAGACGTTAATTGATGGAATGGAGTCATGTGGATTGATTGTGGATTGTTGTGATGTTTTTTTCAGCTGTCTGGACTGATACTACCCATTTATTGCAGATGATCCATTGGTAAGCAAGTGATGTATTGTACATTTTTTTTCCAAATCTGTTCACATGAAGAAACAAATTTATCTATACTTTGGATGGCCTGAGGGTGAGTGCATTTTCATTTTTAGGCAAACTATTCCTTTAATATAGAAACATGGCCAATTTTTTTTTGTACAACTCTTCAAATTAATAAATGTTATTTATACTGCATCCTTTTCAAAGTGTATACCAAGAGCTTTGCAGGGCACTATTTATACCCGTTTCTTCACTAGGTGTCTGATCATCGCAACTCTATCCTTGATGTGCCAGTGGGGATCTGATTCGAAGACCCCAATCATCAGCCCCCCAACTCCTTGCATTTGACTTCCTCTGTTGGAAAAATACTTGAAGGACAGGTGGTGATGGACCAAATGCAGGACCTCCCACAAGCAATGTGTCTTCTCTTTGGTCTTATTTATGCATTAGACCTGAATTACCCCAAGTCACTTGCAAACATGTTTGATTTCATACATCATGAGTAGTTATGTCATACACTTTCTGTCAAAGTGATGATTTATGACCCTATGTGTTGCTTATTTATGACCCTCTGTGCTTCCCTGACTGACAGGTCTGTGGGGGGTGCTGAGGGGGGTAACCCTTATGAGTGTATCAGCTGATCAATCTGGCTCCTTTGTGTCTGGGCAGTGGGGGAGAGTGTGTGTGTGTGTGTGGGGGGGGGTAGTCCCCCTTCCAACAAAAGGTGTTTATGTTAATGAGTTTGGGTTTTGGTGGGGTGAAATACGTCTGAAAAGAAAAAAATGTTTTTAATATGGGGATATGTTTGTGTTACTGTGTGGCTTTATTTCGTTTGTGTAAACACAATGTTAGAAAAGCATGAAGTTTGAATGTGTATATATAGGAGTAGTATATTTGTTTTGTGAAAATAATGAAAACAAATATTGATTACGTTTTTAAGGAACCCTGCTTACCTTTGAATAAAACGTTTAGGAGTTAAAGCAAAGGTTTTTTTTTTTTTTAATCTGATTAAAAGAGTCGTTTGTATTACACGCATTCTAACCACAAACCTTTAGGATGTAAAAATGTTTAAAAGATCTGTTTAAAAAGAATCCACATTACCAGGCTTCCAAAAACACATAAAATCTTTAGTCTGTAAAAATAGTGAAAAGAGCAGTTTAAAAAGAATAGCGCGTATTACATGACTTCTAAACAAAGATCCTTACGAGGAAAAATGTTAAAGTGTCGTCTAAAAGAATCTCCGTAATGTTTAAACTAGGAGATAAGTATTTTCCAGAAATGTATTCCATTCGATGTGTAAAAGCCGTATGAAGTTGAAACGAAACCCTCTCACTCGCTAAACCCCGCCCACACATACGTGTATTCAGACACTCTCTCTCTCTCTCTCTCTCTCTCTCTCTCTCTAAACACACCCACATGGGTTTTCAACATGGCCAGTACTTTCTGTCAAATGTCAATCACGGTGGAAGAACTGGGAGCTAATTTATGGCCTCGTTCTTCTCGGACCTGACGTTTCTCTAGGAGTGGTTAATTTATGATCCTTTGTTTCTTCCTGACCAAGAGTTTTTTTTATGATCAGGGGTGGTGGGGGTAACCCTATCCACTGTTTGACTGGGTCATTTTGGCCCCTGTATGTCTGGGTTGTGTCCTTCCCCTCCTGGCGGTGTGTGTTTTGTGTATTGTGGGGGATCTCCCCCAACAAATGTGTTTATGTTAATGATACTGTTGTAAAACGTGTTTCTCCCTGAATTAATCACACACAAATGTATACCTTTTTGTGGTATAAGAGAATGTTTGTGTCTGAAATTACTTTTGTGGTATTGTCTGAAAAGAATATCAATGTTTAATATGGGCATGTGTTTTAGTTACTGTGTGGGTTATTTTGTATGTGTTAACATATTGTTATAAAAGCATGATGGTTGAATGTGAATATATAAGAGCAGAGTGTTTGCTTGTGAAATAAATGAAAACAACTGTTGATTACGTGTTTGGGAGAACGGCGTGACTTTGAATAAACATTTACTGAAATAAAACCCCTGAAACATATAAACCATCGATATGGCCAAAGAAATGTAAAAAACATAAACTTTTAGGAGGTAAAAGCGTTTAAAGTGTTGTTTAAAAGAATGGTGCAGTTTGTTTCAACTATAAACAAGATTTTGGAAAATGGTTTCCCAACGAGGATAATTATACAGAACTGCTGCTAAATACATACGATTTAGTGTATGCTTTGACATCCCATGTCCCCACTGGCTGACAGTCAAGTCGTGTACATTCATGACCTCTGTAACACTGTTTGATCTGAATGTGTGATCTTTCATTGCAGTTATCTGCCTGTCTGAGAGAGAGACGTGTGATTTCTGGGGGTTTTGCTGACCAGATTGCTTACAATTGTGATTATGTTAACGAATTAAGGTGGGAGTCGTGCATCTCAGTGCTTAAATAATGGTTAAGAAGCTGTAGTTAAAACACTGAAGAAACTCTGCAACTATCTGTTACAATGTCTGCTCCGAGAAATCCTAATACCCCTAGAGGAACACTGTGTATTCACCAACAGGACCTATTGAAATGAGAGAGAACCTGACTTCTGCTCCAAGAAAAAAACCCAAGATGTTAGTTTGGCAATTTATTCATGAAGATATAGTAAAGACGTTGTTGTTTAACCCTGAGCAGGGCGTCAACAACTCCAAAGAACGTGTCTTAAGGCCAAGGGTTTTATTTAGGAGGTAGAAAAAACATTTAAAGATGGTGTTTTAAAAGAAATGGGTGTATCGTCCATAATGGTAAAAAAAAAAAATAATGGTTGTACTTCAATGTGAAATAAATCGGTGGAGACACTGAGTACATTTCTGTTCCACAGTCTATAAGGATCCGCACCATTAATGTAGAGTGACAAATGTTCACACCCTCCGTGACTACAGTACTTAAGTTTTAAGCATTTTTATTTTGTGATGGCAACAGGACAAAGCTGTCATAGGTTTGGTGATTTTAGAGTTAGACCCCAACTGTCAAATATGTTTTGACATAGAATGTGAATTGCTTTGTCAGGCAAAGAGCACAATGGTATGGAAAGAGTATGATGAGGTGACCTAATGCTTAGGAGTTCTACAGTACTTTGACTTGGGAACATACCAACATGATCCTCAGAGAGGATGTATATATAATATAGATCAGATCACCAGTATGTCTTTACCCAATCCTGATCTGGAGTCAAATTTTTTACTTTTATTTCCTCGTATGGGTTTATGAGAGTGAGCAGTCATATACACTATAAGCCAAAGTTATAGAAGCACGCAAATTATTTTTAAAGGTTCCAAAATATTTGAACAGTTAAGGCAAATTTCCAACAGAACAGAATATTAGACATTTAGTGTAAACTAGTGTAAAAAATATCTCTGAAATATTTCGGTGAAAATATATTTTCCATATTAAATGCAGCATATTAGAAAAGATAGTACATACTTTGTTGATCAGTTACAAACTCATACTTTATAACAATTGTTTAGGAGCATCTGCATCTGGCAAATAACTTCTACGCCTTTTAGGCACGCAATAAAAGTGAATAACAAATTAGGAAGAAATGGTGTACACCACTGCTGCGGATATTAAGTCAAACCATTTGTTCAAACTTCAGCATGATCCATAGAGTAGCAGATACTTATGGCACCTCATGAATACCATGTGAAGGATTAAGGAGACTAGTCCCTTACTGATGCAAAGACATGTCCTTGCGCAGGGTCACCATCACAACAGCATTGCCCATTGACACGTCTTCTACCATGTCAACATATAAGAAAAGGCAAAAAGTAATTTGAGATATATAAAAATATATTTGATCAAATACAAGATATTATAATAAAAAAACATAATAATATTATTTAACAAGGTCTCCCGTTCAGCCCTCTTAACTGTAAGAGCATTATCAGTATTGTACAGCAGTTGGGGACAGTAGTCAGATGTCAGATATAAAACAACTTTTTGAGTCACAGTGCCAAACTACTGCAGAATATTACTATCCTTCTTTTTCAGCCTGAAGGACTGGCATTTATTTAACAGACAGATGGCACAGCCATATACTTGGTCAGAGAATTTGGGGATTTCTTTAAGAAAGGTTCATTGTTTTTGTTCATAGCGTCAGTTTTTTATACTTACTTTGGTTGGTGACTTAACTGTTTTATTAGGTGGTGACAGATTTCGTTAACAGGGAATGATGATAGGTGAAGATTAAGTTGGTATGCGTGTACAAAATAAAACTGTCTATATGTATATTTGTCTGCTATGTATCTGTTTAAGCACTACTTTAATAGCGATATATAGAGTGAGAGAGCCCATTAACTAATTCATAGATCCCTTTCTACCTTTTCAACCTTGTTATCCATGTTTCTTTTCAAACATTGTGTTCAGACATTGCAAGTCATTAGTTTGAATGTTAAGGTTTCCTTAGATTTTTGCTTCTTCAGCATCAAACATTCTAAACAAAGACTAAACTCAGAAACAATATAACTGTCTGGTTGTGATTAGAATAAAAGGCAACTGTGACTTCATTCCCAAAGCGCTAAATGAGATTTCTCTAAGTTCTATATGACCTTTCTACAGTATGTGCCATTAAGTCCTAGTTTTCAGCCATCATTACAGCACGGGAGAGGAAATCTTTGTTCAACAGATGTGTGATCTACAACTAGACAATCTGATAACAAACTACACAAAAATTTGTGTTGAAAAAATTCAGCTTGCTCTTTGTTCCAAAATAACATTGGACCAGATCCATAGTTTACATCATCTGCCCACACAAATTTAATCTGTATTACAAATACTGAACAAGTTAGAGGAAGAGAACGTGTCGCTTTACTTTTCATTAGAACTCTCTCGTTTATTTGGATCTGTCTTGATTCATTTTCATATTCAGGTTTTTTTTTTTATTATTATTCATTTCATTATTATTTTTTACGAAGTATATTCAACCTAGGAGAGTCTGGCATCTAACATAATGTATGAATGTAGGTATATGGATTCCACCAGGCACTCCACCGGCACCCTAGTTGAAAAGCAAGTCAAACATGTTAAATCTTCCAAGATCAGGCAGTGCAGGAGTAAGGAAAATAAAAGCACATCATGTGTTTAGATTATATCTATGATTAAATTCACATTTATTTAAGAAATGAAGCTCATGTTAAGGCTATTTCTTCCACAGATGTCTTCAGAAGAAATTGATGACCATTTCCATAGGCATTGAGGCTCCATTTTAAAATAAACACTTGCACGCAGATTCAGAAGGTATGATATTGAGGCAAGACAGACAGGAATATTTTAAATTAAATGTATAATATTTGCAATGATAGAAAAGTACAATAGTCTAAAGTACAGTCTTTGGCAAACTAGCTTTTGTTTAAGAAAAATGTTTAGGTCTCATTTTTGCAGATTTTGAGCCAGCATTGTTACATTTACACATGCTCAGTACCTATTAACATAATGCTTGCACAAAGCTTAAACAGTCAAAATTAATAAAAGAAATGTAGTCAATTAGATTCAATAAATGATTAATTTTTCATTTCAGTTGAAGATTCAAGTTGAGTTCACTTAAATATGTAATTACACTTGAAATTAACACCAAGTCAATTTAACTTAATTGTTTAAGTACACTATATGAACACCAAGTTTGGTAACTTAACAATTTAAGTACAGTCTACATGAGTGCCAAGTTAAGATAATTAAATATGCAAGTTTTGGGAGACCCCATTATTCAAGAACATCGAGGGAACGAGTTTACTCAATCAATTGAGTTCAGTAATCTTACTAGGGTTTTCAGTGCACGATATTGTACATTTACGTGAATTGCTACGAAACTATAAACATTAGTTTTGAACATGTGAATAAAAATTCTTGTGCTTAAAGAGAATAACCAAATGTTAGTCAGTAAACTGGTACCTGTTCATGTACGGCCAAGGTCTGAATAAATAACAAAAAAGGGGGAAACCCTAGAACCAGTAGGTGGCGGTAATGCACCTTCAGTTGGTTTGCCGACCGCCATTAAAACAAGAAGAAGAAGGAGGAGAAAGAAGCTCTTCCTTCGCCACACGCGCTTCTGATCTCTGATCCTCTGAGTAACATCACTAAAGGTGAGTTGATCTGAAACTTACCACCTGAGCTGCTCGGTTAACAGGTTAGTGGAGATTCTGGAGTCATGAATCTCTGTATTTTTTAAGTGTCTGATTTCTCTTTTACATTTTAAACTCTGAGAACTTCTTTATAATGAAGTAACCATTACAACACTATATACAAAAAGCAGAAGATTTCAGGTCAGGACTCACACTTCATGTGGGCTTCAGATTATTAATAAAGGAACTGGTTTCATTGCATGTTTCTGTTGTAGATTCTGAAACAATGAGCAGTTCAGCAAACCAAAAGACGAGCCTGCTAACTGTTAGCTAGATAAATAAAGTTCATTAGATGGAAATGTGGAACAGTTGTTAGATAGTCTTGTGGAATCTTCTTCAGCAGTAAAACACTCCATCACCTGGTTCACACACACACTCACTGTGCTTTCACATGATACCCTACGAACGCTTACAAACATGAATGCTGAGGAGGAGTTATTATTAATTGTTATTATTATTATTATTATTATTAATTATTATTATTAGTATTATTATTATCTAAAAGACAGAAGAGAAGATAGAATGTCTGTCCATTAAGTACCACCTTAAAATATGAGAACATGTATAAAACTATCTTACATGTACATGTAATTTTCCACTGCAAGAACGATCAGCTGTGAGATGAGTTTTTTTAGCAGTTCACAAAAATAGATGCTTTAGTTCAGAAGTTTGGCGTCAGTGTTGATTCAGATGCATCTATAAAATTATTGCTGTGTGATTCTAGTGTTAAAGATTTAGGTTTCCTTACAATAATCCGTGACCGTGTGGGGTGAGACGACAACATTGTAGTCTGTTTTCTGTGAGCTCCAGAACCACAGTGCTGTAAACTTTCTGCCACTTTTGGGTAATATCCATATGTTCAGGTCTTTTCTCTTCATAATGATGAGCCAGAAAAGAGTTCTGCTTAATGAGTGCCATTTATTCCAGTCCATTTTACTTCCACAGACTGAAACAAAAGAATAATGTCTGAGCCAGCAGATAAAAAAAAAACAATTCCCTGTCCACCCCACTTACACTTACTGCCGTAACCCCCACCCAAACTACAATATCATGTAGGGATGATTACATCATTATATAGTTCCTCCAGTTAATGCCAGTTGACGCAAACACTGCAATATCTGGCAGAGCTTGCAATTGTTTAAAACTACAGCACATTTTCTGCAGATTTGGTCCAAGATCCATCATTTGACGTCATCACAATGTGCACTCAGTCAGCACTCTCTTCGATTCACGTGCGTTGACCATGAGTACAGATGAAAGGTGTCCTTTACTAACAAACATCTCTGTGAAAGACTGTGCAAAACATTTTCACCAAGTAAAGAAGCACAGAAACCCTTTTTTATTTTTTTTTTATTTTTTTTCCCAAAATTTGCAATGCACCCGAAAGCCACAGCAAAATCAGAATTTTTTGGCCGCAACAGTTACAAAAAACTGAAATATTCTACGGACTGATTTATATCACACAAGCCTAGAGACCACCATACAAGTCCCCAGGAATGCAGCGTAATGAGATTTTAAGAATCATGGATGTGGCATGAGCTGTAACTTCACACCTGAGTGATGGTCAGATATTTTATTTGAACAGAGAATGTGTGTAGATTACAATAATACTGTAATCTATTGTATTTTGAAACACAAAGTTCCATGTTGATTTTCCAGAGTCTAAACACATTCAGTACTTCAGCTTGAAAGAACATTGACGCCCAGAGCAAGGTCATCTTTGTATGGCCAGTCTCTACATTGTATAAACGTAAAGATCTACATTAACTATTTCTGTGTGATGAGAAATGATGTGTAAGTTTGGTCAACTGTTGTTGGCTCCTAAAAAGATCAGTGACCCTGGTTTTGGCATTAGTAATATTGGACTGCAGTCAGTTGAATTATGACATCTAAAATTACAAATCTGTTACAGCCATTAAAGGTGGGTGATTGTGTGGCCAAGCCGTATTACAGTATTGTAGGAGATGTTTCCAAAAACAATTCCATAAATACATGGGAACAAAATCGAAAATTAATCGTCTTCTATAATTTTATGTTTTCCAGATGTATGACTGCTCAGATTGTGGGAAGAGTTTTATTAAAAGTGGTGATCTCCAAAAGCATGAGTCTATCCACACGGGAGAGAAACGATATTACTGCTCACAGTGTGGGAAGAGTTTTACTCGTCAGGGTAATCTCCAAGTACACCAGCGCATTCACACAGGAGAGAGGCCGTATCGCTGTGGACAGTGTGGGAAGAGTTTTACTTGCCGGAGTCATCTCCAAACACACAAGCGCATACACACGGGAGAGAAGCCATATTACTGCTCACAGTGTGGGAAGAGTTTTACTCGTCAGAGTACTCTCCGAATACACCAGCACATTCACACGGGAGAGAGGCCGTATCACTGTGTACAGTGTGGGAAGAGTTTTAGTAAAGAGAGTACTCTCCAAATACACCAGCACATTCACACGGGAGAGAAGCCGTATCACTGTGGACAGTGTGGGAAGAGTTTTACTCGTCTGAGTACTCTCAACCATCACCTGCACATTCACACGGGAGAGAAGCCGTATCACTGCTCGCAGTGTGGGAAGAGTTTTAGTGAAAAGATTAATTTCCAGCAGCAACGCGAGCGTATTCACACAGGAGAGAGGCCGTATCACTGCTCGCAGTGTGGGAAGAGTTTTAGTCGAAAGAGTGGTCTCCAGCAGCACAAGCGTATTCACACAGGAGAGAGGCCGTATCACTGCTTGCAGTGTGGGAAGAATTTTAGTCAAAAGATTAGTCTCCAGCTGCACGAGCGTATTCACACAGGAGAGAGGCCGTATCACTGCTTGCAGTGTGGGAAGAATTTTCGTCAAAAGATTAGTCTCCAGCTACACGAGCGTATTCACACAGGAGAGCGGCCGTATCACTGTGGACAGTGTGGGAAGAGTTTTATTCGTCCTAGTACTCTCAACATTCACCAGCGCATTCACACAGTAGTAAAGCCGGAAGAATTTTCGTCAAAAGACTAGTCTTCAGCAGCACAAGCGTATACACACAGGAGAGAGGCCGTATCACTGTGGACAGTGGGGGGAGAGTTTTAGTCAAGAGAGTTACTGCTTGCAGTGTGGGAAGAGTTTTACTCGTTAGAGTACTCTCCGAATACACCAGCGCATTCACACGGGAGTAAAGCCATATCACTGTGGACACTGTGGGGAAACGTTTTCGCAGACACCAGAAAAGTCATACAGGACAGAAGCTCTACCTCTGCGTACAATGTGGACGAAGCTATACTCCTTCAAGCTCTTTAAGGACACTCAAGTGCTCTAACATAAAGCCATCAGCTCTTGACGTGAATTTTTTCAAAGGGAGGTCAAGGGACACTCTGACAAAACTGTTATATTATTTGTCATGGACTGTAGTATTCTCCTGCATGGGACTTTCTTGCTGGGTTTTTAGAAGGATTCATGACTCTACAATACCAAGCATGGAATACACATATTTAATCAGTGGGAATGCCCTCTTTAATCGACCAGTCCAGACATCTCCCTCTAACATGAGCAAACATAACCAAAACACAGAGGCATTGTATCATAAATGTAGCAACACTTTTTTTAATGCGAGCTAGAACTTGTCATAATTCTCGAAACATTCAATGGTATAGGGCATACCTGGGCAGCAAGAACCACCTACCAGTCACTTGTTCCAATAATTTTTATTAATTGAAAAATAAGTGGGTTCAATTAAAAGGTGCCATGTTCTAAGTTGTGTAACACACTATAGATTTAAATATGAAGTACTAAAAGTGGAAACTCAAATCTGTCCTCTTATTTATCTTTTTATGTCAAACCCAAATATCTTTAGTGTATAGTGAAAACAGAATTGGTATTGCTGTTCCAATGCTTTTTTTGTGGAATGAGTTATCTTGTTTTAGACATATTATTTTCTAAGTATTATGAATATTCAGTTACATTCTGTTAGAAAGAATGTAGAAAAAATTTTTTTTTCTTAAAAGACAATATTCCATTGTTTTTTGTAAGACTTTAGTGGTGTATTGTGCTTATTTGTGTATTAAACATTTTTATGGACACCCATGGTGTTGCCTGTTGTGAAATGGGATTATTATTATTATTAATAATAATTTATGGTAAGGATGTCTAAAAACAGGTTCAAAAGGAACTCTAATGGGTTGTCAATACACTTCTAATCGGTTCACAAATTAACCTTTAAGGTTCCCGCACAGTTCAGAAGGTTCATTTTTTTTAAGCTTTTCTTCTTACAGCGTATGCCACATAAATTTGTTAAACAAATCATTAACACACGTTTTTGGACTCGAACAACCGTATATATGTAACTAAGTGATAAATGGTCTGATTATTTTCTAAGCTAGGAAAGCTGTTATGGCATAAGTTCTCATGGAGGTGTCAGTAAGTAGTGATGTTGGGTACTAGCGAAGAGGCTAGGCATGTGCACACCCACTAGGAAATGTTCTGTGAGAAGTGCGGGAGAGAAGTTCACTCTTGGGTTTGCTGGTAGATCTCACACCATCCAGTTGTAAGTTTAATAGTTCATGACGGTATTTTGGTGAAATACCCCTTCTGGATGTATGTTTGCTCAGTTTATGGCCACAAAGTATCATATTAAGAGAGTGGTATCGCATGTAATGTCTGCGATGGTATGATGCAACGCCATGTGGTGCTAGGATACTTATTGATTTATTTTATTTTCCTTTCCGAGTTCACGATGTTATAAACTTCCATTTAAATTGTGTTCTTATGTGTTTTGTTACTTTCTGTTGTTTTATACAGTGTTCATTTAAAATGTTGGGAGTTTATTTTTCTTTTAGAAAATTAGCCCACTGCTGTATTGTTTGTTGTAAAACATGTTAGCTACACTGTAGTCAATTCAATCAGACAAATTACTGAATAAATGTAAATCTAAAGCACCCTTTAAATGTGTTCCTGGTGGTAAACCCAAATCCACGGTCACACATTTTTGGTATTAGGAGTGGGGTTGTTTATTCAATTTGTCCAATGTGCAACAAATAGCATAAGTAAGACAGACAATATGGCACTGGTGAAGATTTGTATGAGCAGAGGTTGTGGAGGCTGTGATCAGCGTGGGACTGTCAGACGGTTTCCAGTGTACCGGAGTGACAGTTACTGCACAGCCTGGTTCTGCATGGAATAGTTCCTACAGCTAAAAGGGGGTGTGCAGGCTCCTGTTGAGGGGTCTGTGGGTAATGA
Source organism: Ameiurus melas (assembly GCA_012411365.1). Lineage (NCBI taxonomy): Eukaryota > Metazoa > Chordata > Actinopteri > Siluriformes > Ictaluridae > Ameiurus > Ameiurus melas. Next base: position 27,191,277 of record CM022765.1, read on the forward strand.
TGTACTAGAGCAAATGGGAGGTCAAATTCAGAAGTTAAGGGATGGGAGGAATGATACCCTGGCACATAGGGCTACCGGTGGGGGCAATCCGACCTGCTCTTATATTTATGTCCCTCGAGAACGTCAGGTTCAACCGTTTAGCGGGGAGTACAGCAAAGATGGGAGGTCCGTCGAGGAGTTTATTGAGGTGGAAAGGGTTCTAAGAGCTAGAGATCAAACTCAGGAAGAACAGTTGGACTTCATTGTCTCACACTTGAGGGGCTCTGCACGAGAAGAAGTGTGTTTATGTGTGGGAAATCAGTCCATGTCGGTTGTTGATCTCTTCACTTCCTTGCGTGAGGCATTTGGGGAACGGCTTAGTGGGACTAAATTGTTACAAACCTTTTACAATCGCAAACAATTAGAGGGTGAAAGCCTTGGAATTACTCTCACGCAGTTTCTCACACTTTAAGCTCTGTTTCAAAACAATCTGTTGGAGGCTTGGCTAATGAGCAGGTGATATTGCGTGATCAGTTTGCGGAGGGGGTGCGGGACACTTCGTTATGGCGGGAACTGCGCAAGACCATCAGAGAAAAGCCCAACTTCACCCTTCTAGAGATTCGTAATGAGGCCATTCTTTGGTCCATGGAAGAGACCAGGCCTGCAAGGGCTGTGAGTAGTGGACCAGTCCATTCAGAAGTGTTTGGTGAAATTGGGTGTTCCTTTGTTGGGGCTGAGAACAAAACATCTACTCTGTTAGATGATATTTTGCAGGTGATTTCTCGGCAAGACAAGCGAATACGTGAGCAGGAACAGAATGTCACAGAGCTCACCAAAGTGGTAAAGGAGTTGGCTTTACAACGGTCGCTGTCAGTTCCTCAGGCTTGTGCACCTTTGTTTAAGGCCCCTCCATGGTTTACAGAGAAGGGAGAACTGTTTCAGGTGTATCTGTTTCAGGTGTAATGGGGATAGGTATATAGTTAGACGTTGCACAGTGTGGCGAGGCGGACAACCCAAGAATGTTGCCAAAACAACAGAAGAGCAAGATAAATGAGGTTTCTCGGTTGGTCTGAGCGAGGCAGCCAAAGGGGCCATTTCTGGCTTACCACCAGAAGGAACTAGTCGAGGCAGGTTCCTTGAGCGGGCTGTTGGAACATGCCCGATGGTGGATCTGAAGATAAGGGGTGTGCCTTTGTCCTGCTTACTAGACACTGGTAGTCAGGTCAGTACTATTACTGAAGGTTTCTTCTGAGAGCATTTATTTGGGGATGAAAGTGATGTGTTGTCCACATCTGGTTGGTTAAAGATCACTGCAGCCAACGGTTTAGATATTCCCTACTTAGGTTACCTGGAATTGGATGTGAAGGTCCTAGGGGTGGCTTTACCTGATTGTGGGTTCTTAATTGTTAAAGAAACTCCAAATCTGCCTGCATCAGTGCTCATCGGCATGAACATTATTAGTAAATGCCGACAGATAGTATACGCTGAATTTGATACCACTTTAAACGGTCGACTTGATTCAAACTGGAGGACAGCTTTCCAACAGGCACAGTCAGTTGAGTTAGTCAAACGGGTGTCCTTTGCTCGAGTCGCAGGTAAGACTTCGGAGCATGTGCCTAGTTGGTCTGCAGCTACAGTTATGGTTAAAAGTGTGGAAGAAGGAAAGCGGAATGGTTCTATGTGGTTATTAGAATCAGCAAATATGCCTTTACCAGAAAGTTTGGTTGTAGTGCCTACATTAGTCACGTCTGAGCTACCTGTGTGCCCCGTAAGGGTCCTTAACCTGTCACAGGAAGACCTTTTTCTTCCTGGGGCTCGACTGGGAGTGTTGTCTGTGGTAGACAGCTCCAGTGCAGATGCATCCTGGGAGGTGAGGTTTCAGAGAATTTCTGCAGATACAGAGCAGGTCACAATAGGTGCAAATCACGGTTGTGAGTCTCCGGTCAAATCGCTTTTTAACCAGGTCAGTAAGGGAGGCACGCTGGAGCAGCAGGTCCAGTTGAAAGCATTGCTGAAAAAGTAACTCAAGCGTGTTTGCGTTGGAGGATGAGGATTTGGGTTATACCAACAGTGTTTGACATGAGATACATCTGACTGATGACATACCCGTGAACCAGCCATACAGGAGAATTCCCCCTAACCAGTATCAGGAGGTTAGAGAGCACATTGCTAGGTTGTTGAAGAAGGGTGTTATTCAGGAGAGTGTCAGTGCTTATGACTCTCCAATGGTGCTAGTGCGCAAAGCTGATGGTGCACTAAGGTTTTGTGTGGATTACAGGAAGCTCATTGCTAAAACGAGGCGTGATGCATTTCTTTTACCCAGAATTGACGAGAGTTTTGATGCCCTCAGGGAAGCTAAGTTCTTTTCAACCATTGACTTGGCGTCCGGGTACCATCGGATTGCGGTGAGTGAGAGAGATAGGGCCAAGACAACTTTTACTATGACTTTTGGTTTATTTGAGTATCAGCAGATGCCATTTGGGATATGTAATGGGCCGTCAACTTTACAGCGGCTCATGCAGGCCATCATGAGTGATTTGATCTTTCAAGTGTTGATAGTGTACTTGGACGATATTCTGGTGTTTTCACAGACGTTTGAGGAACACTTGGAAAGATTGGAGATGGTGCTTAAACGGTTGGCTGAGACCGGGTTAAAGGTCAAGCTGGGGAAATGTAATTTTCTGTAAGATTTCTTGGTCATCAGGTGTCAGCAGAGGGGATTGTTTTTAGGGTTTTGTAGTTACTATAGGATGTTTATCAAGGGTTTCTCGAAGATAGCTGGACCCTTCCGTGACCTGGTGAATGCTTGCTTGCATGAAGGCAGATGTATTAAGGGTAACCGCCACTTTATTACCCATTGGTCGTCTGAATGTCACAGTGCATTCAACCAGTTGAAGGAGAAGCTTACCACGGCCCCTGTACTAGGGTTTGCTGACTTCACCTGTCGAGAAATTTCGGGGCTACTTACTTGGGTCTAGGTTCGAAGTGATCATGGATAACAATGTTCTCTGTCACTTGCAGACTGCTAAACTAGGAGCCATCGAACAGAGATGGGCAGCGCAGCTGGCTGTTTTTAATTTTGAGGTGAAACACAGGCCGGACCGGAGTAACGCTGCCGCTGATGCTTTGTCTAGGCAGGAGTTGGCAGTGGAGCCTAATCCTGATCCTGATGCTGACTGAGATGAGTGTGTAGCGATTTGTAGTGTGGTTAGTAGAGGGACAATCTTGGATCCTGAACTTGCCTTGAAAGGTGTAGTGTGTTGTCGGGTGAGGCAGGTGCGTGCATTTGAGGCTGATTGAGAAGCCATCACCAATGTTCAAGGTAACACTCCTACACTTCCCGGTTATACCAAAGAACAGCTGGTTGAGTTTTAGAAAAATTACCCAGTTATCAAAAAGTTCAGCAGGTTTTGGTATAGTAAGAAAATATTGTTAGCCTTAGCTGGGCCAGTGGAGCGTCTTTTGAAGCATTGGGACCTCATAAGAAAAAGGGAAAGGTTGTTGTATCGGGTTTTACCTGACTCTTCTGATGGGGGATGCTGGCCGCTGTTGCTACCAGAGTGCTTGAAAGAACAAGTGTTGAGTAGTGTGCACGATGGTATGGGAAATCAGGGCATTGAATGCACAGTGAGTTTGCTGAAGCAGAGATGTTTTGGGGTTGGTCTTTAAGAAGATGTGGAGGAATGGGTAAAGAAGTGCCAGCATTGCATCCTCACAAAAATGCCTCAACCCAAAGTACGTGCCCGTGAGAGCATTTCTAGCTTCCAGGCCTGTAGAGGTGATTGCAGTGGATTTCACAGTCCTAGAGCCTGCTTCTGACGGGCGTGAAAATGTTCTCGTTGTTACCGATGAGTTTACAAAATTCACACAGGCATTCCTCACAAAGGATCAGAAGGCAGACACTACAGCAAAAATTTTGTTGAAAGAGTGGTTTATGAAGTATGGAGTTCCAGAACAGCTGCACTCCGATCAAGGCAGAAACTTTGAAAGTGAGATTATTGCTGAACTGGTCAGACTCTATGGGGTGAAAAAGACTACTTATAGGCCTCAGGGAAATGCCCAATGTGAACGGTACAACCAAACTCTGCACAACCTGCTATGCACGTTGTCTCCAGAAAAGAAATGCCGCTGGCCAGAGTACTTGCCCGAAGTAGTTCATGCCTATAATGGGACTGAATTTCCACTACAGGGTTTTCCCCTTATTATTTACTGTTTGGGGTTCAGCCACATCTGCCCATAGATGCGTTGTTTGGTAGGAAGGAGGTCTCAGAGGAGAGGCAGGACTGGTTGTCTGTTCATCAAGAGAGACGAAAGTACTCCCATGAAAAGGCTAGGGAGTACTCAGAGCAAAAAGCTCAGGAGAGGGTGACCCGACAGAATGAAAAAACTTTTTGTCCACGTAGGACAGTTGGCGTACTTGCGCCATCAGCCTGCAGGCCGGAATAAGATTCAAGATCTCTGGGGTCCGCTTGTGTACAGGGTTGTAGATGTATTATCAACTACTTACATGGTGGAACCTTTGGAGGGAGGTGCAGTTAAATGGGTCCAAAGGACAGAGTTGCGTCCGGGTGCTGTTCCCATTCCTAGGCCAAGGAGTGAGATAAAGCCAACCTTAGGTAGACCACCTGTCACCGTGGACTGGAGTGAGACTTCTGAGCTGGATTTTGTGGTGGTAGAGGAAGTCTTACAACCTTTTTCAAGCTTGGTCTCAAGGGTGCCAGGGGGATCAGTGGCTGAGGGTACTGTAGAGGTTGACGATGACAACTTGGAAGGTAGCCAGGTACAAGTACCTGTTGATACTGGCAGAGACTCTGTGGAATGAGAAGGTGTTGTCCTAAATGCAGTGGTTGAAGATGAGCATGTTCGGTTAAGGGAACTTGAGATAGGTGTCTTGGGTAAAACAGTCAGGAGAGATCTCCAGCTGTGAGGAGTACGCAAACAACTGCTGGTGTTCACACAAATCCTTTTCATGTACCCAGATCCACTTGTAATGCAAAACAATAACCACTACTGCAGTCCCAAGACACTGCACCAGAGCTACCCACATCAATTGCAGTCCAATGCCAGCTCCCTGTCTTCCAAGTGTGTCAGCAGGCTGCCCATATGGGGACATCCTCAGCAAGTGACTGGCCTCCAAACGATGAGAACTCCAAAAGCAGGGCACCAAGAAATGTGATCTACTGTTGTGAAAAAATGTGATCTACTGTTTTAACTGGCTTTGCCATACCTTCACCCTTCTTGGACTTGGGAAAATGAGCTTGTACATTGCTTATAACACTGATAATGTTGCCTGCTCATGGTCTGGATTTTACCTGTAATGCACGTCAGCAAGGTACAACCTGCACAAAATTAATAATAATAAAATAAAAGCAAGGTTAAAATGTGATCTACTTGAAAACAACTAGCCACTTATGCATATGCGTTTAAGATGTTACAGAATATATCAAAGTCTAGTACTTGCAAAACTTTCCAATGAAAGGATAAACCATATTCTTAGAGGCAAATTGCAGGACCACACTGTGAAAGGCCTCCAGCGAAGATGTCTGGTAGTGATGACTTGGCTTTTCCACAACCTTCAGGACTCCATTGCTCAGGATCTTTTCCACTTAGTAGAGAGCCATTGACACTCAAATAACCCCCCGAAAAATAAACTAAATAAATTTACCTAGAGCAGGCTTTCTATACTTGGTCACATTATATAGACACAATTTGAATGCGTACCTACATTTATTCATTTAGCACATGCTTTTAACCAAAGTGACTTACAAATGAGGGAATACAAGCAAAGCAATACATCAAGCAGAGAACAATACAAGTAGTGCCACAATACAAGATTTTTAAAATTGAGTTCTAGATAACCAAACTGCGCAGAGTAGAGGTGTAAGAGCCAGAGCACTTTTTTTTAATGGATAATGTGGGGATGGAATTTCAGGGGTTAGTCACAGTGCATCCGGAAAGTATTCACAGCACTTCACTTTTTTCCACATTTTTTTATGTCACAGCCTTATTCCAAAATGGATTAAATTAATTATTTTCCTCAAAATTCTAGAAACAATACCCCATCATGAGAACTTGAAAGAAGATTGTTTGAAATCATTGCAAATTTATTTTTTAAAAAAAAAAAAAAAAAACAACAACAACAACAACAACAAAAAAGGTTTGTTGAAGCACCTTTGGCACTAATTACAGCCTCAAGTCTTTTTGAGTATGATGCTACAAGCTTGGCACACCAATTTTGGGGCAGTTTCTCCCATTTTTTTAGCAGGACCTCTCAAGCTACATCAGATTGGATGGGGAGCACAGCCATTTTCAGATCTCTCCAGAGATGTTCAATCGAGTTCAAGTCTGGACTCTGGCTGGACCACTCAAGGACATTCACAGAGTTGTCCTATAGCCATCACCTTCACCCTCAGCTTCTTTAGCAAGGCAATGGTTGTCTTGAGGTGTGTTTGGAGTCATTATCATGCTGGAATACTGCCCTGCAGCGCAGTTGCCAAAGAGAGGGGATCATGTTCTGCTTCAGTATGTCACAGTACATGTTGGCATTCATGGTTCCCTCAAATCCCCAGTGGTTCCCTGTAGATCCCCAGTGCCGGCAGCACTAATGCAGCCCCAGACCATGACACTCCCACCACCAAATGTAATCTCTCAGTTCAAGCTGTATATACCAGACTGACGGACGAGGAGTTGGATGCTTCTATAACCGCTCTGAATGCCTTACTGTGGATATAGAATGATGAGAGCAGCGCTTAAGACACAAGGACACCGGGTGCAGTTTGACCGAGTAAGATCTTCAGTGCACCGGGTCGACACCACACCGTGGGAGTTATATCTCGTTAGACACAGCTCGGCTGTGTAGTTCAAAGGACTTACTCAGTCTCCAGTCCAAGGTCATTTTTGCACATCGACACCAATCATAAGCTGATTCGGTAAGTAATAAAAAAAAAAAAAAAAAGTTGATAGTGAATTCATGTTAGTTTTAATTTAAGCAATGTGTTCACAAAACCGTGTAATTTCAGCTACAACATAGTTATTTTTGGAGGTGTAGATGGCTTTTCACGGTAAGGGTTACCCTTTGTCAAGTAGATTTACCATTTTTTAGAGAACTATTGAGCTGATCACGTGTCTACATGTACCTTGGCGCTGCATCTAAAAACCTTGCGTCAACTACGCTGGCTTTTTTCAAGAAGCAGTGGAAACTTTTGGCTTTCCCCTAAGGTACATTCATGATAATCAAATTCTAAGTATAAAAAGTTGCTTGATACAGCTATATTTCTTACTATTTTATAAATGACATTAATTCAAGACAAGAAAAGTCAAACAGGCAGTTTCATGCACCAATCTTTTTACACTATCGGGGTACGAAGTGACCAGGGCATTGAAAATGTGGATGTTGCTCGCCTAATGTTCACAGTCCATGGGGCGGGCAGGGGAAGATTTATTTCAGGAAAGAGTGTCCGTAATCAGCGATGTGTTGATTTAAAACCATGTATACTTATCAGTATATCTACTGAGGTTCCAGTTTACAAAATCATTTGACACTGAATTTTACTTTTGTATGATTCATTTATTCCAGTATTGAGAGGCTGTGGGGAGACGTCTGGAAATCGGTGACAAATGTGTATTATGATGTTTTGCACTCCCTAGAGGAATGTGGCTACCTTGACATTTCAGACCCAACTCACCTCTTTTGTCACCACTATGTTTTTCTTCCACGGCTTCAAAATGACCTCAACTTGTTCTGCAGAACCTGGGACAATCATCCAATTTGCACAGAGGGTAGTATGACTCCAAACCAGTTGTGGGCAATGGGAAGTGTCAACCATCCTGTACCTGAACCCAACATTGAGGCATGTGGTCTACTTTTCATATGTGAAACTGTCTGTCTTTATTTTTTGAACTAAGAACAATAAGTAAGAATGCTGCCATGAATGGAATGCTCATTTTGTTGAGAGCTTTAGGAAGGACTTCACATGTTATGATTAATGGTCCAAAATTTGTCTTTTAGGGACTGAGCATACCGCACATTGACTGGGAGTGTAGCGGCCTTGTTGCTGATGCACACGCCAGCATCATTGTTCCTACGACTGAATGCCCCCTGAGTGATGAACAAATGGCAGCCCTATAGGAAGCTGTAGACCCCAAAACAACTTCACAGACATTTGACTGGGACATCTATTTAGCGACACTTCAGTTTTGCCAGTCAGTACTTATGGAGTAATTGTCTATAGTAACAGCAGACCACATGTTTGTTACTTGATAATAAATGTTTCGGCATATGGAAATAATCCGTTCCCAAGAACATTGGTTCTTTTATGTTTTGAAACTGAGTTTAACCGAGTTAATTTAGTCTTAGTTGACATTCACACAGCAGGTTAATAGATAGAGCCAAACATATTGTTAAAGAAGACACGACTATTGCTCACAATTGAAAAAGTACAAGATGTACATATATTTTGAAATAATAAAACAATAACATAAAGCATGGAAAAACAGTTTCATTTTCACCAAAAACTTTCAGTAGCCACTGCATCTAAAATAGTGTGGTGGGGTACAGTAGAAATTTACATGCCATCTTGTCAAATATTGCATGTGCCATGCATGTTAAAACTGTCACGTATCCGGAAACTCTGGACTCCATTTCCCATCAGTCACTGCACTACACCACATGACCACATGTGCCACCACATGCACCTGATTCACGTTTTGGTTAATGAGCACCCATGTGTATATATAGTCTTTGTCTGCACTCTCTCCATGTCTTTCGTCATCTGAGACTCCTGTCTTTCTTGTCAGTGTGTTTTGTGTCTTGCCATAGTCTCTTGCCAAGTTGTCTTAGTGTTTGTTTGGTCTTTCTGCCATCCTGCTTCGCTGAGGACGTCACTATGCCTCCATGTTCCGCTGAAGACGTCGCTCCTTTCCTGTCGCTCTTCCTTCCTGCTCCACGGAGGACGCCGTTCCCCCCTCATGCTCCACGTTCCTCCCTTGGGCCTCGCGGAGAACCTCGCTCCTCTCCCTGGCCTCGCGGAGAACCTCGCTCCCCCCGTAAGCCTCGCGGAGAACCTCACTCCCCCCATAAGCCTCGTAAGGTACTTCACTCCCCCCTTGAACCTCGTGGTGAAGCCTGCTCCGCTCTCCTATCCCGTGGGGGACGTCACCCCACTTTTATGCTTTGCCGAGGACTTTCCCCTGCCCCCCTGTGCCATTGTGGAAGCTGCTCGGTCTCCTGGTTTTGCTGGGGACTTTTTGCCCAGAGGGCCGGGACCTCCGGATGGAGGACCTTTGATTTTGGGCGCTCCGGGAGTAGTGCCCTTGGGGGAGGGTTCTGTCACGTATCCGGAAACTCTGGACTCCATTTCCCATCAGCCACTGCACTACACCACATACACCACCACATGCACCTGATTCACGTTTTGGTTAATGAGCACCCATGTGTATATATAGTCTTTGTCTGCACTCTCTCCTTGTCTTTTGCCGTCTGAGACTCCCGTCTTTCATGTCAGTGTGTTTTATGTCTTGCCATAGTCTCTTGCCAAGTTGTCTTAGTGTTTGTTTAGTAGTATGTTTGTTTAAATTAAATGTTTAAAAATCTGCGACTGCTTCTGCCTCAACCTCAATTCGTGACAAAAACAGAACAGACTTAAACATTACAAACAGTAACAGCACTTTCATGCATATGCTAAAGTAGAACTGAAACATTTACGCTGCACGAATAAGGCAACAATGAAAGGGTGAACTTTAGTGAAGAAATATGCAGTTCCAGCTGCTGAATAATCAAAATTAAATATGCTCAAAACCATACTTGCACATCCATCCTGAAGACTGGTAATCTTTGTAGTGCCCTGGTAATCGGAAGATACAGAAGCAGGTAGGTAGGGGCTCTTGGGAGGTCAACATTAACAACTTCCACAGCCATACTTTCTTTAGCAACTTCCCATCCAACCCAAAACTTGAGCAGGTCCTTCAGGTCCTTGCTACATGCTGAAATCGAACAAATAAAATTTGTTATTTTGTCATTTATGACTGCAACAGTTTGTGGTCTTGGGCAAGGCACATTATTCACTTTATTTTAAAATGCAAAATAGAACAACAAAACATTTACATAGACATGAAGACACACAAATGTCAGATTATGACAAACATGTTTAAAATCTTATTTATATTTAATGTAAATAAAGAGGCCAATATAGATTTGGAGGTAGATTGCTGATACCATACCCATCTCAATGAACTGCCTCAAGTACCCAGTGATATGTTGGTTTGTTTCAGCTGGGTATTCATCATCAGCAGCAGACCACAGTATTCGAGAAAGCAGTATTTAACATTTAACATTTTTAAGGGTCCTAAACGGCTTGAACCCCGATAATTGCTGCTTGCAGATATATTTTATGTTTATTTTTCTTGTTCAATTAGATAGGCTGTTTTTTTAGACTTATTATTAATAATTTACAATGTTATAATAATGTTAGGCTACATTTAACTACATGTAGGATAATATGTCAATTACTGCCATAGTTAGTAGCCAACCTTAATGAATTCGGGCTATTGAACTCCATAAACAGCCTGGGAACCTGGGCTTCAATGTACTTTTAAGGTAGTGTGATACCTGGAAATTTCCGCACATGGAATCTACAGACTCCGCGTGTCCCTGAGGACTCCCAGTACAGCTAGCTAGTAAGGATGTAGCTAGCCAAGCCATGACTTCGTGCAGGTGTTCAACATAGAACGTCGTTAGCTAACGTGAGCTAGGTAGCTAGCTACCTCACAAAAAGCTAGCATAACTTCGCTACAATGAATGACTATATGAGCAAATAAACTCTGTCGTTCTGGATTGGTCGATTAAAGTGGGCATTCTCACTGGTTATGTGTGTATTCCATGCTTGGTATTGTAGCATTTGGGAAAAATCAAGAAAACAAACTAAAATCATGAATTCTGCTAAAACCCAGAGTAAGCAATAAAGTTCAGTGCTACAGAACACTACAGTCTATGGCAAATAATATACTGTGCTATAGTTTTATGCCAGAATGTCTCTTTACCGCCCTTTAAAAAATTTACATTTAAAACATGTATCTTAATTTGACATGTCAAGATCTGATGGCTTTGTTAGAGCACTTCCTTTAAGAACTTGAATGAGCATAGCTCCATCCACATTGTCCACAGAGGTACGGCTTCTGTCCTTTATGACTTTGCTGGTGTATGTGGAAGGTACTGTGGTTATGAAAACTTTTCCCACACTGTTCACAGTGATACAACTTCTCTCCTGTGTGAATATTCTCATGTTGTTGGAGATTACTCTCTTGACTAAAACTCTTCCCACACTGTCCACAGTGAAACGGCTTCGCTCCTGTGAGAATGCGCTGGTGTATTTGAAGATTACTCCGACAAACAAAGCTGTTCCCACATTGTCCACAGTGATACGGATTCTCTCCTGTGTGAAAACACTCGTGCATTTGGAGATCACGACTTTTAGTAAAACTCTTCCCACAATCTGAGCAGTGGTACATCTGGAAAACAAAAATTATTCAAGATGCTTAAATAATTTTAGTTTTAATTTTAATTTTGTTCAAATGTATTTATGGAATTGTTTTTGGAAAGGTCTCCAACAATAGTGTAATACAGCTTGGCCACATAATCACCCACCTTTAATGACTGTAAAAGCTTTGTCATTTTCGATTAGTAATGTAATTCCCCTGAATGTAGTCCAATTTTACTAATGCCAAAATCACGGTGACTGATCATTCTGAAGAGCCAAGATGAACAAGACAGTGGACCTAACTTACATAATTTCTCACCACAGACAAATAGTTAATGTAGTTCTTTACATTTATACAAATTAGAGACTGGCCACACAAAGATGACCTTGCTCTGGGTGTCTCTGTTTTTTCAAGCTGAAGCCCTGAATGTGTTTAGACTCTGGAAAACCAACATGGAACTTTGTGTTTCCAAATAGAACAGATTACAGTATTATTGTAATCAACACACATTCTCTGTTCAAATAAATCTGACTATCATATGGGTGGGAAGTTAAAAAACATAATTTCACAAATACAATCAATCCATTCTAGTAATCTTTGATCAAATAAAAAACCCAACGTATACAAATGCATCTCTATCTTTTAAGTTAGTGAGAAACGTGTACACACATGGCAGACAGGATTTAACCCTCCACGTTTTATTCATCCTTTTTGTCTGTCTATTTGAAAGATTTAAATTTTTACTTAAACAATCAAGTAATCTTGAGTAAACAAGTTAGTTTAACTTATTTACTTTCAAAGTGCATAAACTTAAGATTTCAAGTGTTATAAACTCAAAATAATGATTCATTAAAATAGCTCACTCTGGTCTTCCTTTGATGTGATTGGCCATGCAAAGAGTTCTGCCTGGCAACAAGAGAACTAATGCACTGATTGGGCGATAATTACAAAAGGCGGTCCTCTTCGAGGTTGCTGCTGAGACTGGTGTCAGTGTGAAGTTAAAGAAGAGAGATTTTTATTGTGCACCATTTTAAGTAACATTATATCAAATAATTTTTTGTGATTTTTAATAGTGAAATGTGTTATTTTCCTAATGATACATTTTATAATAAAGGACAACACAGCCATAATTACAAATGTTTCCCGGTCGAACTTTGCTAACGTAGCCATTAATTAACAATATTTTAAACAATGGTTTTGTGATGGCATGATAACTGAGATATCAAATGATTATTTGTGTGATTTTAAATATTTAAATCATACAAGTTAGTAAAATTAATTATTGCCTAATCGTGTATCTCTGAGAAAGAACACATGGCTGCTAATTCCGAGACCTACAAGCCTAGTATTTTTCATTTACATTACAATACATACATTTATTCACTTAGCAGACGCTTTTATCCAAAGCGACTTACAAATAATCAAAGCAACATATCAAGCAGGGAACAATACAAGTAGTGCTACTATACAAGATCCATTAATTGAATACTAGAGGAAGCAAAGTGTACAGAGTAGAGGTGTAAGTGTGTTGTGTGTGGGTTTTTTTTTTTTTTTTTAGGAGTTGGTTAGGTGTTCACGGAAGAGGTGGAAGAGGCTGTTTTTTGAAGATAGTGAGAGATTCTGCAGTCCGGATTGAGATCAGAAGAGCATTCCACCACTGGGGAACGGTATGTGTGAAGGTTCTGGAAAGGGACCTTACGCCTAGTCGATCGCAGATTGCGAGAGGGAATGTATGCCTTCAGGAGAGAGTTGAGGTAGGAGGGTGCTGTTCCTGACAAGGTCTTGTAGGTGAGCATCAAGGCCTTGAACTTGATCCGGGCAGCTACAGGAAGCCAGTGGAGGGAGATGAAGAGGGGTGTGACATGAGTAGTCTTGGGCGGTGGAAGCGGTTAAGACGCGGGCCCAGCATTCTGAATCATTTGAAGGGGTGTGATGGAGCTGGCTGGGAGGCCTGAAAGCAGTGAGTTGCAGTAGTCCAGTTTAGAGATGACAAGAGCCTGGACTAGTATCTGTGTAGCCTGTTTGGTGAGGAATGGTCGGATTTTCTTGATGTTGTACAGGATGAACCTACAGGATCTTGCAGTTGCTGAGATGTGGTCTGTAAAGGTCAAGCCCTCATCAAGAATCACCCCAAGGTTCCTGGCCATCTTGGTTGGCATGAGTGTAAGTGAGCTGAGCTGTACAATGAAGTTCTGGTTGATTTTTCCCAGGCAAACTTTGACAATGTCGCCATTAATTAACGACATTTTCATGATTTTGTGAAGGTATGATTGAGATATACACTTATTTTATATTTTGACTTGTGTGCCAAAAACATTTTGTAAAGATTTAATTATAGGCTAATCAGCTGAGAACAATTAGTTTCATAGTCGGTGAAATCAATCTATCTTCTCACTCATCACTATTTAATAGAAAATTTAGTTGATCTACCTTATTTGTTGGTGTGACGTACGGGACCGTGTTGTAGATGGAGGCAGACTCAATACGGGCGTAGCCACAGATCAATGCTTTATTTATCACACTTGCAAACGTAGACCTACTCTTCATGCGAAATAAAGGACGCAAAGCATAACGTCAACTTAAAGTCTCTCCCCATTTAACTACAAGTTAAACACACATATATAAACACCTATGTAAACGCAATCACGAGCCACGCGCTCGGGTAACACATGCACATAAATAAGGCAGGTAATCAAACTAATCACCCACACCTGCCGTGAGATCGCGTTCACGCGCAGACTAACCACGCCTGCGCGCGCCCGACTCAACTGCGGCCCAGCGGCCTCTAGCGGCCGTGGCGTGACAACTGCGCCACGGCGGCCTCTAGCGGCCGTGGCGTGACATTACCCCCCTCCAAGGGGTGCTCCTCCCGGAGTGCCCACAAACCCCCCTCCTAACGGGTGCGCGTCGAGAGCGGGAGGCTGCGTCCGAACTTGGACATCGCAGAACTGATACTGGGTCTGTATTTGGGCATCGTGGAACTGAGCTTGGGTCTGAATGTGGATGTCGTGGAGTTAAGGCTTTGATCTGACCGAGTTCCCCAATTCTTGTACTTTGGCATTCAGCGTCTTAGTTAGTCTTTCCATCTGCTGTGGTGCGGTCTCCCTCTTCTGAGCCTTGTGGCGCTCACCGGCTAGCTCGGTGCGCAGCATGTCCATCCATGCATTTGCCGCCTTCATTCATCCGCGTTCACTATAGACCAGCCTTCCCTTCAGTTCCTCCTCCAGCTGTGACATATCGGCTTCACACTTTAGTTTCTCTTCTTTCAAAGTGGTTATCATGGAGTGACAGCTGGTCCCTTCCTCATGTAGCGTATCCCTGTCTTGAGGTACCTGCTTCAGACTGCGATCAGCTCCCTCTGTAGCTGCTCCTTTTCGGCTGCCAGACTTCTTTCTCCTCGGCTCCGCTCAATGCCGCTTCCTTCGCCACTCGGAGCTCTTCCATCTCCCGCAACTGGTCCTCTAACTGAGTCTGGGCCTGTTTTAGCTGTCCATGTGTTTTGACTCGAGCTTCTTTATTGAGGATGAGTTGTGCTTCACGCTCAGACAGTTCAATTTCCAGCCTTTCCTTTGCTGCCACCGCTTGAGCTCTCATTCTTCTTTCATCCTCCAGCTCTGCCTCCATTTCACACACCTGGTCCAGCTTTTTATCCTTTTCTGCCATTAACTGCCACCCCAAAAACAAACTCTTCTGAACAAAACCCTAATGAGAACCCATTTTCACCTATTTATTTTCACTTATTTCCTTTTTTTCATCTATTATGGAATATTTTAATCAAAGTATAATTCACTCATGTATAATGAAAGTATAAGGTGTGAAAGAATATTAAGTTATAATCAATGAAATGAGTTAATCCACTAAAACTTGTGCTTAAAGAGAATAACCAAATGTTAGTCAGTAAACTGGTACCTGTTCATGTACGGCCAAGGTCTGAAAAAATAACAAAAAAAGGGAAAAACCCTAGAACAGTTCAGTAGGTGGCGGTAATGCACCTTCAGTTGGTTTGCCAATCGCCATTAAAACAACAAGAAGAAGAAAGAGAAATGCGCTCTTCCTTCTCCACACGGGCTTCTGATCTCTGATCCTCTGAGTAACATCACTAAAGGTGAGTTGATCTGAAACTTACCACCTGAGCTGCTCGGTTAACAGGTTAGTGGAGATTCTGGAGTCATGAATCTCTGTATTTTTTATGTGTCTGATCTCTCTTTTAGTTTATAAACTCTGAGAACTTCTTTATAATGAAGTAACCATTACAACACTATATACAACAAGCAGAAGACTTCAGGTCAGGACTCACACTTCATGTGGTCTTCAGATTATTAATAAAGGAACTGGTTTCATTGCATGTTTCTGTTGTAGATTCTGAAACAATGAGCAGTTCAGCAAACCAAAAGACGAGCCTGCTAACTGTTAGCTAGATAAATAAAGTTCATTAGATGGAAATGTGGAACAGTTGTTAGATAGTCTTGTGTAATCTTCTTCAGCAATAAAACACTCCATCACCTGGTTCACACACACTCACTGTGCTTTCACATGATACCCTACGAACGCTTACAAACATGAATGCTGAGGAGTTATTATTATTATTATTATTATCTAAAAGACAGAGGAGAAGATGGAATGTCTGTCCATTAAGTACCACCTTAAAATATGAGATGTATAAAACTAACTTACATGCACATGTAATTTTCCACTGCAAGAACGATCAGCTGTGAGATTAGTTTTTTAGCCGTTCACAAAAATAGATGCTTTAGTTCAGAAGTTTGGCGTCAGTGTTGATTCAGATGCATCTATAAAATTATTGCTGTGTGATTCTAGTGTTAAAGATTTAGGTTTCCTTACAATAATCCGTGACCGTGTGGGGTGAGACGGCAACATTGTAGTCTGTTTTCTCTGAGCTCCAGAACCACAGTGCTGTAAACTTTCTGCCACTTTTGGGTAATATCCATATGTTCAGGTCTTTTCTCTTCATAATGATGAGCCAGAAAAGAGTTCTGCTTAATGAGTGCCATTTATTCCAGTCCATTTTACTTCCACAGACTGAAACAAAAGAATAATGTCTGAGCCAGCAGATAAAAAAAAACAATTTCTGTCCACCCCACTTGCACTTACTGCCGTAACCCCCACCCAAACTACAATATCATGTAGGGATGATTACATCATTATATAGTTCCTCCAGTTAATGCCAGTTGACGCAAACACTGCAATATCCGGCGGAGCTTGCAATTGTTTAAAACTACAGCAGATTTTCTGCAGATTTGGTCCAAGATCCATCATGTGACGTCATCACAATGTGCACTCAGTCAGCACTCTCTTCGATTCACGTGCGTTGACCATGAGTACAGATGAAAGGTGTCATTTACTAACAAACATCCCTGTGAAAGACTGTGCAAAACATTTTCACCAAGTATACAGTTATCTGCAAAAGAAGCACAGGAACCCTTTTTTTTCAAAATTTGCAGTGGAACCAAAAGCCTCAGCAAAATCAGAATTTTTTGGCCGCAACAGTTACAAAAAACTCTGAAATATTCTACGGACTGATTTATATCACACAAGTCTAGTGACCACCATACAAGTCCCCAGGGATGCAGCGTAATGAGATTTTAAGAATCATGGATGTGGCATGAGCTGTAACTTCACACCTGAGTGATAGTCAGATATTTTATTTGAACAGAGAATGTGTGTAGATTACAGTAATACTGTAATCTATTGTATTTTGAAACACAAAGTTCCATGTTGATTTTCCAGAGTCTAAACACATTCAGTGCTTCAGCTTGAAAGAACATTGATGCCCAGAGCAAGGTCATCTTTGTATGGCCAGTCTCTACATTGTATAAACGTAAAGATCCACATTAACTATTTCTGTGTGATGAGAAATGATGTGTAAGTTTGGTCAACTGTTGTTGGCTCCTAAAAAGATCATTGACCCTGGTTTTGGCATTAGTAATATTGGACTGCAGTCAGTTGAATTGTGACATCTAAAATTACAAATCTGTTACAGCCATTAAAGGTGGGTGATTGTGTGGCCAAGCCGTATTATAGTATTGTAGGAGACGTTTTCCATAAATACATGGGAACAAAATCTAAAATTAAGCATCTTGTATAATTTTATGTTTTCCAGATGTACGACTGCTCAGAGTGTGGGAAAAGTTTTACTAAAAGTGGTGATCTCCAAAAGCACAAGTGTATCCACACGGGAGAGAAACGATATTACTGCTCACAGTGTGGGAAGAGTTTTACTCGTCAGAGTACTCTCCAAGTACACCAGCGCATTCACACAGGAGAGAGGCCATATCGCTGTGGACGGTGTGGGAAGAGTTTTACTTGCCGGAATCATCTCCAAACACACGAGCGCATACACACGGGAGAGAAGCCATATTACTGCTCACAGTGTGGGAAGAGTTTTACTCGTCAGAGTACTCTCCGAATACACCAGCACATTCACACAGGAGAGAGGCCGTATCACTGTGTACAGTGTGGGAAGAGTTTTAGTAAAGAGAGTACTCTCCAAATACACCAGCACATTCACACGGGAGAGAAGCCGTATCACTGTGGACAGTGTGGGAAGAGTTTTATTCGTCTGAGTACTCTCAACCGTCACCTGCACATTCACACGGGAGAGAAGCCGTATCACTGCTCGCAGTGTGGGAAGAGTTTTAGTGAAAAGAGTGGTCTCCAGCAGCACGAGCGTATTCACACAGGAGAGAGGCCGTATCACTGCTCGCAGTGTGGGAAGAGTTTTAGTCGAAAGAGTGGTCTCCAGCAGCACGAGCGTATTCACACAGGCGAGAGGCCGTATCACTGCTTGCAGTGTGGGAAGAATTTTAGTCAAAAGATTAGTCTCCAGCTGCACGAGCGTATTCACACAGGAGAGAGGCCGTATCACTGCTTGCAGTGTGGGAAGAATTTTTGTCAAAAGATTAGTCTCCAGCTGCACGAGCGTATTCACACAGGAGAGAGGCCGTATCACTGTGGACAGTGTGGGAAGAGTTTTACTTGTCCGAGTCATCCCCAAATACACCAGCGCATTCACACAGGCGTAAAGCCGTATCACTGTGAACAGTGTGGGAAGCGTTTTACTCTCCAGGGTACTCTCAAACATCACCAGCGCATTCACACAGGAGGGAAGCCATATCACTGCCCCCAGTGTGGGAAGAGTTTTACTTGTCAGAGTCATATCCAAATCCACCAGTGCATTCACACAGGGGTAAAGCCGGAAGAATTTTAGTCAAAAGACTAGTCTCCAGCAGCACAAGTGTATTTACACAGGAGAGAGGCCGTATCACTGTGTACAGTGGGGGAAGAGTTTTACTCGTTAGATTACTCTCCGAATACACCATCGCGTTCACACGGGAGTAAAGCCATATCACTGTGAACAGTGTGGGAAACGTTTTCGTGACCAGAGTACCTTTCGCAGGCACCAGAAAAGTCATACAGGACAGAAGCTCTACCTCTGCGTACAATGTGGACGAAGCTATACTCATTCAAGTTTTTTAAGGACACTCAAGTGCTCTGACATAAAGCCATCAGATCTTGACATGAATTTTTTCAAAAGGAGGTCAAGGGACATTCTGACAAAACTGTTATATTATTTGTCATGGACTGTAGTATTCTCCTGCATGGGACTTTCTTGCTGGGTTTTTAGAAGGATTCATGATTTTATGTTTTCCTGTCAACCCCGTAAGCATGGAATACAATTCTTATTGCTGACGAGTGGTTTGTGTGTCGTGTCGCGACGGACCGACAGCCGGCGCGCATGATAAGAAGGTCGCTCCTTCCCCGACTGCCACGCAGGCACGAAGCGGACAGCCTCACGCCAGACACAGCACCAGCCGGAAGGACCGGCATGGTGGGGCGAAACGGTCGACACAACACCGGCCAGCGATTGGGGAGTCAGTTGGGAGAATTCCTCCACTCAGGCAAAGGGGGAAGGATATAAAAGGACGCTCTTCCGCTTGTGAGAGGATGAGTACTAACTCCCAGACCATGTGTGCGTCCGTTTGCTGCTTACAGGTATTTCGACCTCAGATGCAGCTATATAATTTCTCTAATCTCTCTCTCTCTCATCCTCTTCCAGACGGTTTAGCTGGTGAAACTTCAAAAGACGATGGTGGACGACGGCACGGGAAACCCGCACACACTTCCTGGGAAACCAGACACACCCTCGAAAGTGTCGCAACACCAGCCACATCCCCACAAAACATCTCACACGCATCCAAACACACCTCCTCCCTGCAGACAGCACTGCGTGAGAAAAATAAAGAATTAACCACTGCTCACTACAAGCAGCATCCTGCGTATCTGTGCTCTGCCCTTCCCTGGGCTATTTCCCTTACGGTTGTGGTATGGCCTCTATATTTCTGCACTTGAACTGTTCTTCAATTGGTGGATTGTGATACCTTCACCTCTGCCTTGTGAACGTTAATGATGTCACTAGCTGTTGTTTTGGGGTTTGCAGTGTTTGTCATTAGCTGCTGTTTTCCTTGGCTGAACGGTTCCATGTGGTTTTTTTTTTATTATTATTATTGTTGTAATCGCTATACGCAATGCTTGTGCAATGGCTCTGATAGATTTTCCTTCTTTTCTCAGTTTCAAAATGGCTTGATTTTCTCTATGTTGGCCTATCCTTTTCAACAAGGAAAAGCTTAAGGCTCGGACCAAGATAAGACATTCAAAGCTCATAATTCTCGAAACATTCAATGGTATAGGGCATACCTGGGCAACAAGAACCACCTACCAGTCACTTGTTCCAATAATTTTTATTAATTGAAAAATAAGTGGGTTCAATTAAAAGGTGCCATGTTCTAAGTTGTGTAACACACTATAGATTTAAATATGCTAAAAGTGGAAACTCAAATCTGTCCTCGAATTCATCTTTTTATGTCAAACCCAAATATCTTTAGTGTATAGTGAAAACAGAATTGGCCTTGCTGTTCCAATGCTTTTTTTGTGGAATGAGTTATCTTGTTTTAGACATTATTTTTCTAAGTATTATGAATATTCAGTTACGTTCTGTTAAATGTAGAAAGAAAATTGATTGTTTTTTTTGTTGTTGTTTCTTAAAAAAAGACAATATTCCATTGTTTTATGTAAGACTTTAGTGGTGTATTGTGCTTATTTATGTATTAAACATTTTATGGACAACCATGTTGTTGTCTGTTATGAAATGGGAGTAATAATAACAATAATAATAATAATAATAATAATTAATAGGGTAAGGATGTCTAAAAACAGGTTCAAAAAGGAACTCTAATGGGTTGTCAACACACTTCTAATCGGTTCACAAATTAACCTCTAAGGTTCCCCCACAGTTCAAAAGGTTAAATTTTTTTAAGCTTTTCTTCTTAGAGAGTATGCCACATAAATTTGTTAAACAACTCATTAACACACAAAAATCATTAAACAAGTCATTAACACACGTTTTTGGACTCGAACAACAGTATATATGTAACCAAGTGATAAATGGTCTGATTATTTTCTAAGCTAAGAAAGCTGTTATGGCATAAGTTCTCATGGAGGTGTCAGTAAGTAGCGATGTTGGGTACTAGCGAAGAGGCTAGGCATGTGCACACCCACTACGAAATGTTCTGAGAGAAGTGCGGGAGAGAAGTTCACTCTTGGGTTTGCTGGTAGATCTCACACCATCCAGTTGTAAGTTTCATAGTTCATGACGATATTTTGGTGAAATACCCCTTCTGGATGTATGTTTGCTCAGTTTATGGCCACAAAGTATCATATTAAGAGAGTGTAATGTCTGCGATGGTATGATGCAACGCCATGTGGTGCTAGGATACTTATTGAATTATTTATTTTATTTTCCTTTCCGAGTTCACGATGTTATGAACTTCCATTTAAATTGTGTTTTGTTACTTTCTGTTGTTTTATACAGTGTTCATTTAAAATGTTGTGAGTTTCAACTCCTGGGAATTCAAGATATTGTGCGGTGCAGGAGCCCATAGTTTTGTGAGTGTTATTTCAGTTTTATTAGTTTCAACGATGTCAGTGGGCAAGATAAAGTTCATATTCATTTGTTTTATTTTTCTTTTAGAAAATTAGCCCACTGCTGTATTGTTTGTATTGTTTGTTGTAAAACTTGTTAGCTACACTGTAGTAAATTCACTTATCAGACAAATTACTGAATAAATGTAAATCTAAAGCATCCTTTAAATGTGTTCCTGGTAGTAAACCCAAATCCACGGTTACACATTTTTGGTACCAGGAGTGGGGTTGTTTATTCAATTTGTCCAATGTGCAACAAATAGCATAACCAAGACAGACAATATGGCAGTGGTGAAGATTTGTATGAGCAGAGGTTGTGGAGGCTGTGATCAGCGTGGGACTGTCAGAGGGTTTCCAGTGTACCGGACCGACAGTTACTGCACAGCCTGGTTCTGCATGGAATAGTTCCTACAGCCAATGATTTGAGGAATAGTTCCTACAGCCAATGATTTAGCTCCCAGGATTTCACAGCTGCATCCCGAGGCAGTGTGCGGGTCCCGAGGTACTGAAAGGACTGAGAGGACCTAATGAGTTTTACGCCAAAGACTTTAACTCCATTAAAATTGATTTAATCTTGTAAAATGTCAGACTCAGAAGAAATGCCAGAAGGGGGTGTGCAGGCTCCTATTGAGGGGTCTGTGGGTAATGATGTTCTAGAGCAAATGGGAGGTCAAATTCAGGAGTTAAGGGATGGGAGGAATGATACCCTGGCACATAGGGCTACCGGTGGGGGCAATCCGACCCGCTCTTATATTTATGTCCCTCGAGAACGTCAGGTTCAACCGTTTAGCGGGGAGTACAGCAAAGATGGGAGGTCCGTTGAGTTTATTGAGGAGGTGGAAAGGGTTCTAAGAGCTAGAGATCAAACTCAGGAAGAACAGTTGGACTTCATTGTCTCACACTTGAGAGGCTCTGCACTAGAAGAAGTGTGTTTATGTGTGGGAAATCAGTCCATGTCGGTTGTTGATCTCTTCACTTCCTTGCGTGAGGCATTTGGGGAACGGCTTAGTGGTACTCAATTGTTACAAACCTTTTACAATCGCAAACAATTAGAGGGTGAAAGCCTTTGGAGTTACTCTCACGCACTTTCTCATATTTTAAGCTCTGTTTCAAAACAATCCGTTGGAGGCTTGGCTAATGAGCAGGTGATATTGTGTGATCAGTTTGCGGAGGGGGTGCGGGACACTTTGTTAAGGCGGGAACTGCGCAAGACTATCAGAGAAAAGCCCAACTTCACCCGTCTAGAGATTTGTAATGAGGCCATTCTTTGGTCCATGGAAGAGACCAGCCCTGCAAGGGCTGTGAGTAGTGGACCAGTCCATTCAGAAGTGCTTGGTGAAATTTGGTGTTCCTTTGTTGGGGCTGAGAACAAAACATCTACTCTGTTAGATGATATTTTGCTGGTGATTTCTCGGCAAGACAAGCGAATACGTGAGCAGGAACAGAATGTCTCAGAGCTCACCAAAGCGGTTAAGGAGTTGGCTTTACAACAGTCGCTGTCAGTTCCTCAGGCTTGTGCACCTTTGTTTAAGGCCCCTCCACGGTTTACAGAGAAGGGAGAACTGTTTCAGGTGTATCTGTTTCAGGTGTAACGGGGTTGGGTATATAGCTAGACGTTGCACAGTGTGGCGAGGCGGACAACCCAAGAATGTTGCCAAAACTACAGAAGAGCAAGAAAAACGAGGTTCCTCGGTTGGTCTGAGCCAGGCAGCCAAAGGGGCCATTTCTGGCTTACCACCAGAAGGAACTAGTCGAGGCAGGTTCCTTGAGCGGGCTGTTGGAACATGCCCGATGGTGGATCTGAAGATCAAAAGTGTGCCTGTGTCCTGCTTACTAGACACTGGTAGTCAGGTCAGTACTATTACTGAAGGTTTCTTCTGAGAGCATTTATTTGGGGTGAAAGTGATGTGTTGTCTACATCTGGTTGGTTAAAGATCACTGCAGCCAACGGTTTAGATATTCCCTACTTAGGTTACCTAGAATTGAATGTGGAGGTCCTAGGGGTGGCTTTACCTGATTGTGGCTTCTTAATTGTTAAAGAAACTCCAAATCTGCCACCTGCATCAGTGCTCATCGGCATGAACATTATTAGTAAATGCAGACAGATAGTATACGCTGAATTTGATACCACTTTAAACGGTCGACTTGATTCAAACTGGAGGACAGCTTTCCAATAGGCACAGTCAGTTGAGTTAGTCAAACAGGTGTCCTTTGCTTGAGTCGCAGGTAAGACTTCGGAGCATGTGCCTGCTTGGTCTGCAGCTACAGTTATGGTTAAGAGTGAGGAAGTAGGAAAGCGGAATGGTACTATGTGGTTATTAGAATCAGCAAATATGCCTTTACCAGAAGGTTTGGTTGTAGTGCCTACATTAGTCATGTCTGAGCTACCTGTGTGCCCCGTAAGGTTCCTTAACCTGTCACAGGAAGACCTTTGGCTTCAGCCTAGGGCTCGACTGGGAGTGTTGTCTGCGGTAGACAGCTCAGTGCAGATGCATCCTGGGAGATGAGGTTTCAGAGAATTTCTGCAGACACAGAGCAGGTCACGATAGGTGCAAATCACGCTTGTGAGTCTCCGGTCAAATCGCTTTTTAACCAGGTCAGTATGGGAGGCACGCTGGAACAGCAGGTCCAGTTGAAAACAGTGCTGAATAAGTACTCAAGCATGTTTGTGTTGGAGGATGAGGATTTGGGTTTACCAACAGTGTTTGACATGAGATACATCTGATTGATGACATACCCGTGAACCAGCCATACAGGAGAATTCCCCCTAACCAGTATCAGGAGGTTAGAGAGCACATTGCTAGGTTGTTGAAGAAGGGTGTTATTCAGGAGAGTGTCAGTGCTTATGACTCTCCAATGGTGCTAGTGCACAAAGCTGATGGTGCACTAAGGTTTTGTGTGGATTACAGGAAGCTCAATCCTAAAACGAGGCGTGACGCATTTCTTTTACCCAGAACTGACGAGGGTTTTGATGCCCTCAGGGAAGCTAAGTTCTTTTCAACCATTGACTTGGCGTCCGGGTACCACCGGATTGCGGTGAGTGAGAGAGATAGGGCCAAGACAACTTTTACTATGCCTTTTGGTTTATTTGAGTATCAGTGGATGCCATTTGGGGTATGTAACGGGCCGTCAACTTTACAGCGGTTCATGCAGGCCATCATGAGTGATTTGATGAAGTATTGATAGTGTACTTGGACGATATTCTGGTGTTTTCACAGACGTTTGAGGAACACTTGGAAAGATTGGAGATGGTGCTTAAACGGTTGGCTGAGACCGGGTTAAAGGTCAAGCTGGGGAAATGTCATTTTCTCCAGGAATCGGTAAGATTTCTTGGTCATCAGGTGTCAGCAGAGGGGATTGTTTTTAGGGTTTTGTAGCTACTATAGGAAGTTTATCAAGGGTTTCTCGAAGATAGCTGGACCCTAGTGTGACCTGGTGAATGCTTGCTTGCATGAAGGCAGATGTATTAAGGGTAACCGCCACTTTATTACCCATTGGTCATCTGAAAGTCACAGTGCATTCAACCAGTTGAAGGAGAAGCTTACCACCGCCCCTGTACTAGGGTTTGCTGACTTCACCTGTCCTTTCATTCTTGAAACAGATGCAAGCCAGAATGGTTTAGGAGCCATCATGTACCAAATGCAAGGTGATGAGAAGAGGGTCATTGCATATGCAAGCAGGAGGTTACGCAATGCTGAGAGAAATGACCGCACCTACAGTAGCATGAAATTGGAGCTACTGGCCCTTAAGTGGGCCGTAGTTGAGAAATTTTGGGGCTACTTTCTTGGGTCTAGGTTCGAGGTGATCACGGATAACAATCCTCTCTGTCACTTGCAGACTGCTAAACTAGGAGCCATCGAACAGAGATGGGCAGTGCAGCTGGCTGTTTTTAATTTTGAGGTGAAATACAGGCCAGGCCGGAGTAATGCTGCCGCTGATGCTTTGTCTAGGCAGGAGTTTGCAGGGCAGCCTGAGCCTGATCCTGATGCTGACTGGGATGAGTGTGTAGCGATTTGTAGTGTGGTTATTAGAGGGACAATCTTTTAACCAGAACTTGCCTTGAAAGGTGTTGAGTGTTGTCGGGTGAGGCAGATGCATGCATTTGAGGCTGATGAAGAAGCTATCACTAACGTTCAAGGTAACACTCCTACACTTCCCAGTTATACCAAAGAACAGCTGGTTGAGTTTCAGAAAAATGACCCAGTTATCAGAGAGTTCAGCAGGTTTCGGTATAGTAAGAAAAGATTGGTTCTTCCGGTAAAAACACGGCCAGTAATCCGAGCGCCTCCTGATCAGGTGCTCTCCTGCTACTTCCCTGCTTGGACGCGGCATTCTGTTACGAAACAAGACTGGGACAGGAAGTAAGCACACGAGGAAAGTCTTTATTTAGACTTGCCAAAGACTTGAAACAGAAATCCTATCCTTCAACTCAGTGTGAGACATGAAGCACAAAACTTAGAACAAGACTGTGCCTAGAAACATTCCTTAAATCATGGTGCGACACATTCATTTAACAAAAACACATAACTCCAGCATGGCATGAACACTCTTAATTATGGGCAGGTATAAACACTCCACTAGGGCAAATACTCCTTTAAGGCATGACATGAACCCACAACTTTCTTGGCTTGGTGTTGCTTTGCTGCAACTCTTAAGCTTTGACTCTCTTAGTCCAGTCCAGATTCGTGTGTGTAGATTCCGTGAAGCTCAGGTGAAGCTCAGGTGAAGCTCAGGTGACGCTCAGGTGACGCTCAGGTGACGCTCAGTTTAATGCCGCGCAACGACCTTGTCTTGATAAATACCATGTCTTGACTGATAACAAACATGCAGCATTTTGCACAAGACGTTAATTGATGGAATGGAGTCATGTGCATTGCTTGTGGATTGTTGTGAAGTTTTTATCAGCTGTCTGGACTGATGCTACCCATTTTTTGCAGATGATCCATTGGTAAGCAAGTGATGTATTGTACATTTTTTTTCCAAATCTGTTCACATGAAGAAACAAACTTATCTATACGTTGGATGGCCTGAGGGTGAGTGCATTTTCATTTTTAGGTGAACTATTCCTTTAATATAGAAACATGGCCATTTTTTTTGTACAACTTTTCAAATTAATAAATGTTATTTATACTGCATCCTTTTAAAAGTGTATACCAAGAGCTTTGCAGGGCACTCTATTTATACCAGTTTCTTCACTAGGTGTCTGATCATCGCAACTCTATCCTTGATGTGCCAGTGGGGATCTGATTCGAAGACACCAATCATCAGCCCCCCAACTCCTTGCATTTGACTTCCTCTGTTGGAAAAATACTTGAAGGACAGGTGGTGATGGACAAAATGCAGGACCTCCCACAATCAATGTGTCTTCTCTTTGGTCTTATTTATGCATTAGACCTGAATTACCCCAAGTCACTTGCAAACATGTTTGATTTCATACATCATGTACTAATGTGAATATGGCAGAACAGCCTCAAGCCTAAAGTACAGACTTTGGCAAACTAGCTTTTCTTTAAGAAAAATGTTTAGGTCTCATTTTTGCAGATTTTCATTTTTTATTTTAGAATCAAGTTGAGTTCACTTAAATATGTAATTACAGTTGAAATTAACACCAAGTCAATTTAACTTAATTGTTTAAGTACACTATATGAACACCAAGTTTGGTAACTTAACAATTTAAGTACAGTCTACATGAGTGCCAAGTTAAGATAATTAAATATGCAAGTTATGGGAGACCCCATTACTCAAGAACATAGAGGGAACGAGTTTACTCAATCAATTGAGTTCAGTAATCTTACTAGGGTTTTCAGTGCGCGATATTGTACATTTACGTGAATTGCTACGAAACTATAAACATTAGTTTTGAACATGTGAATAAATATTCTGTTCCACCCCAAAAACAAACTCTTCTGAAGTAGTGTTTATTTTTTTGTTTCGAATCTGCTGCCCACCATCCAGTTCAGTAGGTGGCGGTAATGCACCTTCAGTTGGATTGCCGACCGCCATTAAAACAAGAAGAAGAAAAAGGAGAACGAAGCTCTTTCTGTGGGCTTCTGATCTCTGATCCTCTGCGTAACATCACTAAAGGTGAGTTGATCTGAAACTTACCACCTGAGCTGCTCGGTTAACAGGTTAGTGGAGATTCTGGAGTCATGAATCTCTGTATTTTTCTTCCAGTGTCCTGATTCTTTGCTCCTCTTATAATGAAATCAGAGTCCAGACGCCGCTCTTTAGGAAAATCTCCACAGACTCCTGCTGCTACTGGATCAAAGGTAAAGTTCACTCATGTGTCTGATTTCTCTTTTAGTCTTTAAACTCTGAGAACTTCTTTATAATGAAGTAACCATTACAACTCTATATACAACAAGCAGAAGACTTCAGAAGACTCCATCACCTGGTTCACACACACTTACTGTGCTTTCACATGATACCCTACGAACACTTACAAACATGAATGCTGAGGATTAATTATTATTATTATTATTATTATCTAAAAGACAGAAGAGAAGATGGAACGGCTGTCCAATTAAGTACCACCTTAAAATATGAGAACATGTATAAAACTAACTTACATGTACATGTACATGAACTTTTTTTTTAGTTTTTTTAGCAGTTCACAAAAATAGATGCTTTAGTTCAGAAGTTTGGCGTCAGTGTTGATTCAGAGGCATCTATAAAATTATTGCTGTGTGATTCTAGTGTTAAAGATTTAGGTTTCCTTACAATAATCCGTGACCGTGTGGGGTGAGACGACAACATTGTAGTCTGTTTTCTGTGAGCTCCAGAACCACAGTGCTGTAAACTTTCTGCCACTTTTGGGTAATATCCATATGTTCAGGTATTTTCTCTTCATAATGATGAGCCAGAAAAGAGTTCTGCTTAATGAGTGCCATTTATTCCAGTCCATTTTACTTCCACAGACTGAAACACAAGAATAATGTCTGAGCCAGCAGATAAAAAAAATAAAAATAATAACAATTCCCTGTCCACCCCACTTACACTTACTGCCGTAACCCCCACCCAAACTACAATATCATGTAGGGATGATTACATCATTATATAGTTCCTCCAGTTAATGCCAGTTGACGCAAACACTGCAAAATCCGGCGGAGCTTGTAATTGTTTAAAACTACAGCAGATTTTCTGCAGATTTGGTCCAAGATCCATCATGTGACATCATCACTATATGCACTCAGTCAGCACTCTCTTCGATTCGCGTGCGTTGACCATGAGTACAGATGAAAGGTGTCATTTACTAACAAACATCCCTGTGAAAGTCTGTGCAAAACATTTTCACCAAGTAAAGAAGCACAGAAACCCTTTTTTATTTTTTTATTTTCAAAATTTGCAATGCAACCGAAGGCCTCAGCAAAATCAGAATTTTTTTGGCCGCAACAGTTACAAAAAAAACTCTGAAATATTCTACGGACTGATTTATATCACACAAGCCTAGAGACCACCATACAAGTCCCCAGGGATGCAGCGTAATGAGATTTTTGGAATCATGGATGTGGCATGAGCTGTAACTTCACACCTGACTGATAGTCAGATATTTTATTTGAACAGAGAATGTGTGTAGATTACAATAATACTGTAATCTATTGTATTTTGAAACACAAAGTTCCATGTTGATTTTCCAGAGTCTAAACACATTCAGTGCTTCAGCTTGAAAGAACATTGACGCCCAGAGCAAGGTCATATTTGTATGGCCAGTCTCTACATTGTATAAACATAAAGATCTCCATTAACTATTTCTGTGTGATGAGAAATGATGTGTAAGTTTGGTCAACTTTTGTTCATCTTGGCTCCTAAAATGATCATTGACCCTGGTTTTGGCATTAGTAATATTGGACTGCATTCAGTTGAATTATGACATCTAAAATTACAAATCTGTTACAGCCATTAAAGGTGGGTGATTGTGTGGCCAAGCCGTATTACAGTATTTTAGGAGATGTTTCCAAAAACAATTCCATAAATACATGGGAACAAAATCTGAAATTATTTAAGCATCTTGTATAATTTTGTTTTCCAGAGGTACGACTGCTCAGAGTGTGGGAAGAGTTTTACTAAATGTGGTGTTTTACAAAAGCACAAGTGTATCCACACGGGAGAGAAGCCGTATCACTGTGGACAGTGTGGGAAGAGTTTTACTTGTCAGAGTCATCTCCAAATACACCAGCGCATCCACACAGGAGAGAAGCCGTATCACTGTGAACAGTGTGGGAAGAGTTTTAGTAAAGAGAGTAATCTCCGAGTACACCAGCGCATTCACACAGGAGTAAAGCCGTATCACTGTGGACTGTGTGGGAATAGTTTTACTTGCCGGAGTCATCTCCAAACACACCAGCGCATCCACACGGGAGAAAAGCCATATTCCTGCTCACAGTGTGGGAAGAGTTTTACTCGTCAGAGTACTCTCCGAATACACCAGCGCATTCACACAGGAGAGAAGCCGTATCACTGTGGACTGTGTGGGAAGAGTTTTACTTGTCAGAGTCATCTCCACCATCACCACCGTACTCACACGGGAGAGAAGCCGTATCAATGTGGACAGTGTGGGAAAAATTTTAATTGCAAGGGTAATCTCCAAATACACCAGCGCATTCACACTGGAGAGAAACCATATCACTGTGGACAGTGTGGGAAGAGTTTTGGTCAAGAGAATCATCTTCGGACACACCAGCGCATTCACACAGGGGAGAAGCCGTATCACTGCTCGCACTGTGGGAATAGTTTTACTTGTCAGAGTCATCTCCAACGCCACCTTCTCATTCACACAGGAGTAAGGCCGTATCGCTGTGGACAGTGTGGGAAGAGTTTTTCTCGTCAGAGTCATCTCCAAGTTCACCAGCGCATTCACACAGGAGTAAAGCCATATCACTGTGGACAGTGTGAGAAGAGTTTTACTTGTCAGAGTACTCTCCAACGTCACCAGCGCACTCACACAGGAGTAAAGCCATATCACTGTGGACAGTGTGGGAAGAGTTTTACTCGTCATAATCATCTCCAAATACACCAGCGTACTCACACAGGACAGAAGCCGTATCACTGCTCGCACTGTGGGAGTAGTTTTACTTGTCAGAGTCATCTACAACGCCACCTGCGCATTCACACAGGAGTAAAGCCGTATCGCTGTGGACAGTGCGGGAAGAGTTTTTCTCGTCAGAGTCATTTCCAAGTTCACCAGCGCATTCACACAGGAGAGAAGCCGTATCACTGTGGACAGTGTGAGAAGAGTTTTACTTGTCAGAGTACTCTCCAACGTCACCAGCGCACTCACACAGGAGTAAAGCCATATCACTGCTCGCAGTGTGGGAAAAGTTTTTGTGACCAGACGGCCTTCCACAACCACCAGCAAAGTCATACAGGACTGAATCTGTACATCTGCGTACAATGTGGACGGAGCTATACTCATTCAAGTTCTTTAAGGACACACAAGTGCTCTAACATAAAGCCAGCAGATCTTGACATGTGAATTTTTTCAAAGGGAGGTCAAGGGACACTCTGACAAAACTATAATATTATATTATTTGTCATGGACTGTAGTATTCTGCTGCATGGGAATTTCTTGCTTGGTTTTTAGAAGGATTCATGATTTTATACTGTTTTCCTGTTAACCCCACCCCCAAAAACAGTACAATTCCAAGAATACACACATTTAACCAGTGGGAATGCCCACTTTAATTGACCAATCCAGGCCTCTGAGTGAGACACATGACTCTGACATCTCCCTCTAACATGAGCAAACATAACCAGGATGGTATAACCGGGCAGTGGTGGCTCAGTGGTTAAAGGCTCTGGGTTACTAATAAGAAGGTCAGGAGTTCAAGCCCAGCACTGCCAATCTACCACTGTAAAATGAATGTAAATGTAACCAAAACACAGGCATTGTATCATAAATATAAAAACTTTTTCTCTATTTTGTTTTTATTGATTTTTAAATGTGTGCTAGAAGTTGTTTTCTAAAATGTTACTTTTGTGGCTCATTCCAGTCTGATCTTCTGATTCTTACTGCTGACGAGTGGTTTGTGTTGTGGTATGGCCTCTTTATTTCTGCACTTGAACTCTTCTTCAATTGGTGGATTGTGATACCTTCACCCCTGCCTTATGAACGATATTGATGTCACTAGCTGTTCATTTGGGGTGTTTTTTCACAGGTCTCGCACTGTTTCTCATTAGCTGCTGTTTTCCTTGGCTGACCTGTTCCGTATGTTACACACACACACACACAGACACACACACACACACTACCAATCAAAAGTTTAGATACGCTCATTCTTTATTTCATTTTTTCCCCAAAATTTTAGAATAATAATAAAGTCATCAAGACTCTGGAATAACAAATGCAACTGTGGGAATTATGTTGAAATCAAAATAATTTTGTATTTTAGCATCTTCATAGTAGACACCTGTTTTAACTAGAATTTCCAGAAATGTATTCTAGGTGTTCTCTCACTTGATTTCTTGAGGAATTTCCCTGAGATGCTTTTTAAACAGTATTAGAGGAGTTCCCATCTACACTGCACACTTATTGGCTGCTTTTCAGAATATTTAACTCTGAGTCATCCATTAAATGTATTTATTTATTTTTTTGTAAATAAAATGTTTTCTAATGTAAGAAATTAATATGTTGGCACAATTATATTTTTGTCTGACACCAATTTCAAACAATTAATCATACACCTTCAGATCAAAAGGTTTTTTAAGATCATGAGAAACATTTCAGTCCACTGTCCCCAAATGTTAGACTTTTGGGTGTGTGTGTGTATATGCATGTATGGGTGTGTGTGTGTGTGTGTGTGTGTATATATATGTATAATATATATATATATATATATATAATATATATAAAATATCTCTAGATCTAGTGTGTATAGAGAGAGAGAGAGATCATAAAACTTTTATTGTCCTGCAAAATCCATAATGAACATCCCTCCACCCTCGATACTGGAAGACAATCAGTTAAAGATAAATCAGTTACAGATTAAGTCACAATCAAAACAGATAAATATTTATTATTGATTTCATGCCACTCAGCGCAGCAGAAACACAAACCAGTCAGATAAGTGATAAAGTTTCTTTTATCTTAGACATTACTGTTGAACTTTCTTCAAAGCCAAAGTGAAGAGCGATAGAATAAATAAGCCTCATCTTCAGATGAATAGAAAAGTGATCGGAATTGATGAAGCTACACTGCAAAACACCAAATAACTGAGACAGGTTAAGTAACCTTTTATAACACTTGTACAGACCTGTTCATGAAGAACACAGATGACAGCTTTATTATTGGCTATTTTGGTTTATCCAACAACCCTTCCGAATCCTGGATTCTGATTGGGTAGAAAGTGTTAATTAAACACTTGGGAACATGCTGTTATAGGAAAATAATGAACGTCCCCCCTAAAACAGTGTTTAATTCCTAACATAGTGCTTTTACTGCTACAGAATAGTGTTTGTCATTGTAAATCATTCACAACAGTGAAAGTAAATTAGATGACAGGTAGTTAATCAGAATTTCTCTAATACTTACCTGTGTTGTACAAAACTTGCCGAGTCAACAGCTGTGCAATCAAGTAGATATAATCAGTTAAGATAAGAGCAAACTTTGCCCATGAATCTGAATGTAAAAAGAAAACAGCAGTGAGAAAGGGAGACCAGACCTGACGAAGGGAGAGAATGAGAGACGGTGCTCAGGATTTCATGAGGATAAATTTGAACGACAAAAATTGAGATTATCCCTAAGTGGGACGCAGAGCAGATCTGTGTGTAAGAGACAACAGAACGGATACAGTCATGTGGAATTTCTGGGTGTGTCTGTGTGTATTTGCATGCTCTTTGCAGGCCATGCCTCTCATCAGAAACAATTGCAACAAGGTGCTGCTGGTCTCCTTTGATGGCTTCAGGTGAGACGCACATTTGTAGGAAATTCAGTGTTTTATCATTATGAAATAGTTATTTTTTTACATAGATGGTTTAAATGTATTAATTTGTGTATTTACTTACTGTTAGCAAAAAGTATGAATTTGAACAAGTAGCAGTCATGCGGTAAAAATCATATGTATATAACAGATCATGTCCCACACGTTTTGAGCTGAGAGTAATAATAATAAATGCATTAGAATTTAAAAAATATGTATAGTGTGAATCTGAAATAAAAACCAGAAACTGGGTGTCCATTACCATCAATGTGTCTTACGACACATGCAAATTTAACATTCGCATAACATTCACAATAGATGCACTGATTTACTGATTTACGATCTCACAATTAAATGGTACAAAACTATACCATTACTTATCACAAGAGCGGTACCATTAAGTGTGTATCTTTTACCTGAGAAGATGCATTAGCGTTAAAGTTCAAATTATGTACCATACATTATTTTAAAAGTGTACTGTATACACATTCTCATGTGAAGGATCTTATAGTAAAGCTACAAAAGAGGCCACCAGTTGACAGCAGCTGTACATGCACATTTAGTGTAAAATGAACCCTTACTGTTCAATTCAATTCAATTTTATTTGTATAGCGCTTTTTACAATAGACATAGTCTCAAAGCAGCTTTACAGAAACATATACAGACATACACAGTATACAGATTTTAAGTGTGCAAATTTATCCCAACTGAGTGAGCCGGTCGTGACGGTGGTGAGGAAAAACTCTTAGATGTTAAGAGGAAGACACCTTGAGAGGAACTAGACACAGAAAGGAACCCATCCTCATCTGGGTAACAACAATTAGTGCAAAAATGTTCATTATGGTTTTATATGAAGTCTGTTTGGCCTTAGAAGCAACTGTAGTCTCAGCAATCTGGAATTGGAGTAGATGAGAGATCCATCAAGAGGTAGGACATCCGAAACGGATCAGGCCGGTCCAGAGAGCAGAAAGAATGGAGGTTATCTCCATAAAATCGTACTGTTATATGCCTTAAAGTATTTTTTAAGGTATACTATATCCATATATAAGGTGAAATGTGCATATTAAAAGTACAAAATGCATACGCTTGAGAGTACCACCCAAGCCACAATTAAAGGTACAGTTAATTGTTGACCCTCCGTGAAGTTTGACCTGAGAATAAGGATTTATTTCCTTATATAACTGAAATAAAAATTCAATTGGCTCTCTTAACAGCACTTTATAAAGGCAACAAATAACATAATGATTTACTAAGAAGGTCCCTGGACAATTGCTTGTGCACGTTTGCTGTAAGGAACAAGCAATTAGGGGCATTTCAATATGAAATTGCAAGGGGGGTGGAGTCCATGCAATTAGATTTATAAATGAAAGTGTTAGTCACTTTCAGATGAAGCCAACATGATACGATTTACTTTATACTTTGTTTTACCGTTGAAAATGTTGTCAAATTAAAGCTCAGTACCGCAAAATAATCAGGAGATGAAAAAATGTTTTAATCCCTTCTCCTAACACAATCTTTTACTTTGCATGTATTTTCTGCATCATGCCATAGAGAGAGAATTATCAATATGAACTTACATAATTATAGTTACATAATTTAGGTAATTATGAATGGCATTTTTTCATAATGAACCTGCAACATATCCAGTTTCTGTGCCTGCAATTTATCCACTATACACAAATAGTGCACTTTACGTTAGATCATGGGTGTCAAAGGTTTACAGAGATTTACATGTGCTTCTAACACACCAAATTCAGCCCATGAAATTCTTGGGAATTGGCTGATGAGTGGAATCCAGTGGGTTAAATGAGGCTGAAAGCTAAACTCTGCAGTGGCGGTGTTTTTTGGAACTGGAGTTTGACACCTCTGCTTTAGATTGTAGTTAAATAAGAAAGTAAGTAAACAAATAAATAAATACATCGTTATTATTACTACCGTGTTAATAATTGCTGCTGTTTCAGGTGGGATTACGACCGAGACGTAGACACGCCTCACCTGGACCAAATGGCTGTAGATGGGGTGAAAGCAACTTTCGTGACACCGGCCTTTTTTACCATGACCAGTCCTACTCACTTCACAATACTTACTGGTAACGACACGTGCATCGTTCAATAACCTCATTAAAATTCACTTATTGCTGTGTGTCCTTCACGTGACCCCGTTTTCTAAACTGTACACGTGCACCCACTCTTATCAGTAAAAGGTTTTTATTTATCGTATCAAGACATATCCTTTATCACGACAGTTATCCAATGCACTATATACTCTGTGGCCATTTTATCAGGCAACACCTAACAAACTTTATATCTGTGCACTAAAGCTGTTGCTGTAATCATAAAGATGGTCCTGCTGCTCGTTCTACGATTCTTATTCACAGTCTGCTCATACTGCACATCCTGTGAACAGACAGGACTCGTTATCTTTGTTCTTCTACACCTGTATAATATTTCAAGGTGTCACCAAAAAGGGTCCCTTTTAAGTCAAGGTTTCTTCCTCATGCCATCTGGGAGAGTTTTTCCTCGCCACTGTTGCCTTCAGCTCATTCAACAGGGATCTAAATGTACACCTGGATCTCTGTAACGCTGTGACAATATCTATTGCTAACAGAACCATATAAATCAAATTGAGTGAACTGCATTGCTGAGAATAATCCACCACATCTTTCAGGCTAGAGAGTTGCACATAGCACCAGATGTTGTACGAACCTGTACGCCCATTATAATACCACAAAGCGTACACACGCTT
This sequence comes from Ameiurus melas, assembly GCA_012411365.1. Lineage (NCBI taxonomy): Eukaryota > Metazoa > Chordata > Actinopteri > Siluriformes > Ictaluridae > Ameiurus > Ameiurus melas. Next base: position 27,227,390 of record CM022765.1, read on the forward strand.
TTTAATTTTCATAAAATAAAGAATTTAAATAATTCCAAATCCATTAAAAATGTTAACTTCTGGCTTGTTGAATTTTGGATTCTGATTAATCAACACATTAATCAAATTAGAATTAATTCTAATTCTAACACGTTCTTGTTTCTATAGTAACAGCTCATTCATAGAGACTTGTACGACAGACTGTACAAGTCTTTCTTTCATTAAAAACCAATTGGAAATGGTCTGCACTTCTATAGCGCTTTTTTAACCTTAGCGATTCTACAAAGTGCTTTACACTGGTTCTCATTGAGCCCCCCCCACACACACACCAATGGTAGCAGAGATGCCATGCAAGGTTCTAGCTTGCCATCAGGAGCAACTTGGGGTTCAGTATCTTGCCCAAGGACACTTCAGTATGTTGAATGATTTGGGCTGGGAATTAAACCACCAACCCCAACCCTACGATTAGGGGACAACCCGCTCTACCATCTGAACCACAGCCGCCCGTAAAATTGTAAAATCATTCGCGATTTTACGTGTTATAAAGAAACAAAGCAATAGGATGTCCTCTCATAAGAAAATCATCTTCAGGGTGGTAACAGTAACTCTGCTTCCTCACACCACCGCATTGTTAACTAATTTACCGTAACATTATGACGGTGTAAGAAAACGTCCAAACATTTTTTAAAGAAAGCTCACTCTAATCTTACCCAAGACTGGCATTTTCATTTATTCTGCAGGTAAATATATTGAGAATCACGGCGTGATACACAACATGTGGTTCAACACCAGCACATCTGAGAAGAAGCCCTACTATCAAACACAGTTTGTGAACGAGTGGTGGGATAACGGCAGCCTGCCCATCTGGATCACTGCTCAAAGACAGGTACTAAAACCCTAAACGTGCATCTTCCTGTACAGTATTTCAGCAGGTATGTCAACTTTCTAAATCACTCATACATCAAATTGTGGACTGAAATTTTTAAATTGGTATCCATTACATTGTAGAGATAAAACATTATATATATATATATATATATATATGCGCACACACACACACACGGTATCACACAAAAGTACACCCCTAACATTTTTGTAAATATTTGATTATATCTTTTCATGTGACAACACTGAAGAAATGACACTTTGCTACAATGTAAAGTAGTGAGTGTACAGCTTGTGTAACAGTGTAAATGTGCTTTCCCCTCAAAATAACTCAACACAAAGCCATTAATGTCTAAACCGCAGGCTACAGCAGTGAGTACACTGTACAATTTGAAAATGTCCAAATTGGGCCCAAAGTGTCAATATTTTGTGTGGCCAACATTATTTTCCAGCACTACCTTAACCCTCTTGGGCATGGAGTTCACCAGAGCTTCACAGGTTGCCACTGGAATCCTCTTCCACTCCTCCATGATGACATGTGGATGTTAGAGACCTTGTGCACCTCCACCTTCTGTTTGAGGATGCCCCACAAATGCTCAACAATGTTTAGGTCTGGAGACATGCTTGGCCAGTCCATCACCTTCATCCTCAGATTCTTTAGCAAGGCATTGGTCATCTTGGAGGTGTATTTGGGGTCGTTATCATGCTGGAATACTGCATATTGATCATGCTCTGCTTCAGTATGTCACAGTACATGTTGGCATTCATGGTTCCCTCATTGAACTGTAGATCTCCAGTGCCGGCAGCACTCATGCAGCCCCAGACCTTGACACTCCCACCACCATACTTGACTGTAGGCAAGACACACTTGTCTTTGAACTCCTCACCTGGTTGCGCATTGACACCATCTATACCAAATAAGTTTATCTTGGTCTCCTCAGACCACGGGACATGGTTCCAGCAATCCATGTCCTTAGTCTGCTTGTCTTCAGCAAACTGTTTGCGAGCTTTCTTGTGCATCATCTTTAGAAGAGGCTTCCTTCTGGGAAGACAGCTATGCAGACCAATTTGATGCAGTGTACAGTGTATGATCTGAACACTGACAGGCTGACCCCCCACCCCTTCAACCTCTGCAGCAATGCTGGCAGCACTATTACGTCTATTTCCCAAAGACATCCTCTGGATATGACTCTGAGCACGTGCACTCAACTTCTTTAGTCAACCATGGTGAGGCCTGTTCTGAGTGGAAACTGTCCTGTTAAACCATTGTATTGTCTTGGCGACCAATAATATAAAATCTGATTGGAGAATGGTAACATGACATACAAGAGATTATCTTGTGATAACCAGCATGATTAGTCTTTAGGTTTAGACACATTATACGTAATTGGTGCAAGCCTGAGGTAAAGTGTCACAGTGCCTGGACATCTAATGCCTGAGGTGGAAAAATAAAATAAATTATTATTTAAGTGGAAACTCCAGTGTGTATCCCAGTCCCATATTATAGTACAGGAGAACATGGAGTCCAGGATTGAACCAATGACCCTGAATTTGTGAGGATGCAACCCACTGCACCACCATGCAGCGAGATTATTACACAGATTCAGTCGCTTAATATTACTAGACTACTCAATGTCCTGGATGATTATGTTTACACAACATTCACATTTAGTGCTGCAATAACATTTAACATCTGAACTGATGTTTTCTTTTCTTTCCTTTTTTTAATCTCAGGGTCTCCGAGCTGGCTCACTTCACTTCCCTGGCACAGCTTCAACCTACGATGGTGAGAAAGCAGTGGTGTCTGAAGTGGAGCCTCGCTTCTATGACTACAGCAATGAGACGGCATGGCGCCAGAACATTGACAAGATCATGGATATCTGGTTTAGAGAAAAAGACCTGGACTTTGTGGCTTTGTATTTCGGAGAGCCAGACAGCACAGGCCACAAATATGGTCCAGACTCAGAGCAGCGCAGGGAGATGGTGAGACAGGTGGACCGAACAGTGGGCTACCTCAGATCTGCAGTCGAGCACAATGGCCTCACCCAGTGTCTCAATATCATCATCACTGCTGACCACGGCATGACTACAGTTTTCCGTGGTGGTGAGGTGAATGAGATTGTACTCTCCAAGATCCCAGGATTCTCATTCCAAGATCTAGACTTCCATCTGGTAGATTACGGGCCATCTGGTTTGCTCCTCCCTAAAGCAGGAAGGCTGGAAAAAGTGTACAATGCCCTGAAGGGTGCTCATCCACACCTCCATGTCTACAAAAAAGAGGAAATGCCCTCCAGACTGCGCTTTGCTCAAAATGACCGCATATTGCCCATCATCCTATGGGCCGACTTGGGATATGTCATTAATGGGGTGAGTAACTATTTAACCACTTAAAAAATGAATTGTATACCTGTGAAATTCTAGTGTTTTTGAATTCTGCATTCTGATTGGACAGTTGGAGTTGATTTATTTCCTATAACAGCAGCTTTAACAGGAGTGCAGCTGCAAATCACTGAGATAGTTACATTTGGTTGCATGTGCCATGACAAATGTGTCAAAAAAGATGATCTTGTGAAACTTTACTTGCCAGTACTTCCCAGTGCAGTTCAACAAAGGAGAGCATGGCTTTGACAATGACGATTTGGACATGAAGCCTTTCTTCCGCGCAGTGGGACCTGCCTTCCGGAAGAATCTTATAGTAAAGCCATTTGAGACGGTGCACATATACTCACTGATGTGCCACCTGCTGGGCATCACACCTGAACCCAACGACGGACACCTGGACACCACGCGCGCCATGCTGCTCTCCTCTGAGCAACCACAGGGTTAGCGAATTATCTAAATCCCGATGTAATCAATTATCATGATTTCACTTATAAAGCGTTATAACGATAATCATTTATTTAGATATTGACCAGTCCTAGTGGGAACAAGTAGCAAAGGTCGGATAGAAAAGGGATCTAATGTCTACAGCTATCTGTTTTTAAAAGCCTTGTCCAATTGACATTAAAATCCACAGTTGTTTTAACTAATCAAATACAACAAAAGGAGCTAGTCTAGTAGTCGCCTTTGAAGATTATTGTTCGACATACAGTATATTCTTGCACTTTTTTTGCTAAAGGAAAAAAATTCACCCTTAATAACTTGCATACTAATATTTAAAATTTAAATATTATCTTCAATGATGTCCTAGATTTAATTTAAAATGAAATTCTAAGTTTTCTTATTTAGTTTACACTTTTTTTATCGACGTGTGGGTCTCTTTACACCTTCACTTTTTTTCTTCTCTGCATTCCAAAAATCCAAAGTGTCCTTGGCTCACTGGCGTTCCTGGAATCTAAACTCACAACCATCCAATTACAAATCATAATTTAACTGGCACTTAAATTTCAAATCTCACCACTCTTTTATACCACTTTTTCCTCATACTCTTTGCATGTGCTGCAGAAAAATACTCTGTCCTGCCCGGAGTGTTCATTGGTCTCGGGGCTGTGGCTGGTTTGCTGCTGATCGTGTTTGTTGTCATGGTGACCCGCAGCGTCCTTAAGCGCAGGAGGAAAAAACAGAGGTATGGGGATAAAAAAATAAACTCAGGAATTAAGAATAAGTTTTTTTTTTTAATGCAATTTATAGTATGAATTCATGCAAGGTTAATAATTAAATACATCAGTGATTTAATAAATGAAAAAGAAATTTGAATAAAATAAATTTAAATTTTTAGCATTTAATGATCCATTATTAATTCATTAGGTTTCATTAATTAATTTATTCAAACCTGTAATACAGCATATACAATATTTGCCACTTAATATATTATTTGTTGTTTTTTCTCTGGTAGAGCTGGTAGTTGTGAAAAACCTGATGGTGATGACAGAAAACAAACATCATTTTAGCCAAGATGGTTTTAAAATGTTCATACACATGTTAAATATGGATATGTTTGTACACATTTTATATGAATATTAATGTAGATGTAATTTTATATTTCTGAAGTATTTCCATAATGTTTTATTAAAACATTTGACTCTTTTATGCTTTGTGTGTTCTTGTGCTATTTTTGAGGTCCAGGTGAACTTTCTGGGAAAATCAAAAAGAAAAGTAAAATTGGAAACCACTTTTAAGGGTTTATATATAGTTTGGTAATTAAGTAATTAATTAATTAAATACACTGAGTAAGGTGTGTATGTAAAAAAAATTTCTTTAACAGCGTATAATACAAATTGCCCTATCGTCTGGAGATCATGAGATCACATCCCGATGATGCCAAAGCCAAAGCAAACTTGACACATTTTGCCAAAGCAACTTTTGTTGCCAGCGGTTTAGACATTAATGTCTGTGTGTTGAGTTATTTTGAGGCGACAGCAAATGTACACTGTTACACAAGCTGTACACTCACTACTTTACATAGTAGCACAGTGTCATTTCTTCAGTGTTGTCACATGAAAAGATATCATCAAAAATGTACAAAAAAAGGGGGTTACTGAAAGGAACCCCCTTTTATTTTGCTACGCTAGAATAAAGGAGAGGATTGAAAGGAAATTCTCTTTTATCATCTTATATTTGATATGATGTACCCTCTTATATTATGAACTCCTCTCAAATATATGATGAATGTGATCATTTATTTACCTCTATGAATAAGCCGATCAACTGCTATCCTTGGTTATATTATTATGTACTTCTGTGTCAACATGACATGGGACTTATTTTGTATCATGACTATGTGTTGAGTGTTTTATCTAAATCTGTCAGACACCTGAACCAGTAGAAACCGTCCACGCACCGCTGTTATCAACGTATACAAGGTGTATAAATACTTCTGTTTTGAATGAATAAAGCGATATATAATAGAGCGCAACTGTGAGCGCTCATCTCTGTCAGTGTGTGTGATACCGTACACGGTAGATTCCTGTGAGGTGAAAACTAACAATTACTTTTGTGAGATATCAGTATATACAGCAAGCAACAATGTACAGTCCAACTATGCAAGTAGCCCATGTACATATCGCATATGTACAATACTATATTCATATTGCAGCTGTATGGTATGATCGGTGTGGACATATAACGAAAGCTTTGAAGCAGTGATGTGATATGTGAGCAGTGCAAAAAGTGCAGTACAGTACTCATATGAGAACAGTGTAGAAGTGTATTTGTAGTGTAGTCAAAAGTAAGGTAACGTCAAGGGAGGGGGGTGGCTAAGTGGTGTACAGTCTGATGCCTGTCGGCACAGAGGAACATCTGCAGCGTTCCGTCTTGCACCTGGTGGGTGAGCCTGTGGCTGAAGGTGCTCTCCATCTGCCCCAGCTCAGCGTACAGTGGATGAAGAGGGTTTCCCAAAATGTACCTGATTTTGTTTCTTGTTCTCTTCTCCACCACCGTCTCCAGATTGTACAGTTTGTGACCAACAACAGAGCTGGACTTCTTCACCAACTTGTTGAGTTTGTCACCCTCCCCAGCCTTAATTCCACCTCCCCAGCATGTCACAACAAAAAACTGGGCACCAGCTACTACAGACTGATAGAACATCTGCAGTAGATTACTGCTCACGTCAAACGACCTGAGCCTCCTTAGAAAAAAAACAGTTTGCTCTGTCCTTTCCGGTAGAGAGCTTCTGTGTTTTCCGAATAGTCCAGCTTGCTGTTAATGTGCACTCCCAGGAACTTGTACAAGTCCACCATCTCTATTTTCTCCCTTCTGGATGGTAATAGGTGTTGGGGGCTTTCTGTTTCGGCGGAAGTCCACTATCAGTTCTTTGGTCTTGCCGATGTTGAACTGAAGGTGGTTATCCTCAGACCATCCGAAGGTGGTTATCCTCAGACCATTTGGAATGAATTCCAAATTCGTCTGTTTTCCCTGTGGGGCAACTCTCTCTCATTTACATAGACATTTGCATTTATTCATTTAGCAAACGCTTTTATTCAAAGTTACTTACAAATGAGGAAATACAAGCAAAGTGATATAACAAGAAGAGAACAATACAAGTAATGCTACCATACAACATTTTTACTTGAGTTCTGGAGGAGCAAATCCATGAATTTACGTGTTTATCTTTATTAATAAAATGAATATCTAGGTCTTGTTTTAACACTGAAAAAAAAACTTGAAAAACTTTTCTTGAGGTATTATTTGATGTATTATTAAATATGTTTTAAATCTTCTGTCACTCAGCAGTTCTAGTGAAATATATAAAATAACAAGTTATATTAACTCACCAGGTCGTAGCGGCCTGGGTTTGATTTCTGGCAAGGGGAACCCCCAGACACTAGGGACTGCACTCAACGCCGGTCCCAAGCCCGGATAAAATGGGAAGGTTGTGCCAGGAAGGGTATCCGTTATTTAAAAAAAACAAAAAAAAAAAAAACAACTATGCCAAATCAAATATGTGGACCAATGATCCACTGTGTTGAACTGTAACAGGAGTAAGCGGAAGAAGTTGGATGGATGGATGGAATATCATTGGTCCTTAATGGTATCCACTACACATAACACACCAGCAATAGAAGGCAACAAATGACCAGTAGAGACCCATATGGACCATTACAGTTTCCATTAAAACCATTACAAATTCTATATTATAATGAATAATTCTATACAAATATAGATTTAT